>JAUTXW010000450.1:920000-1317500 GCA_030620095.1 Kuschelorhynchus macadamiae
ATGGGGTATCTGTATAAAAAGCTTTTAAAACGTCCCCGAAAATGGTTTCGAAATCGAATGAAATGCTTCCTTACGTGTCGTCACTGTCTCATCACGAAAAGACTCTTAACTTGAGCCTGTGATAATTAATAATAGTAGGCTAAACATGTGTGTAACTATGGTGGTTGTTCTTTTGTTTTTGTTTACGTGTCGCTGTCAAGTATCGAAGTTGTCTAGTTTCAAGAGTTGTTTATTTTCTACATTCATAATTAAAGATGAATAATAACCAACAGTTTTCCTTAAACGAACTAACTGATATGATTTTAATTATTGGAGAATGTCGTAGCCAAATTAAATCAACAAAACGTCGGTATCAAATGAATTTTCCTGATAGAAGATAACCAAGCCGTCAAGTATTTCGCAAAGTATTGCATCGTTTCAGAACAACCGGTAATGTTTGCTACATAACAAGAAAGAAAAAACAGTTCATAATGAGTGAGGAACACGCAACCAATGTTATTTTGAGTATAGCGGACAATCCAAATGCAAGTACCTGTTCAGTAGCAGATGATCTTTTCGCAGATCACAATATTCCGAATTATTAGAAAACATACCATCCTTATCACCTCTGTCTGAACCAAGAACTCCATGGGGATGATTTCCTAAACAGAGTAAATTTTTGTTAAGATCGCAAGTTATTGAAATGAATAATTTTTGAGACATATGTTATATACTGACGGATCTTCTTCTAAAAGTAGACCTGTGTTAATAGACACAACATGCACTATTACAGTGCTTCAAATCCTTATTGGATGGGAGCTGTAGACAATCAAAGAGTTTGGTCGTTTAATGTATGGGGCGGAATTTTAGGATCGCAGGTTATTGGACCACATTTTTTTGAGAGCACTTTAACGGGCGAAATTTACTTAAATTTTTTAAGAAACGATTTGCCTACATACTTGGAAGAGGTCCCTCTACAGGTTCGATAGGATATGTGGTGCAATCACGATGGGGCACCTCCTCATTATTCCCACAATGTTCGAAGTTATTTCGATCAAACTTATCCAAACAAATAGATAAGAAGAAGAAACTGGCCGGCAAGGTCACCTGATCTTACTCCATGTGATTTTTTCCTTTGGGGATATATCAAAGAAAAGTTTATGTAGGTCCATCAACTACCATCGAAGATATGAAAATCAAGATTAGAAATGTGTTTTCCAAAATTACTTCTGTAATACTTTTAGATGTGATGGAAAATAATCAAAGACGTTTACAACTGTGTATCGAACAAAATGGAAACACGTTCGAGCATTTGAGAGTTTAAAATTTTGTAATATCCCAAACTTCATCTACTGGTTTTATCACGTTTAATTGTTTTTATAGTCTTCACGTTTTCTGCCATTAATTAATTGTTATTTCCTTGATTATTTGTTTAGTTATTAATAAATAAAAAGTTAAAATCCAAATATTGTTGTTTGCAAATAGATATCAACTGGTGCAATTCTGATAACAATGCTTGTTACTGGTATTGGCTGCAGCTGGTAGTTGCTTCCCAATCGTAGAGAGAAACTACAATTTTTTTTTCAAATATCATTTTGGCGAAAACTATTAAATTTACGATGGTTGTATGTTATACAAAAAACATCCAGAATTACAACCTGAATTCAAAACTGAAATAAAAATACAGTGTTACATTTAAAAATGCAAAGAGTTAGACCACGCCCAACTTTTTTGATCCATATATATATATATATATATATATATATATATATATATATATATATATATATATATATATATATATATATATATATATATAATATATAAATATATATATACAGGGTGATTCAGAAATAAGTACCGAAAATTTGCAGGTATGTAAACCTTGACGAAATATAAAAAAAAGTTTTATATAATTTTTCTCTAAGCCTCACCGTTTAGAATATACAGGGCATTAAATATGTGTGATAAAAAAGACATTTAAATATGTAATATCTGTTAGGAGAGAGATATCAATTTCAATTTTGGAACATGTTATCAGTTCATATAGACCCATTAACCCAACAAACGACAACCTTATGGGTCACTTCAGAGGCGTAGAACAGGGATATATGCCTTACATTTATGGTCATATTTTTTTACCACTCAGTATATTGCTTATTTTTATTAAAAATATTTATAGCTTAGTATCTTCACTAAAAATTATTGCTCTTAAAATTTTTTCATACGAGCTATCGTTTCTGAGTTCTAGTCGAGTTAATGCGTCAAAACCCTTTAGGATACAACACTATTTAAGTATTGCCATTATTCATAACAAAATGTAAGCAAGTCATGGCTGAATAATTCTAGCGATTAATAAAGATAAATAAATTAATAAAGAATGTCTTTTAAATAATCGCACAGTTGATATTCAGGTAGTATTTTTGTCACAAAAAATCTCTATTGATTGGCCTATTAGGATACACTAATATGTGGGTATTTCTAATATCCACAATGAAATTGAAGCAAGCCATGACTTATCTCTGGCAAACGAAAATGAATGTACTTGTCATATTTCAATAATTTGGTTGTCTAGTTGTCAGTTCATAAAAAATTGTTTGCTCATACTTTTAAATAATTATGGTTGTTTATACTAATAATGAATATGCAGACATGCACTTAGTCCTTGGAGAATGCAACGGAAATTCAGAAATGGCTGTCAGGAGATATTCTGAAAATTTTCCACGACGACAGATTCCAAACAGGGGAACTTTTATTTCGGTTGATCTTCGTCTAAGGGAGACAGGCACATTTAAATCTGCCGCACATAGGCGTGGGCGACATGTTTCTACCAGAACACTTGGAAACGAAGCAAATATTTTAAACTTGCTTGAGATCAATCCTGAGACAAGTACCAAAAGAATTTCTCTTCAAACTGGAATTTCCCAAAGTTCAACGTGGCGTACATTGAATGATATGGGTTTGCATCCTTTCCATAAGCAAAAGGTACAAGAATTACTGCCAACGGATTTTCAGCCCAGGGTTGATTTATGTGAGTGGTACCTTCAGAAGTATCAAGAAAATAATAATTTTTCTGAATTCGTTTTATTTACTGATGAAGCTTGTTTTACCCGAAACGGAATTTTTAATATGCATAATGCGCATGTATGGGCGGAGGATAATCCCCATTCCACACATGTTACAAGCTTCCAGCATCAGTTTAAAATAAACGTTTGGGCGGGTATTATTGGAAGTAATTTTATTGGACCTTGGTTTTTGCCGCCTTACTTGAATGGTCAGAACTACTTGGAGTTTTTGAGAAATAATTTTTTTCAACTGCTTGATGATGTCCCTATTTTACAACGATATAATATGTGGTTCATGCAAGATGGCGCGCCGCCCCATTACTCAAGAGAAGTTAGGGCTTGGCTACATGTTAATTTCCCTCATAAATGGATAGGTCGCAGAATTGATGCGCCTATTCATTGGCCGCCTCGTTCGCCCGACCTCAACCCATTAGATTACAGCGTTTGGGGTATTTTAAAGGAAAATGTTTATTCAGTTCCAATTACCACCCCTGAACAACTAACCCAAAGAATAAAAGATGCTTGTTTTGAGTTGTCTAATTCCAGGCAGATGCTAAGTGCTATTACATGGAAACTGATCACATGCTGAAAAATGTATAGAAGTTGAAGGACGACATTTTAAACACTTGTTGTAATATTCTGAATTATTTTTCTCATTTTATGTATTTTGTTATCTCAAGTTAATAAAACGTTATTCGCACATGATTTTGTTACATCTTTATTAATTGCTAAAATTATTCAGCCATGGCTTGCATACATTTTGTTATGAATAATGGAAATACTTAAATAATGTTGTATCCTAAAGGGTTTTGACGCATTAACTCGACTAAAACTCCGAAACGACAGCTCGTATGAAAAAATTTTAAGAGTAATAATTTTTAGTGAAAAAACTAAGCTATAAAAATTTATAATAAAAATAGACAATATACCGAGTGGTAAAAAGATATGAGCATAAATGCGAGACATATATCCCTGTTCTACGCCTCTGAAGTGACCCATAAGGTTGTCGTTTGTTGGGTTAATGGGTCTACATGTACTGATAACATGTTCCAAAATTGAAATTGATATCTCTCTCCTAACAGATATTACATATTTAAATGTCTTTTTTATCACACATATTTAATGCCCTGTATATTCTAAACGGTGAGGCTTAGAGAAAAATTATATAAAACTTTTTTTTATATTTCGTCAAGGTTTACATACCTGCAAATTTTCGGTACTTATTTCTGAATCACCCTGTATAGATATATATATATATATATATATATATATATATATATATATATATATATATATATATATATAGTTACTAGATTTTTCTTGGGTTATAAGTTCATAGCATTAAAACAATTCTCAAAAATTATTAGTCATCTATTCATTTTAAAATTTGACGTTTCGGCAGGTGGCTCCGTGCCTTTCTCAAAAATACTTTCTAAAATAATTTAAATTAGAGAACCTACACACTTTAGTAAAACAAGACAGACTTACCATGAAACGTAATTAAATTATCCAAAGGTGTCTAAAATCACAAAAGACACGACGCTGATCGCGTTATTTGGACAAACATTTTTAACACTAAACATATGAAGGACGACGAACAGTTATTGACTGAAGAGCAGATACGTGTGATAGGTAGGATGTTATGGTTTTTTTTGTTTTTTGACATTTTTTAAGTTTTTACCGGGCGGTTCAGAAAGTAATTTTATTTTGTCTAAGATTATTATTTTTAAGTTTTTCAAATGTATGTGAGAAAATAATTAAATAATGTCAAAATAAATTTTGCTTACAAGGTTGATATCTTTTTTGTCGTTTACTGAGTTTTTATTTTTCTTAATTTCAATAGACTCGTAAACTTCCCGCTTGCGTTTGTTGTTTTCGGTTTTTAGAATTTTAGTTTCACTAAAACTAAATTTATGTTTTTTTTGGATTTCGTGTTTAGAAAGGGCAGTGGGATTCCTTTTATCATATTTATGAGAGTTAATTCTCGAACCTAAATATTGGCTGGTTTGTCCAATATAAACTCCAGCGCAATCTCCACACGGGATCTCATATATAACATTGCTTTTTTTCATTTTAGGTGTCTTGGTTTTTAGAGAAGTGAAATTTTGATTTAATAAATGGAAGCCTTTATGTGCAACATTTATATTATATTTGTTAAATAGATGTTTAAGTTGCTCAGATAAACCTTTTATGTATGGTAGTGTTAAATAGTTATTAGTTTTGTTTGTGTTGGCTTTTGAGTTGTTCGTTTTATTGTAAAATTTATTAATTCTTTGTTTAAATACTTTATTAACTAATTGTTGGGGATATTTATTTTCGAAAAGAACTTGTTTGGCTTTATTAATTGAGTTTTCCCTAAACTCGACATCTGATAGCTGAATTGCCCTATCGGCTAATGCTATAATAACTGATTTTTTTTGAGAAAGTGGATGTTGGGAATTATAGTTGGTATACCTTGAGGACCAAGTCTTTTTTGTGTACCATTCTGTTCTGATGGTATCCTTTGTTTTATGTAAGGTGACATCTAAAAAGTTTATTTGATTTTGTTTTTCGACTTCGATGGTGAATTGCAATTTATCGTGATAGCTATTAAATTTATTTAGAGTTTATATATATATATATATATATATATATATATATATATAATGTGTTTTTCATTCCGGGTGTACACCCGTTCACTACTGTCGTTCTGAAAAGAACAGTTTTGCTGACGTTTCGACAAAATCACATTTGGCATTTTAGTCTCTTTTCGGACGCGAGAAAGAAAGCTTCGAAAATGCCAAATGTGATTTTGGCGAAACGTCAGCAAAACTGTTCTTTTCAGAACGACAGTAGTGAACGGATGTACACCCGGAATGAAAACACATTGTATTTTTCCATCCGTGAAGGAGTAAAAATCAACATATATATATGTATATATATATATATATATATATATATATATATATATATATATATATATATATATATATATATATATATATATATATATATATATATATATATATATATATATATATATATATATATATATATATATATATATATATATATATATATATATATATATATATTTATATATTATATATATATATATATATATATATATATATATATTATATATATATATTATATATATATATATATATATATATATATATTAATTAATTAAATAATTACCTTTTTACATCAATACATCATAGCCGAAATTATTAAAACTTAGTGGTATACAAAATCAACTTGGTCTTCTTGATACTTAAACTATAAATCAAACCACCCAAATTTCCAAAAAAAAAAATCCGTAATTGTAGGTTTAGCAGGTCGTGCCATCATGCTCTCGGATCGTGAACACCGGAAAGAAGCCTTAAAAAAAGGCAAAAATGCTCTAAAAATAAATAACTATCCAGAACACCTTACAAATAAAATCATTAAAAGTAGAATTCACAAATTTTAAAACATAAAAAATAATCAGCGTTTACAACACAACAAAATGTATATCTTTACCTTTTATAAACGGCTTATCCGAACCACTTCAAAAATTATTTAAACAATACAATATTCAAACTTGTCTCAAGGTTTCCAACCTGCTCTCAAAAAATTTTTCCAAATTAAAATCTAAAACCCCAAAGAACAAGAAAGCAATGTTTTTTATGAAATACCCTGTAAAGATTGCAACAGTGTGTATATAGGTCAAACCAGCCAATACTTGGAAAAACCGACTGAAGTATGTCAAAAAAAAAAGGCGACGGCTCTAACGGATTACGAAATTTCAATAAGACATACTTTTTATTATAATAATACCAAAATATTAAAATCTGAACCGCATACTAAAAAAAGAGAATTTCTTGAGATGGTCGAGATTCAAAAAAAGCAAAAATGCCATCAACGATAAGAAGTGCGTCAAAAACCTGAGCAAATTATATATTTCAGTACTAGAATAACCAGCTGTGATAATGTTAACATAAGATAATATATATTATAATTGTTTTAAGTGTATGTATGTACGTGAAAATGTGGCAATTTGTTCTTTTTAAAATAATTTTACGTTTTGAGATAAGATAGAAATAATAATTTCATAAAAGAATAATTTATATTTATTCTCTCTTATTTCAAAAATTAGAATAGTACAAAAAAAATTGTACACTTTTAATTAATTTACGTTCTGAGGTAATGATGATAAAAAACGTCAGCAAAACTGTTCTTTTCAAAACCACAGTAGTGAACGGAGGTACTCCCGGAATCAAAACACATAATATTTTTCCATCCGTGAACATTTAACATGTACTTAACAAAACAAATATTCAAAATACTAACTATTGAACAAATAATTAATTAAAATGCTTTTGTAGTCACACTTGAATTACTAATTGACATTTTTATTTTATTTGAAGAAATTCCTAGTAATTACAAATTGAAAAACAAAAGATTTGGATGTTTAAAAAAAGATGTGTTCGTTTAAAAAATGACTATATATATATATATATATATATATATATATATATATATATATATGTCTAATCTACTTTTGTTTATGGATTTCTATATTTTCATGATAATTAGTTTTTATTGATTTGATTTCTACTTACAAAATTCTAAAATTGTCCGTATAATTAGAGATTAAACGACATACCTGTAAGAAAGTTCAGTTTGAATTATACCAGTATCCGAATACACCAATAAACACTTTTAGCCTTTGTTGTACGAAACCACCACTGATGTTTACAGCAAACTGGGCAAGCGACAAAACATTGTTTTTCCTTTCCGACCAGAGCCGCTGACTCACATACTAAACATTACCTTTTTCTCCATTACTGCGTATGTGCAAAATTTCTTGTTTAGATGCATTAATGGAATAATATATTGAAAACAAAAACTTATAAATATCAATAGGAGCTTTAATGTTTTGGGGGCCGGATTGGTCTAGTCGGACGTGGCTACTTCTATAACTTAGACTGAACTTCCTTACAGGTAAGTCATTTAATATTTAATTGTACTTCTGAATTTAAAAGTTAGAAAATTGCTTATACATTTTAGTATAAATCTTACCAAATTGAGTTAAAATTAAACAAATTCATTACACAACATAGATACGATATTGTAAAACTTAAATTACTTCATGTATGGAACGACACAGTTAAACACTAAAGCACATGATGTGATTTATTCTTAAGTTTTAGCTAACATGGTTTTAAAACTGCATAAACTAATGAAAAGAAGTAACTCTCAGTGCTGGTACATTGCCATTGCTATAAGAAAAACTGGTGAATCGTAGTATAAAAAATCCAAAAAACAAGAAAAAAACTTTGTATTTCGGTTTCTACGGAAAGCTACGGCTTCAGTCCCAAAGTTAGGATAACTGTCATGGTCAGCTATGACGTCAAGGGTGCGCAGTGAAAGTTGAGTAAAGAAATCTATTCGACAAGAACCAACCGTGAATAGAAGCAAGAAGGACACTAAACTATATACGGCGCGTATACATCTTGCAGTTATTGAAGGGATAATTTAAAAGTTGTTTTTCACGCATTAAACAAAACTGACGACCAAAAAAAAAATGGGTAGGCACTTTCATATAGCACACAGGCTTATACCACTCTTTTTCGTACAATGTAATATTATATGACTTCAATATTCAAAATCAGCGGACATAAATTTTAAATAAATTTGTAATATGGAGGGGGGTAATTACCCCCATTACATTTTGACTAAGATTTGAAGTCAATCTGATGAGTTATTTTTAAGCTCTACCGCGAACTCAGAGACAAACGGATAAACGGACCGACGGGATTGATAAAACATATTTTTTTGGCATCTAGGAACGTTAAAACCTGAAAGTATATAAAACCTGAGAAGGTGATTTTTTTCACGATTACAAATATTTTATTTGGCCTCGATTTTGTTCCACCATGTTAAATTAGTACCACAGTTTTACTTGTTCATCTCTAACCACAACTAGTTTTTGCACATAATTTGAAATACGTTCAATAAGTAGTTTTTCAGACTGAATTTTTCAATATTTTATTAAGCCGCCATTTCGTTCCGCCATCTTGGATTCGAACCAAAATTTTACCAATTGATTCCTCCATAATACTTGATTTTTGTGTCAAATCTGATATAAATTTGATTTTTACCACAATGTTACCATATCATCCCCATATGACCCTTTATTTTTGACTAAAATTTGAAGTCAACCTGATAAGTAATTCTTTAACTAAGCCGCGAATAGACCGACCGACAGGCAAACTGTCTGTCTGTCTGTCGACAGACAGATCGACGGAATTGAGAAAATATGTTTTTCGGCATCTAGGAACCCTGAAACAGAGATCTGAAAAAATCTCGGAGATTTACTTTTTCATAATTACCAGGGAAGTAAAAATACCTAACAATTTGGAAAAACCGAGATTTGAGCATTTCAAATAAAATCAAGCTAACTAAATGCATATTTTTAAAACATCCTGTATCTCTTAAAGATCTATAGGATACCTACATTTTATGATAAAGCCATAAGATGTGTGCGTGGTCCTTGATAGAAAATTTTGTTAAGTTAGTAGAGTTTATTTATAATTAATTTACATAACTGGAAGCACATGATCATGTAATAAATAGATTTTCATATTATTTTTGTGGCTTGATCTGTAGTAAAGAAAATTTATTATTACGAAAATTCGGAAAATGTTTCAAAATATAAATAATACTTTTCAGTGGATATTATAAGCACTCAAGTATAACTTTTCTGGATAAAGTACCTATTACAACTAAATAATACTTCTATAAATTATTAAAAGCCTGCATTATAAATACAGTTAGTTGTAGGCTTGCAAAATTAGTCAATTAAAAGCCTCATCTCATAAGCATGTGTATTGAATTATAGGTTATTGTTTCGTGGAATAATGACATATTCTAATATTCATGAAATTTGCTACATGAATGACTGATTTATTATGTGTGTCTAAGGAACACGGAGACGTTTCGACCACTCTGTTCTATATGAAGGGTTATTTTCACGTCAAAAGGAATCTGTAAGGAAGTTTTCATGTCCTCCATTGCTAATTAAATGAGGAATTAATCTAATAGACAAAAATCAAATATATTCACTTAGAAACAATGTTAACGTCTCCAAAGGCAACTTGCTAACAATGAAAGCATACAATTATGGGGTATACGAAGGATTCATTGAGGCTTAACTAAACTAAGCTCTGCAAGAAAAGTTAAGGATACTGAAAACTATGACCCAGTTAAACACTTTTTTAAAAAATAACCTGTCTCAACTCATAGATAAGACTTAAATACTTTGTTTTTTTGACCTTTTAAAGCGCCTTTAAAAGTTATGTTAAATTAATTACGCAATTAGCTACACAGTAGTTTAAAAAAGTCAGCAAAAATAAAAGTCTTCATGTTTCAGACAAATGAGACAATAAAAGTGTTTAATTTTTTTTTACTAGACAGGTACCTTGCCTATATGCAACAAAAAAATTATAATTAAGTCTCTCTTCTAAAAAGAGATGAAATCATTTTTGTATTAATACAATTTACAAGTTCCCTCGTAAAAGGGAAGAATTGTAATCCTGAAAAAATCACCATTTGAGATTTTTTCAGATCTTTACGTTTCAGGGTCCCTAGATGCCGAAAATCATGTTTTCTCAATTCCGTCGACCTCTCTGTATGTCTGTCTGCCTTTTCGCGACATAGCAAAAAAACTACTCGCGCGAGTGATTTTAAATTTGGGTTAAAGATTAGGGGTCATATGGGGATGACTTGGTAATATATTGGTAAAAATGTGGAATGTTAAAAAAATTATTACTAAAAAAATACTTATCCAATTTATCGCAGATTTGGCACAAAAATCAAGTATAACATAGGAATCAACTGGTGAAATTTTGGTATGAATCCAAGATGGCGGGACAAAATGGCGGCTTAATAAAATATTTAAATATTCAGCCTAAAAATACTACTTAATGGACTGAATTGCAATTGTGAGCCATAATTAATTGTGGTATAGAGATGAACTAGTAAAACTGTAGTACTAATCCAAGATGGTTGAATATCATGGCGACGAAATGAAATATGTGTAATCGTGAAAAAAAATCACCCTTCATTTAGATATTTTCAAGTTTTAGCGTCTCTAGATGCCAATAAATAAAAAAGATCAAGTGTTACGTAGGAATAAACTGTAACAGTTATAAGATATAAGATAGAAAAACAAAATGGCGACCTAATAAAATATTTAAAAAATAGGCCGGAAAAAACTACGTTTTATATTAATTTAAAATTTTGTGCAAACATTAAATTTGATATAGAGATAAACTGGTAAAGCTGTGGTACAAATTCAAGATTGCGGATCAAAATGACGGCCAAATAATTTTTACCTTGTAAAAGGGAAGTATTGTAATCTTAAAAAAATCACCCCCAGGTTACGAAACAAGATAGATAACTATTGCAATAAAATCTAAATCATTTCCTTATGCGTGCAACGGTAACATGATGTGTTAAGATGGCCATAATCCGGAACTAATACTCCCATTTTCCCAGTGACAGGAAATTCGATTAATAGAATAATTATTGCGCACCGAACTGTGTCTTGAACTATCTCTTTCTTGGACATCAAAAAAAGGATGCATATATATATATATATATATATGTACCTAATGTGTACTACCTTGCTCAATCGGTTTTTCCAAGCCATGCACCAGCTCCGTGATAAAATACGCGTAGATCTTGTATATTATTTATTTATTTTGTTTATTTAATATAAAAATAGAACAATTACGACAATATATAACAAAATTAGTTGTGTAACAATTTTATTATATAATTAAAAGAAATAAACGACAAGATATACCTTTAAATATATAAAAGTATAAAAATATCATGTATAGTACATATACAGGGTTGGGCAAATATTCCGGAACGGCTTAATTATAGCGAAACTATAAATGTCAAAAATCTGAAAATTTGACCCTATACTATCGTTGATAGAGCCCTTCTAAATAAAATATTCTCAAGATGGCAGCACTTTCGGTTATACCGAAATTTAACTTACTAATTTTAAATGGAACACTCTGTATATTATTACATATCTGAATCTGAAACGTAAAATTCTACGAAATTTTTGAATTTTGAGGTATTTTCAATTGTTTTCGAGATAATAGCAGTTGAAATTTGAAAATTTAAAATTAAATTTAACACTTTGTATCCATCCTATATTAGCTTTTAAAACTCTATTTAATGACATTAGTTCACAAAATATTAAGGCATTACTTATTGCTTGGAGGTATTGGAAAATCCAAAAATATCATAAAGGACTTTGTACCTACTTTTTGTGCTTAAATGGTACCAGTTTCAATTATCATGACTACTATAATAAATGACGTCATTTTGACATATTTTTCGTCGTTAATATTCCGAGCTAGTGGTAGTTTTTTACGATTATATCAGAAAAGTCACTAACAGCGAAAAGTCAGTAAGAAGGATCCTTAAAGTAAATCAAATTCGTTTATAGGGTCAGATTGCTCCAGGAACTCTCAGGAAGATGGTCCAGATAGACAACTGGAATTTTGTCAAGAAATGATGAATCTCATTCAACCTGACTTTATGAGCCATGATCTATTTTTCAATGAGGCCACGTTCACTCTTAATGGCAGACATAACTGCAGGGCATTGGTCCGATCTCAATTCTCACTGCATGATGGAACACCATACACAACATCCTCAGAAATTAAATGTATGGGCAAGAATAATTGGGAACAATATAATTGGATCTTTTTTCTCCACGAAAATTTGACTGCAAACTCCTTCTTAGATTTACTTAACACCAGAATTATACCCGCTTTAGTTAATTTATTTCCCGATCCAGACAATAACAAGCTATTATAGAACAACATTTGATATCAACAAGATGGGGCACCTGCACAATTTGGCATTCATATTAGACACTATTTAGATAGAAATTTTCCTGTAAGATGGATAGGTAGACGAGAACGAATTGAATGGCCCCTTAGATCACCTGTTCTGACCCTTCTGGATTTTTATCTTTGGGTCATTTGAAAACCGCTGTCTATCGTACCAAACAGGAAACTCTAGAAGAACTAGAAAACAGAATTTTATATGCAGGGCAACATATATCCCATCCGCTCTTGCAGAATGTTCTTTCCGAGTTCACGGGTAGGCTTGGAAACGCCTTGTTGAAGGAAAGCATTTCGAACATTTAATCAAATAGTTTTTTACTTTAGTTGTTGTTTATTATTTTGATATTATTATTCATTTATTCCTTTGTTTAATTAAAATCCTCCCGCAATCCAGGATTACGCTTATTTATTTATTATTTTTCTTCTGGTAATAAGGAGTTTATATTTGAATGGTACAAAATATATCCTAAATTAGCTGAAATAAGTAAAAGGTATGTTTGGTTATTCTAAGTATCAAACAAGAAGTGTCAATGTCAATTTTAAAACTAGTGTCATTAGTCTTCAAAACTAAGATAAGATAGTTTAAACCGTTTTACTATTACTTCGTCCGTTAAGATTTAACAGCCCTCCAAAGTGTTACATTTTCAGACTTCAACAACCAATATCTCGAAAACAATTGAAGATACGTCAGAACTTTAAATACAAAAAATTCGTAGAATTCAGATATGCAATAATATACAGAGGGTTCTATTTAGAATTAACAAGTTGACATTTAATTCTGGTATAATCGGAAGTGCTGCCATCTTGAAAATATTCTAGTTCGATGGCACCTATCGATAATAGTATATGTATTTTAAGATTTTTGAGATTTATAGTTTGGCTATAATTTCGCCGTTCCGAAACATTTGCCCAGTAGTACGAACGATTTTAAACAAAATATTCTTATAACCCATCGGTAAATTCGAAATGGTTTTCGAAATATTTAATTTTAAAATGTTTAATTTTGGAGAAGGTTTCAACTAATTCCAAGACAATATGGCAACATTGCTATTTGCTTGGACATCAATGTGATGACAATCACATCACCTGTGTTTTGTCAACAAAGAAGTATAAAAAAACCATGTAGGATTGAAAACGATTTAATTATTTTATTACGATCATTTTTTTGGAATGTATGAAGAAATTTTTTAATAAATTGTGGTTTGTTAGCATAATATCCAACCTGTTATTAAAACTTTTTAGATTATTTGTATGTTTAGTTTTTAACTGCGCAACCCTAATTAAGTTCATTAGTTTCCAAAAATTAATAAAGATTATGAACTTACCAAGCATATATATTAATTTATAGCACTAGGTAGGTAATTCACACTCTAAAAAAAGTATTTTAAAAACTTAAAGTAAATGCTGGAAATAACTACCGTCACTATTTAAACAAGCACGAATACGGCGAAGCCAATTTTCTTGAGCAGATTCAAGAACGTTAGGTCTTTGTCTAATTTGTTCCGCTGCAGCAAAAATACGGTTTCTAAGGTCAATTTCAATTTCAACATTATACATTAAAGTTTTCATGTGGCCCCAAAAATAAAAACCAAGGGGGTTTAGGTCTGCTGACCTCGGAGGCCATTTTCTAGGTTCTGGGGCATTTCGACCTATCCACCTATTATCAAAATCAGATGTTGTAACACATTCCTATGAATGTGGGCAGAAGCTCTATCATGATGAAACCAGGCACTGGCTAGCTGAGCTAAAGGAATATCTTCTAAAAGAGTGGGCAAATCATTAGGTAAAAATTGGAGGTATGCCTCTTCTGTTAAACGCCTTGGTAGCTCAAAAGATCCGATTAACCGATTGTGGATTATTCCAGCCCAAATATTTATTGAAAACCGATATTGAAATCGGCCTTGTTAAATCGTGTGTGGATTTTCTTGAGCCTAAGTATGATTGTTATAGTGATTTAAAATTGTATCTCTCGCAAAACAAAAATTTTCGTGTTCTTGGTTTTTTCGGAGAAACCACCAGCAAAATTCTCTTCTTCGGGGTAAGTCCTCTAAAGTCAAAGCCTGTACTCGTACACATGATAAGGGTAAAGAAGGTTTTCACGAAGGGTACGATGATTGGTCCAATTAGAAAATTCAACTTGTCGCGAGATTTCCCGAGTGCTCAAATTAGGGTGTGCCTCCACTAGGGCTAAAATATGTTCCTCGTTTTCAGGTGTTATTTGCCTTTCAGGCCCCCCATTAGTTTGACGGACGTTTTTTTAAATTTAGGTCGTTCAGATATTTTACTAAGAAAAAATTTGTAGGCATTTTGCAGAAAATCATACAATTAAAAAACTTAAAAAACAAAATACAAATTTAAGGTCGTTTTTCTCAAACATGGTAAGGAATTGACCCTATATTATTTAAGCATTTTTTAATCAAAATGGTCCATACTATCACGTGTTAAAATATTCAGTCAAACCCCTAACATCTGTGTGTGTGTATTTTCGAAATCTAATTTGTGACCAAGAAAATAAATCAATGTCGGTACTTTGTTGATGAGTATTATCAAAAACAGACAATATTCCGTATAGACATTCCGTCCAATGCTAAATAAAATACCCACACAATGGATCCCAACTTTGCACGGTATTTCGTATATCTATCTAGGGAATTACGCACACAAATATTTCTAAACAAATAGACCTAACCGCGCTCTTTGAAACTCCGTGCCTAATCTTGTTGCGCACCAGCTAATAATTCTACTAAAAGGCGACATAAACGATTAAAAGTGGTGAATTTATTGTATATCTGATGAACCGTCTGTGCGAAGTATAATCGACCTTTTGTATTTTCACTTTCATAAAGCAACAAAGAGATGAATTTGGAGAGCGATTTGTTCTTCTGATCGAAATATTAGTATCAAAAAGATCTGAGGACTTCAGTGGTCTTGGAGGTACACTGATAATTCATTAGTCATAATTTATAATTCGTAATTCATAACGCGTATTTATAACCCATAATTCATTTATTTCATTTTAAGAATAAATACAATGTAAAGTATAGATGACGTCAACACATCACGACTTAAGTGGGGTGTTATATTGTCAGGCGAATGTTCTTATATAACTATTAGCATAATCCAGATAGATAATCATCTACAGAGTAGAAACATTCAATTTTTAAGAAATTAATGACTTCTTTCTTTCTTAAAAATCTTAACATAATTTATGTCTCTGAGATAACTGGGCAGTTTGTTATAAAAAGGATCCATCCATAACTCAGATTGTTTTCAAAATTAGTCAATTTTATGTGCAGGGACACAAAGGTTTTCTAACCCCTAGTATTATAATAATGAAAACAACTATTTTTTCCAATCTTCTTCAAAATTCTTTTTAACAAATATTAGAATTTCCGAAATATAAATTGCTCAAACTGTCAACACGTTGACAGTCGCAAGGCATATACCATGTGCCCATTGCTATTGGATTTCGATTAAAATATTTGTCGTTAAATATTTCACTAACGTATTGCAACGTTTTTCTTCAATCCCCATAATCCAGTGTCATTAGAATTTCGCTTAACGAATCAATTATTTCAAATTTGACGTTGACAAGACTCAACTGGTATTTAAATACTGGTTTCCGTTCAGGCAAACAATTATCATTAACTTTTTTTTTAAATGGCTCTTACTCAAAAACCGTTGAATTTAGGATTTAAACATATCTTAGGAATCATCTTTAGAATAATTAGTACAATCGGAAAAGGTATCGGTATTCAGCAGAGGCCGCTATCAATAATGGAATTCCACGATAAGATTGCAATGGGGTTTATGTTGGACAAACAGGACAATATCTGGAAAATAGATTAAAGGGTCATAAGTCCGATAAAGGAAAAACTAAAACAAAAAGGCTATAAACGGCAAAAAAGATCTAAACATATTAAGTAAAACCTACGTATCCGTTCTTAGTCGGTTGTAATTTTTATTTTTTGTATATAAAAGCTTTTTTTTCTACTATACATGGCAACTTTAGGAGGTTGAAACAACCACCTAAAAATAAAAAATATAATCTACAAGCATTTAGCTTGGATAGAAAACAGTGAAATACGTCAAATTTCTTTTAATATTTGCAATATAAAAACATTTTTTTTCTGTTATAACGGGTAGCTCTAGGAAGATAAAACAACCTCCTGAAAAATATTTCAAAAGCGATTAGCTTTTTTAACAAATTGTAAAACGCGTCAAATTTCATTTAGTTATACTTGTATATATATATATATATATATATATATATATATATATATATATATAATATATATATTGATTCGTAGTCCTGCACGGATGGAAAAATATGATGTGTTTTCATTCCGCGAATATTATGCAACCGGCTGTGGAAAAAGCTGACTCATATTTAAAAATTTAGAGCATTTTACCCGAATTATACGATACGTAATTCTTGAAAAAGACGACATCGTAGCAAGCCTAGATGATAAATCGTTGTATCCTAGCATTCCCATCGACGAAGCACTAGACAAGATTGCTATGACCGAGGAATTTTCGGCCCATATAATAAAACTGTCAGAGCAGTGTCTTAAAAATACTTATTTCTCATTTAACGGGCAAATGTACAAATAAATAGACGGAGCTCCAATGGGATCCTCACTATCACCAGTGGTGGCCAATCTATTTATGATATACTTTGAGAAAGAAGCTCTTGAGAAAGCAAATCTAAAGCCCAAAATTTGGCTCCGTTACGTGGATGACATATTTATCATATGTATTTATAAAATACAATTTACGCTAGAGTTAGAGGAAAACAACAAACTCCCATTTTTAGAAGTTCTGCTTTCAAAACGGGACAATAGACACATTGAACACACCGTTTATAGAAAACCAACACATACTGACAAATATTTGAATGCTGGATCACACCACCATCCAGCACAAGTTCAAGCCGTGGCCAGTACCCTTATATCTACATCCGTGCTATTAACTAATACACAAACTTAATATGATATCTAGTGCTTTAAAGAAAAACTGTTACACAAAGTATGCCATAGCTAAAGCCATTAATAAACAGGGTTCCCGAATAAACAGCAAAGATTATGAACCCGGAAGACAACAAGTACTCCTACAATATGTAAAAGGTACCACAGACCGTATTGGCAGGATTCTTAGAAAACACAATATACAAACAATTCATAAGCTACAAACAACCATAGGTAAACTACTTGGAAATCCAAAACATAAAAAAATTGGAAAACCACGGAGTATATAGCATCCCGTCCCAGAACTGTGAAAAGCTGTATGTTGGGCAAACAAACAGACGAATATCAGCAAGTAGAAGAACAGAAACTCAGCTTCAGAAATAAACAAAGCAACCTCTGCCTTATTTTTACATCATCAGGAAACAGGCCACAAAATAAACTTCGAGGGGTGTAAGGAGATTGCCAGTATAGAGCACTATAGGACTAGAATAATCCGAGGAGCTATAGACATAGAAAAACAAACAAGGTGATTTAAATAAAAGGGACGAATCATTAAAGTTACCAGCAGTATGGAAATCAATCATTTATAAACCAAAAACCACAGAAAATCAAGCGGTATTAGTCCAACAACAACGTCCCGATAATATGAATGACGCACGACCGTTTAGATATAACCTTCGGCCGAGGGTGGGGGTATAAAAGGAAGCTCCGCTGTCACCAGGGTTGTTCCAAAGCGTACTTTTGTACCAAATTTGGCAAACTTGAAAAATATTTTATCACCATGGTACATCTTTGGCCTTTTTGGCACAATTTATCCTTCATATTATATTATTAATTAATTTACTTTAAGGTATCACATATCTATAAAAAAATAAAATGATATACGAAAATTAACGACACATCTAATCTAATAAATTCCATAATAAGCCTTTTAAATAATCTTTTTGTGTTACAAGTCATAACATAGCATGGCTTTTTACGTTAGCGCACGTGGTAGTATGAACGACGTGAAATAGAAATCGACACATGGCTCCATAGAGAAAGAAATAGCTTTACCTCGTGGGGTCGGGAAAATATTAGATGAAATTGTTTGTTTTCTAGTTGGCTAGGCTAGTTGTCTATTCGTCTGTCTCTGTCAAACAGTATTAAAGGCAAAAAGCCTGGTTATTCAGTCGGTCAAAGTTAATGATTCGAGGGTTGAGTCGATTTTGAATAAAGACGGTTTTTTTATTTAAATAATCTCCTGGATAGCAGTAGCTTTTAGCAGTGTATTCCAAATTTTTATATAATTGTTTCGCCACTTTGTTTTGTATGTTACCGGATTAATTCAGTTAAAAAACGGAAGTGTATGAAGCCAGTTTAATTTTAATATTTTAGTAGATATTAAACAACGGGTCAATACGGTTACGCTACACAGGTTTAAGGAGCCGTTTAAAATTTATTCTAGTTAATATAAAAGTCTTGAATAATTCGGAAGCCGTCAAAGGATGTTTAGGTTACCATAGGAAATAGGCTAAACGCTAACTGCTTTGAAAAACTAGATATTCGGTCAATTTGATTTTTATAAACATTTTTACAAATATATAGTCATAAATCATAATTAGTTATATAGAGAATCACTCGAGAGTTTTCAAAGAATGTCTAATTTATATTACAGCAAAATTGTGTTACATGTACGTATATATACATACCTATTTTTTTTTTGCAGAAAAACTAAACATACTTCCAATTTGACTTTTATATATGTTTTAGCTAATATGTAAGCCAAATTAATGGACATATAAAGAACGAGTCGCTAGAGAGAGTGTCTAATTTATATTATGGTAGAATTTGTTGAGCGCATATACATATTTATTTGATGTAATAAAATCTTTTTGTTGTTTGGCTTCATGTACAGGATAATCTCCTTATGTTTCTGGACCACCTTAATCAGCAACATCATAATATCAAATTCACGATGGAAATTGAATCTAATGGAACAATTCCCTTTCTAGATGTATGTGTTCAAAGGAAGGAAAATGGTACTTTAGGACATTCTGTGTATAGAAAACCGACGCATACAAATAGATATTTAAACGCAAATTCTCATCACCATCCAGCACAAAAGAAATCGGTTATTAACTCAATAGTATTCAGAGCTATTTCGAACATCGGAAACATCGAAACTGACCGAAGCTCTCAGAGGAAATGGCTATTGCACTGAAGATATTACGCGTTCAATTAAAAAACATAGCAAACCAACTCCGCCAAAGGAGAATGATAAAGAGCCACCATTAGGTAGTGTTCTTCTTCCCTATATATATGGCACTACAGACAAAATAGGACGATTACTTCGGCGGTCCAACATACGTACAATCTTCAATACACATAAGAAGATTGGACAACGCTTGCGATACCCGAAAGATCTTGTACCTTTCCAAACAGAAGGAGTATATAAAATTCCTTGCTCCTGTGGAGAAGTGTATGTGGGAGAAACAGGACGCTCAATATCAACTAGACTTAAGGAACATGAACGATGTATTAAAAAGAAACAAATTGTTCAATGTGACACACCAGCATAACACTGGCCATTTCATAAATGTAAAGGAAACCAAGGTTCTAGCAACGGTTCCAGGTTTTTACAAACGAAAAGTTAGAGAATCTATTGAAATATTTAAACATACAAAAAATTTCAACAGAGATACGGGTTACGGTCTCCATCACACGTGGAAACCGATCTTGACACAGGGTCACGGTTCGGCGAGCACAAGTCGGGTATAAAAGCCCGCCTGAATCTCTTCGAGCTCATTCAGTGTTCAGATCTCGTGGAGTAAAGATCCTCGTGCAATCGAAGATGTAATTCCCATGATTTCTTAAAATCTACTTTAATATAAATTAGACACTCTTTGATGGTTGGCGGGTCATTCTCTATATGATCATTAATTAGTTTTATATATTAGCTAAAACATATAAAAAAATCAAGTTGACAATATGTCTAGCTTTTATGCAAAAAATAAATATGTCATTCTCTTTATAACTAATAATTAGGTCTATACTATATTATATTTGCTAAAAATGTTTATAAATCTGTTGTTTTACTTTACAGTTTCAATTTTCTGCAGTACTTCAATGTTATTAATTATTTTGCGTTTAATAAGTATGCATATGTACATACACAACATATAAATATATATTATAAATATAATTATTTAAATTGTCTATCATTTCATTACTTTCATAGATGATATAATGGTCAAAATACAAAATAGTATTGTTGTTAAAAAAAGAAACCGCTAACGAAAACTGAGGATGTATAACCTTAATCATAGTACTACATACAAATCTAACGTGGTACACTTTTGCGAATTTTGGTACAATTCAACATAACCGTTTGATACAAATATTTTAAGCTACGGAACAACCCTGGCTGTCACTAACACTTTCAGTCTTCAATAGAAAATGCCAAATGCATGCCAAAATTTTGGCGAAACGTCAGCAAAATTATTCTTGTCAGAACGAGAGTAATGAACGGATGTACACCCGGAATGAAAACACATCATATATATATATATATATATATATATATATATATATATATATATATATATATATATATATATATATATATATATATATATATATATATATATATATATATATACACGAACCTCATCCCAAGAAAGTACTTGATATTTATAAATTGTAAGGTTCAAGAAGAGAAATATATATATATATATATATATATATATATATATATATATATATATATATATATATATATATATGGCAATCTCCTTACACCCTTCGAAGTTTATTTTGTGGCCTGTTTCCTGATGATGTAAAAATAAGGCAGAGATTGTTTTGTTTATTTCTGATGCTGAGTTTGTGTTCTTCTACTTGCTTGGCGAAACGTCAGCAAAATTATTCTTGTCAGAACGATAGTAATGAACGGATGTACATATATATATATATATATATATATATGAATATACATATATATATATATATATATATATATATATATATATATATATATATATATATATATATATATATATATATATATATATATATATATATATATATATATATATATATATATATATATATATATATATATATATATATATATATATATATATATATATATATATATATATATATATATATATATATATATATATATATATATATATATATATATATATATATATATATATATATATACATATATATATATATATATATATATATATATATATATATATATATATATATATATATATATATATATATATATATATATATGGCAATCTCCTTACACCCTTCGAAGTTTATTTTGTGGCCTGTTTCCTGATGATGTAAAAATAAGGCAGAGGTTGTTTTGTTTATTTCTGATGCTGAGTTTGTGTTCTTCTACTTGCTGATATTCGTCTGTTTGTTTGCCTAACATACTTTTCACAGTCCTTGCACGGGATGCTGTATACTCCGTGGTTTTCCAATTTTATTTTCTCTTTTGGATTTCCAAGTAGTTTACCTATGGTTGTTTGTGGCCTATGAATTGTTTGTATATTTTGTTTTCTAAGAATCCTGCTAATACGGTCTGTGGTACCTTCTTCCGGGTTCATAATCTTTGCTGTTTGTTCGGGAACCCTGTTTATTAATGGCTTTAGCTATGGCATGCTTTGTGTAACCGTTTTTCTTTAAAGCACTAGATATTATATTAAGTTCATCATGTCTCGTTTGTGTTAGTTAATAGCACGGATCTAGATATGAGGGTACTGGCCACGGCTTGAACTTGTACTGGATGGTGGTGTGATACAGCATTCAAATATCTGTCAGTACGTGTTGGTTTTCTATAAACTGTGTGTTAAATGTGTCTATTGTCCCGTTTTGAAAGCAGAACTTCTAAAAATGGGAGTTTGTTGTTTTCCTCTAACTCTAGCGTAAATTGTATTTTAGGATGTATTGAATTTACGTGAGTTAGGAAGTTATTAAGTTCTGCATTGCCGTGTTGCCATATGATAAATATGTCATCCATGTAACGGAGCCAAATTTTGGGCTTTAGATTTGCTTTTCAAGAGCTTCTTTCTCGAAGTATATCATAAATAGATTGGCCACCACTGGTGATAGTGAGGATCCCATTGGAGCTCCGTCCATTTGTTTGTACATTTGCCCGTTAAATGAGAAATAAGTTTTTTAAGACACTCCTCTGACAGTTGTATTATATGGGCCGAAAAATCCTCGCTCTAGAAATCTTGTCCAGTGCTTCGCCGATGGGAATGCTAGGATACAACGATTTAACATCTAGGCTTGCTATGATGTCGTCTTTTTCAAGAATTACGTCTCGTATAATTCGGGTGAAATGCTCTGAATTTTTACATATGAGTCAGCTTTTCCACAGTCGGTTGCATAATATACATACACAATTATTCTTTTCAGAACGAGAGTAATGTATATATATATATATATATATATATATATATATATATATATATATATATATATATATATATATATATATATATATATATATATATATATATATATATATATATATATATATATATATATATATATATATATATATATATATATATATATATATATATATATATATATATATATATATATATATATATATATATATATATATATATATATATATATATATATATTATATGTTATATGCAATATCATACAATACACTGACCTGATTGCACGAGGTGACATTACGCAATAGCGACGAGACCTGATATTTCGCAGGATGCAACATCAGCAGGAAACACTCTACGTGACTTTACCGTGGGAACAATGCTGATGCTTGCAAATATAATAATATAAATACTCTTGTTAATATAATTTTAAGTTAGTAATAGAAATAGCTAGTAATGCTGTCAGTTTGATATTTGAATTTTAATTTAATTGCTTTAATATTTTTGTAATTAAGTAAAGTTTGTGTTTTATAAATAAAATCATTTTTTAAAAAGTGAATTTTGAAGTTGTCGTGATAACAATTGGCGCAGTCATGGTAGGATTCGTCAACGTCAACAGAACAGGAGAACTCCAACTGTGACGGCGGATTCATCCCTTAACGAAAAAAGAACCAACCCTCTCAAGTGAAGAGTCCTCACTCGACGACAGGAACGGAAGGAACACCAAGTGAAGCCCCTGGTTGCCCAAAGTCGAGAACAAGACAATTAATGCATCTTGGAGTGTTTTCGTAAGTAACGAATCATCTCTTTTATTTTTAAAATTGAATTTTGTGTTTTAAAGTGATTTTTGTTGAATTTCTGTTCGAAAATCTGATATTTCCCTGATAGTTATTGCTTATTTCTTTTATATTGAATAATATTTTAAGAAAAATGCCTGATACACGCCCTCAAACTAGTTGCGCAGCTACTGCCACTGCGGCACAAGATTCAAAAAATACTGTTACAGAAGCTATCGAGCCCTATAAATTATCCGAGATATTTTCCATTATCCCGGAGTTTAAGGGAGATCAAATCTCATTAGGAACATTTTTAAATGCTTGTGACTGTGCAAATGATATGGCAGTCGCAGACCAAAAAAAAATTATTAGTGATTTTCGTAAAAAATAAACTACGAGGTAGAGCGGCTCAACTTATAAACTCGAGAAACCCTTCTACTTATGCCGACATTAAACAATTACTCACCTTGCATTTTGGCAATACAAGGGACCTCTCCTTACTCATTCAAGACCTGCAACGTCTTAAACAATTATCTAACGAATCTCCCCTAACATTTTTCAATCGTTTGCAAAAATGCTTGCAAATATTCAAAAAACTCCTGGTCTAAGTCCTGAACAAAAAAATGCACAGTGTTCCCTTATTGACACAATGGCCCTTAACACCCTCCTCACAGGATTAGAGCCATGCCTTGGCCAGATTATCAGGGCTGGAAATCCTTCAAATCTTATCGAAGCCCAAATAATTCGAAACTCAGAAAAACCCTAAACCAGCACCCATCGCAATTAGACCTAACCTTTCGGTCAGGAAAACCCCTTCTCAACCCCAAAAGTGTTTCAGTTGCGGACGTTTGGGACATATGGCTAATGAATGCCGCGCCCAACAAAATCAAAGCTATTCTAATTTTGGTACAAATTTTCAAAATAGACCTAATTTCCAAAATAATACTAATTTCGAAAGACCAGGTCCTTCCCAAAATCAACCCTTTAACCAATCCAGACCATTTGCTACTTCCCAACAAAATCAGTTATCCCAATTTCGCTCCTCAGGAATGCAAAGGAACCCTAATTTTCAGTCCAATCAACATAGAACCCTTCATATGAACTATAACTCTCAATCCCACGAATATGACCCCGACCAATATGTAAATGATTCATATGATAACCATATAGTGCAGACAATCAAGGATTTTATGAAAATTTCGAACCAATCCCTGATAACAAAAATTATCAAAATTTTCTGGGCCTCCCGAACCAAAACCATCCCCCGAACAACACCAATCAATCTGTAGACCCATTACAAGAAGTCCAGGATCAGATCCAGACTCTCAATCTAGACGACATGAACCCCAATTTGAATTTTACAGAACAGAGCTTTCTCTAAATCCCCTACTCGCAGTAAATTAAAAAAATCTGTACTTCATTAACGACGCATCAAACAAATATAAACTTTTAATTGACAGTGTAGCGGGTATAACTATTTTCAAAGAAAAAACCGCCGAAAATTTTCCTCAAAGATCACCCGAAAATATAACCATTCAGGGAATCCCAAATCAAAAACTTCAAATAACGGAATCCACTCTTGTACCATTTAATGCAGGTTACCCGCCATAAGGTTTTTATTTATAATTTGGATATAGAATTTGACGGAATACTTGGATTAGACTTTTTAGAACACTATAAATGTATAATTGATTTAAAATCTAAACAACTTGTAACTAATTTCAAAACAATACCTTTACACAAAGCGGGCAACAAACTTGAGAACTTCTCTGAAAAAAAAAACTCCCGAAACAAAATTTCGATAGAAGGACGTACAGAAAAAATTTTCAGGTTAAAATGCGACCTTACTGTACACTCTAAGACAAATCTCTCAAGCTCTTCATAAAAATAATTTACCCCTACCGATCTATTCCGATAGCATTGCTAAATACATAGATATCATCGAATTAGAAGCTTATCAATCAGAATCTAAAATAATATTTGCTCTTAAAATTCCGTTAGTAGAACCTGAAACTTACACTTTATACCATATTTACCCAATTCCCATAACAGATGATCGAACAGGGTTTCATCACATCATTTCCACTACGCAAAAATATGTCGCTAGAGATGATGATTCGATGCTATACGTTTCACTCCCAAGTTTGTACAATTGTAAATCTCTTGGGTTAAATCAGAAATTCTGTTCCAACGTACTTCCGCACCCAATAGACACTGATTCCATCTGCGAAGCTCAACTCTTAAACCAATTAAGCCACCAGCTACCGAGAACCTGCCAATCAAATCTGTTGCTTGCACGAGAATACAATGTTCAGGAAATTGACCAAAACTTTTGGTTAATTTGCATCTCCAACCCACTGCCAATCACCCTCCAGTGTGAGAGAAAAGAAGCTACCACCAAGGTCATTAATACTAACAGTCTTTTACAATTACGACCTGAATGCAACGCATTTGTAGGAAGTACCAGAGTGCATGCCCAAAGCACCATCGACAACTATCAGAATGTGACTTACCGCAGCCATCCTATAGAAATTCCATACAAGTGCTGCGAACATCTTCCAGAAAAACCTCAAGTAGCTATCAAACCACTAAAGCTTAACAAGTTGAATATCGGAGAGTTGAACATAGCCCAACACAAACTCGATCAATATTCCGAGGAACTTGACAAGATCATCAACCAGAAATTTATCAGCAAACACCTGCTCTGGTTCACAGTAACTACGATAATGTTTATCGCTCTCTTAGTCTCCACCTACGTCATGTGCAAATGTCGAAGCAAGAAGCTGCCGATGATCACCATGAGCTCACCTAACGATGACTCGCCCCCAGCTCCAAAGTCTTTGAACCGGAGACACACGAGGTTGACCAGTATTCTTCCCAGGAGAAGACCCAGCCTGCACTTAAACTCATCTATGGAAGAAGAAATGGAACTCCAAAACGTGGTGTGAGTTTGATATTTGAATTTTAATTTAATTGTTTTAATATTTTTGTAATTAAGTAAAGTTTGTGTTTTATAAATAAAATCATTTTTTAAAAAGTGAATTTTGAAGTTATCGTGATAACATATATATATATATATATATATATATATATATATATATATATATATATATATATATATATATATATATATATATATATATATATATATATATATATATATATATATATATATATATATATATATATATATATATATATATATATATATATATATATATATATATATATATATATATATATATATATATATATATATATATATATATATATATATATATATATATATATATATATATATATATATATATATATATATAATATATATATCTACAGTAATAAACTGCACAAATTAGATATTCTGTGTTAATTAAAGCTTCTATAAATAGCTCTCTATAACACATTTTAATGACTGAAAACTCAGCGTTGTAGAAAACGCAAGTCTGTAAATAATATTTCCATTAATTTAAAGCCCAATTTTTTACTAGAACGCGCACTCTCTAAACTCAGTCGAATATACGGTCACAAATATTAATTAAGTATTTTATAAATTAATTAATGTTCCCGGTACGGTCATTGCCCTTTTGAACTCCCTCCGTTTAGAAGTTAATTGCAAATTACGTGCTAGTTTTTAGAAAGTCATAACTTTGAGAAAATGCAATTTAGATATCGTTTCGACTCTACAAAGTCCTAAAATTTTTAATAGACTAATTAAATTTATTATAAATTGTTTTCGGAGCTACGTTTAGATTTTATGCTAAACTGCTGCACAAATTGAACACTCGAACACTCATAACAAAATTGCAGCCTAATATATTATAAAAAAACTCAGTATTAAAAAACTGCTTACCCACTTGACCTGAAACTTTTCATAAAAATTATGTGTACTATGAGGAGAAATTAGCAAAATTATAAAATGCTTCAGCATGAAAAAAATTACATAACCAATTCCTTTAAATGATATGAATTATATTATTGCGGTGTTCGGCGCAATAATAAGTTTCTGTTCAAGCTATTGATAGTACAGGAGTAAAAATAACGTAATGTACGGGGGATCAAGAACAGGGATGAACATGTAAAGGGGATTGGGTTGACAAAACTGAAATTCATTCTGTTAACAGAGTTGTAATATTTCTCTCCCAATATTTTATCTTCGTGCCGTCCCTGCTTAAGAAAACCAAAATGGATAAATGTATATGTTACATGTTGCCTATCCACGCCACTGGAATATCATCCACTCTGTGTAGATAAAAGACGGTTATTGCATATAGAACATTTTCTCACTCCTTATCTGTTTAAGTTCGCTTTAAGATAATTAAGATTAAAATACTGATTAAGGTTTATACCGAATTTGATCTTTTGTTATTTTGATGACTATTATTTATGCCGACTTATCATATGTAGTTATGTTTATTAAGTGTAATATCATTTATTATCTTTTATACCGAAACACATCAGTTATATACACAGCATTTTTGGTTGTTTTATCTATTTTGAATTATATAAATTAGCTAGGAATTGTACGCTGGATATTCAGTATATTGTAAGACATCACCGCGTAAGGCTAATTGTTAGTTGCAATATCTGTCTCACCGTTGTTTTTCGAATATAGTTTTGTCTGAGGGAGCAGTGTGTTTCATTGGCAAGCTTATAGAAAACATCATTTTGAAGTTGGAGTTTCTACGAACCGAACCTTGCATAGAAACACAACGTAATTGGCGCAGTCGGTAGGATTCCCCGTACAAGAAGTTTCGCGTAGTGCCTTTTTTGGATAGCGTGTTAACTGACTGGTGATTTTCAAGTCTTTTACGAGGGACATTCAAAAAGAATTTTTCTTCAAACACGGGACCAAGTGTGTAGCAGTGTACGTACAACACAGCTGGCCAACCCTCCAGTGACCAGAAGCTACATCGAGCTGGTTTGCAGTCATCCTCAGGAACGCATATCCTTGCAGGTGGCTTAGTGGCTAAGAATTGAACACAAAGAAAACTTCGACACGAATGTAAGTCAAATTTATAATTTTGCTGCAATTTTCTCAATCCTTTTTGTTATTTTTTATTCTACCTAAGTAACAGAGTTATTCTCTCTTGTTTTTTTTATGTTTAACAAATTAAAAATTACAAAAAGAAAAAATAAAGAATATAGGGAAAAAGTGAAACATTTTCAAAAGCCTAGTTCTTCAGATTCTGATTCTGACACTGGTCTTGATCAAATAATAAGTGAAATAGCTAGAATTGATATATCGGATCCAAATAATTATTTACCCAGTACTAGTAATACCAATACTATAATGGCTGAAATTAATTATTCTGAATTACCACTTTTTCTTGATATTATACCTGTATTTAGTGGTGAACCTTGCGAATTAAACAATTTTATTTCTGCATGCGACGACGTAGTTACACAGTACGCAAATCACGCAAATTTAAAAAATTTAATTTTTCGTGCCATATTAAATAAATTAAAAGGTAAAGCTTTAACAATTATTTCTAGTCGCATAGAACTCAATACATGGGAGCAAGTAAAAGATATTTTAAGAATCTCATTTTCAGACCAGAGATCTTTTTCTTGTTTATTGCAAGAATTACATAACATGAGGCCGCAGGCTAAAGAAAATTCTTATAGCTTTGGTGTTAGGTGTGAATATCTTAGGAGTTTAATTTTTTCTTCAATTAATAGTGACCAAAATTTGTCTCGCGGAGAAAAGCTTGCACAGATTTCTAATATTGAAAAACTTATTTTAATTAGTTTTCAAAAATATTTGCCGTCACAAATTCAATTAGCTGTACGACTAAAACAACCTGATAGTTTAGAAGCAGCTATGCAATATTTATTAGAAGAGAAAAATTTTTTATCTATGATACAAGATAGAAAAAAAATATGTTGATTATTTTAATACAAATACTAATTATAGTACACAAAATATACCCAGGCCAAATTTTCAAGCCCCATTTATTTCAAATTTTTCTAATCCACAATCAAACCATCTTCAGGCTAAAAGCTTTCCCAATCAACCAATAAATATTACTCCTAGACAATTACCCCCACAAAAATTCTTTACTAACCAACAAGTTTTTGGCAAACCTAGTACTTCAAATGTCAACGTATGGAAACCAAAAGGTATCATACAGCCTAAACCGACACCCATGTCTGTTGTCACTAGACAAACAGCTTCAAAACCAAACCTACAACCAAGCCAGCCTCAAAGATATCCAACATATAAACCCAATTATTTTCAACCCCAATCTAGACCTACTTTTATTGCTGAGGAGTTATATAATATTAATAATATGGATAATGTCAATTCATATGATGACATTCCACTTGATCTATTTGATTATCTTCCTAATACCGATAATTATTGTGAACCCCAAGACGCTCAGTGTTCATTTGAGTTAAATGACACTCAGGATTTTGAACCTCAAGAACTTCAAATAGAAGAATTACCAGATACTGACCAAAATTTTCAGACAATGGCCTCCAATCCAAACTCCAATAGCTATATTGAGAGATTCCACTCTACACTATTGGAACAAGTAAGAATAAAAACGCAACAAAATGCTAAAGACCCATTAAACACCCTAGTGAAATATGCCATATTACATTATAACAACTCAATTCACTCAACAACTCATTTCACTCCATTTGAAATTGTATCAGGTCTCTTCAATTCAAAAGATCCCTTTGACATACAAGAAAGGGATATTATTACTAAATATGTCGTAGATCACAAAAGAAAACTAAAAACAACGTATGAACAAATAAATGACAAGTTACATACGGAGAAAGACAAGAAACTTCAAAATATAAATTGATCGAGTTGTACTTCTCGAACACTGTTTAGTCGTCGAGTTTTTGATGTGTAACGATTGCAGATGATCTAGAAGTTCTCTTGAAGACTCTCTGGTTTATTTTTCTTGTGGACTGTATGTTCGTAGTTGTATTTTAGAAATTAAAGGCCCTAGTTGCACAACAATAACACCAACATTTATTTGAAAAGCTATGTACAAACTAGGGATTAAAATACTTGTTACTAATTTAAAACGTAGGATCAAAAATAACGAATAACTATTTAACTCCGGTTATGGACAGACTAATCCACAACCTGTTTAAGTTACGCTAATTTGCGCACGACGAACCCTATTTATTTCGGCCACGTTACTTTACGTGAACCTTACGCGCGTAAGTCGGTCAACTCAAAAAACCGAGTTGTTCGCGTGAGATCGTACTCACTTCTGTCGACCCATTTTTTCTTGCCGTTGTTATTCCCCTAGCATCCTTCGTTTTTTAAGAAAGCTGACGAGCCAGAAATACGGGCTCCACAATTTGTTATGACTATAGATTTTAGAACGCTCTATTGACAAAGCGGCAAAGATCTTAGATTTTATATTGAATTGAACCTTGAAATGAATACTTGAACATGGTTCGACGTTTATTTATGTGATACTAAAAAAAGCATTTTGTTAGCTTAAAAAGCACGAATTAAAAGCTTTGCTTTAATAAATCTAAATAAAAAATATAAAGATACTTATATATTGTTGGTTTAAATCCCAACATATTCCCCCGCCTTGAAGGCTTCAAGACTTCAACACCAACAACATTTAAAAAATGTAAAATTTTAAAATAAAAAATATATATACATAGTAATAACAATGCGCAAGTGCAAGAATTTATGCCTGAATTGGCAAAGGACATATTTTCAAAATATTCCTAGTAAAAACACCTTTTTGGGTTTGAAGTTTAATCATGCGTACTTTACCATCTCTTCCAGGCATCACTTCCAGAATTCTTCCTCTTGGCCATTTTAATGGAGGAACGTTATCCTCTTTTAATAATACAAGGTCGTTTACTTTTATATTTTCACATTCGTGTAACCATTTCGGACGATTTTGTAACTGATTAAGATAGTCCGTCGACCACCTTTTCCAAAAATCTTGTTGGATTTTCGTACAATGTTGCCATTGCGAAAGTCGATTTGTCGGAACTGAAGTTACGTCTTTTTCGGGAAATGAAGTTAAACTATTTCCTATTAAAAAATGTCCGGGAGTCAGTACATTCAGATCTGAGGGATCGTTAGAACTTGGACATAACGGTCGTGAATTGAGAATTGCCTCAATTTGCGCTAAACAAGTATATAATTTTTCGAACGTTAAATGGGCATTTCCTATAACACGATACAAATGATATTTAGTGTTTTTTACTGCCGCTTCCCAAAGGCCCCCCCCAGTGGGGCGACAATGGAGGAATATATTTCCATTGTGTTTCCCTTTCAGATAAAAAATTCTCAATTTCATTTAAGTTTTTTGATAGTTTAAAAAATTCAAAAACTTCTTTTATTTGGTTTTTTGACCCCAAAAAATTTGTAGCGTTGTCGGAATATATTTCCGCAGGATTTCCACGTCTTGACACAAATCTTTTTAAAGTTGCAATAAACGCGTCGGTTGTCAAGTCCGATACTAGTTCGAGATGTACAGCTTTTAGTTGTCATACATACAAACACTGCAAAGTAACATTTTAACAATTTTGCGTTTTTTAACGAAGAACTTTTTATAAGTAGCGGACCACCAAAATCAATGCCTGTAGCATGAAATGGACGATTTATTGAAACTCGATGTTTGGGTAAACTTGCCATTATTTGTTGTGCGGGTTTTGCTTTAAATCTATAGCATGTTATACAATTGTGGATAATTTTCTTAATTTCTTTTAAGCCACCTAACGGCCAATACCGTAAACGAAAATTTGACAACACTGTCTGTGGCCCACCGTGATATAAAGTTAGATGTTTTTGTTTTAATAATAATGAAGTTACATGATCTTTAGCAGGGAGCAAAATCGGAAATTTCTGTTCATACGTCACGTCTGCATTTGCCAAACGTCCTCCTACTCGTAAAATTCCCCCTGGATCCAAAAATGGGTTTAACGATAAAATCTGTTTATTTAAAATTGGTTTTTTAGCCTGAAGCTGTTTTAGTTCTGCCGAAAAAGCATTTAACTGAACATTTTTTATGATTATATTTAGTGCGGCCTTCAATTCTTGAACGGTTAGAGCACCACTCATCATTTTCCGTTTCAAGCATTTATTTACAAATCGTAAACAGTACGCTATGGTTCGCTGCAATCTTGAAAAGCACGAAAATTTTGTAAAAAGTAAATACCAAAAATTTTCCGGTCGTAAGTGAAGAGATACCTTTGTTGAAGATTTTCTTTCTTCGTCCGAACCGAGATTGTTATTTTTTAATTTAAAATTTAACGTATTTAGATTTAAATCATAATCGTGTAAAAAAGCAGGGCCTTCCCACCATGTTTTGGAATTTGCTACTTTGTCCGGTAAAACTCCACGAGATAACAAATCAGCAGGATTGCTTTCCGATTTAACGTGACGCCAAGTATAATTTGCAGTTAAATTTTGTATAATAGAAACTCTGTTAGAAACGAAAACTGACCAGCGCGAAGCATGTGAGGCTAGCCAGCACAAAACAATTTCAGAATCTGTCCAAAGATTCACAGATGAAAACTTTATTTTATTTTCGTAAATTTGTATTAAACGATCTAATAATTTTGCGGCTAAAACCGCACCACAAAGTTCCAACCTAGGCAACGTTATGGCCTTTAAAGGACTTACTCTAGATTTGGAACAAATTAGACGACATGATATAATTTTATTTGAATACAGAACTCGTAAATATAAACAAGTGCCATAAATTTTGAGACTAGCATCGCAAAAGGCGTGTATTTCAATTTTTTCGATTGGATTATTTAAAAACAAATTTCGATGAATTTTGACGTCTTTTAAATATGAAAATTTTTGAAAGAAATTATTCCATTCAGAATTTAAATCGTCGGGCAATTTATCATCCCACTCAATTTTACTTAACCATATTTTTTGCATAATAACTTTCGCGATTACTATAACAACACCTAAATATCCAATTGGATCAAACATTGACGCAATTTTCGAAAGAACCTCTCTTTTTGTAAAATTTTTTTCACCGTGTACATCAGGTATGGAAACCGTAAAAAAATCTTTTTCTGAGTTCCACTGTAAACCGAGTACTTTATTCGACGTATTTTCTAGAGCTATTTCATAGTTTTTATTTGATGACGCATTTAAAAATTTATTTAAAAAATCTTTCGAATTTGAATGCCATTTATGCAATTCAAATCCCGCAATGCGTAATAAATTAACCAATTGAGTGCAGGTATCAAATAATTTTTTTAAAGTTTCTGCGCCTATCAAAGCGTCGTCAACATAAGTTTGATTTAGTAAAACATCAGATGCGAGCGGAAAATCGTCTTGATTTGTCTCAGCGAGCTCTTTTAAACATCTGGTAGCTACAAAAGGGGCAAAGTTTGTGCCATAAGTTACGGTCGATAATTCGATACATTTTAAGGGTTCTTCCGGGTTTTCGCGCCACAATATATTTTGCAAGAATCTATGTTCTGGATTTATAAAAACCTGACGATACATTTTTTGTATATCGGCAATCGCAACGTATTGATACAACCGAAATCTGCATATTATATCAAATAACTCTGGCTGCACGGTAAATCCTTTTAATAAAATATTATTTAACGATACACCCGACGTTGTATTCATGGACGCATCGAAAACTACTCTTAGTTTAGTAGTTTCGCTATCTTCCCGAATAACTGCGTGATGTGGCAGAAAGAATTTATTTTCACCTTTGTTATTTTTCAACGTTAACGGAAGAAATTTAGCGTGATTTAAATGTACGTATTCATTTATGAAATCGGTATATTGTTGTTTTAATGTAGGATTTTTCGCAAGTCTTTTTTCCAAATATAAAAAACGTTTTTTAGCTTGAGAAAATGAATCACCCAACTTTAGGTGTTCATCGGGATTTTTTAATGGAAAATTAACCTGAAAGCGTCCGTTTTCAAGTCGTAATGTAGTTTCTTTAAATATTTTTTCTGACTTTTCGTCATCGGGACATAAAATATTTTTTGTGTCAACTTCTTCGATAGTCCAAAATTTTTTAATGAGTTCATCTGTTTCATTTGGCGCAGTGTACGTTAATAAAGTAACGCTAGGAATGTCATCAGAGACCTTTACCATTTTATTACAGTTTACGACAGTGGACGATGAATTATTTACATACGAATATTTTCCGCAAACAATGTATCCCAGAATTGTGTTAATTAATATTGGTAACTCTTTTCCCAATTTAATTACACCCGGCAATATTAATTCATAATAAATATCAGCCCCTAACAATAAATCTATATCAGAAGAAATATTAAAATTTGGGTCTGCTAAAAAGATATTTTTCGGGATTTTTAGCTCTGAAATATTTATATCTGCTTGTGGCAATTTGCACGTTATTTTTTCCAAAACGGCGCAGCAAACATTAATACTTTCATTATGATTTTTATTTGAATATAATTTCAAATTGATCATTTCATTTGAAACCATATCCGTTTGCGAAATTCCAGAAATTTGTAAACGTTTACAATACGTATTTAAATTTAATTTTTTAGCTAACTCTTTAGTACAAATGCTAGTTTGGCTAGCTGTATCCAACAAAGATCTGGCTATAATGGGTTCACCATTACAGTCAAAAACTTTTACTAAGGCAGTTGCCAATAAAACCTGTGTATTTTGATTTAAAATACTTGATAAAGATAAAGAATTGTCTGCATTAATTTCGCTAGGCGTCTGCTCATTTTGATGAGCCGGCGTGCGTGCAATATTATTGTTAGAATTTATGCTATTATTTTGATTTGAATTTGAATTATTTTGACTTGATCGAGAATTTGAATATGTCGCTGCTCTGCGTGGAAACTCGTTTCTTTTATTTTGATTGTCAACATTTAAAATTGGACTACCGTAACTATCGTTTCTATTAAAAACACGACTATTCTGATAGCCGCTTTGACCTGAGGGCAAACTTTGGAAGTTTTTCCCGGGATTTTGATTATCATTATACTGTGTACGCCAATTTTCATTTAAATTAGTTTGATTACTATTTTGTCCTGGATTTGAATTTAAATGCACTAAAGTATTATGTCGCCTTCCACATTGGAAACAATTTTTTCCATTGCAGGATGAGAAAGGTTGTTTTTGTATGAGACATAATTTACATAAACCAGCATTTGTTATAAATTCAAGCCTATCTTGTACATTTAATTTTTTAAAAAGTGAACATTTGTATATCGAATGTTCTGCTAAACAAAAATTACATTTTATTTTCGCTGGATTTTGATGAGAGGTGTTTGAGTTCACATTTGTAACATGTGCTAATTTTTTGATAGGTTTTGGACTATTTGTAGCGTTTAGCTCTTCTAATAATTTACACTGATTTTCGAGAAATTTTAAAAAATCATTTAATGTCGGCAATTGAGTATTATTTCTTTGTGCGAAATAACTTTTTTGTAATGGAAAGTCTAACTTTTTTATAAATATATGAATTAAAATTAGGTCCCAATTTTGTACAGGAACGTTAAGATTCTTCAAGCTTTCAATATTTTGTTCAATTTTAGTTACAAACTCTCTTAAATTTTGAGCTTTTGGTTTTGATAGAGTTGGTACATTATCTACTAAATTACTAATATGAGCCTCTATTATAGCATAAGTATTTTTATATCTTTTTTCTAGTAAATCTACCGCTATTTGTAAATTTGACCCAATTATTGTTAAATTGTGGATTACACTTAAGGCATCCCCTCGAAGATAACCTCTTAAATAGATTAGCTTTTCTGTATCATCTAAATCGGGATTGTTTAAAACTAATTTAGAAAATAAATCAAAAAAAGTGTTCCATTCTGTTACTTCTCCCGTGAACACAGGTATTTTTATATCTGGTAACTTTACATTTTGAGTTTTATTTGCGCTAAAACTTTGGCTAATTCCCTGTACTAAATCGTTAATAAAATCTTTATTTGGTACACCAGATATATCCTTAATTTTTTGAGAAGTAAATAATTTAATTTTTCCTTCTAATAACGCAAAAATATTGTAAAATTTATTTTCGACATCGTCACTATTATCGATCTCGTTTGGATCTTTTATAGCAATTTCTTCTTGAGTGTTTACATAATTTTGATAAGCAGTTAAAAGGTTATTTTTTCGAATTTCTAATTGATTTACATCATTAACTGCGTCAATATTTGTTTTTACCCAATTTTCAATTTTGGTTATGAGGCCTTTTACATAACTCCGTTTGTTTTTTAATCCGTCCATAACCTTTGTTCTCTTAAAAAAGACAAAAAAAATATACTTAAAAAATCACTTTTGTGATCTGATACAATGCATGCTAATTTACTTAATAATTAAAAAAATGTAACATTTTAATATAAAATTTTCATGCAAAAATAACATATTTTTTCTTTTATATTATTAATATTTTCTGCGAAAATAATTTGTTTTACTAAAATAAGAAAAAAAAACAATCATTACATTACAAAGTTTCTACTATCTATGTTACTTGTTTTTTGCTGAATCCTAATCCTCTAGTTTCCAGCAGTGGATTTCTTTTTTCACTGTTCACTTGTCAGTTCGCATGGGTTTCGAAAGTTCACTTCTATTAGCTGCTTTCTGAAGATGATTCCCTTTGTCTTTTTCTTTATTTATTCGGCGACCAAACCATCAATGCTGATATTTCAAAATCCAGGCACGAAAGGACCATATGATCGAGTTGTACTTCTCGAACACTGTTTAGTCGTCGAGTTTTTGATGTGTAACGATTGCAGATGATCTAGAAGTTCTCTTGAAGACTCTCTGGTTTATTTTTCTTGTGGACTGTATGTTCGTAGTTGTATTTTAGAAATTAAAGGCCCTAGTTGCACAACAATAACACCAACATTTATTTGAAAAGCTATGTACAAACTAGGGATTAAAATACTTGTTACTAATTTAAAACGTAGGATCAAAAATAACGAATAACTATTTAACTCCGGTTATGGACAGACTAATCCACAACCTGTTTAAGTTACGCTAATTTGCGCACGACGAACCCTATTTATTTCGGCCACGTTACTTTACGTGAACCTTACGCGCGTAAGTCGGTCAACTCAAAAAACCGAGTTGTTCGCGTGAGATCGTACTCACTTCTGTCGACCCATTTTTTCTTGCCGTTGTTATTCCCCTAGCATCCTTCGTTTTTTAAGAAAGCTGAGGAGCCAGAAATGCGGGCTCCACAATTTGTTATGACTATAGATTTTAGAACGCTCTATTGACAAAGCGGCAAAGATCTTAGATTTTATATTGAATTGAACCTTGAAATGAATACTTGAACATGGTTCGACGTTTATTTATGTGATACTAAAAAAAGCATTTTGTTAGCTTAAAAAGCACGAATTAAAAGCTTTGCTTTAATAAATCTAAATAAAAAATATAAAGATACTTATATATTGTTGGTTTAAATCCCAACATAAATAAAAAGAGAAAAGAACCAATGATTTTGAAGCCAGAAGATACTGTTTATCATAAAGAAGAAACACGTGATAAATTAGCAATGAAATTTAAAAAAGTAGAGCCATTAGCACAAACAAAAAATAAAATCAAAACTTCTACTTCAAAATATTCTAAACATAATCTTAAAAGGCGCAAAAAATATTAATTGCTGTCTTTTCTTTGTTTCAGAATGAAGTTCGTAATGAAGAACTTATTTTTCTCAATAATCCTTATTTATAACCATTTAATTATAAGAGCATCTATCCAACAACTTACTAACCCTATTTTACCTATTTTATTAGGAGACAATTATATTATTTCAGGTAAACATACCTTTGTAAGTTATATTAATATTAGTGAATTCTTAAACCTTAGATATAATCTCAGAATGCAATTAACATTTATTTATAAAAATAAATTAAGTAAGATGTCTAATGAATTAAGTAAGCAAGCCTGGTCGCTACTTGAACAAACAGAAAATCTAATAATAGCCATTCACCCAAATATCAGAAAAAGACGTGGTCTTATTAATATCGGTGGTACCGTATCGAAATGGTTATTTGGAACCCTTGATCACGAAGATGGTGAAAGAATTAATTATGTGCTAGATCATTTAAATCGTAACGACCATATTGTTCAAGACAAGATCAATGAGCAGATATCACTAGCTAAAGATTATAGATATATAGTAGTCTTTTTCAAATAAAATCAAATATTATTATAACAAAGCAACTAATTGAAAAATTTCAAGAAAAAATAAATACAATAAACGCTTTGCATCTCATCATAAATTCTCTTATTACTTTTCAAAATTCTTTAAATCAATTGGTGAATGCTATAACTTTTGCAAATCTTAACAAAATTCATCCAACGTTTTTATCGATAAGTAATTTAGAATCAATTCTAAATAAAATGAATTCTCTTTATAATAAAAATCAGCTTGTAGATTTCAAGAATAAACATAGTTATTATAAGTTTCTGGGTATTCAGCTTGTTTTTAATAATGAGAGAATAATCTTCTTGATTCATTTTCCACTGCTATACCCTCTTCAATTTAAAAGTTATTTCATATATCCTGTCCCGATCCAGAATAAAATCATCCCGTCTCCTAAACCTTACCTAATCCTTAGTGAGAAAACTGGGAAGTACCAATATGAGGAAGACCTCTGTGAGAAAATTGAAGAAAACTTCTACTGCAAGTACCACTTAGAACTCAACGAAAACTGTGTTGTTGGCATAATAACGAAGAATGAAGCCACTGTTTGCAGTACACTATTGGTTCACATTGATAGTCAAACGGCAAATCAAGTCACACCAAAGAACGTATTGTTTACTACTCCTGTCACTGCCTTTGTTACAGAAGCATGTCAAGTCGAGAAACATAACCAATTACAACCAGGTAGTTACCTAATTTCAATACCAAAACAGTGTCATGTTAAAATTGGTATGGAAAAGTTTTATTTAACTGAAGGAACTCTTCTACCAGCCAGAATCATGCAGCTGTCCGATCTAAATTTGTCAGCACTAAAGGAACATGCTACATCACTAAAGTTGAAGTCGATGGACCTTGAAGAAACAAAAAATATAGCAGCAGTAGCGACAGACCAAAGTAAATTAATTCTTCCAGAACAACATCCTGTTATGCACTTTTCTTCATTCTTATGGATTGCAGTTCCAGTATGTGTCCTTATCTGTGTCATAGTATGCACCGTTACTAGATGCCACTATAAAATCAGTTATCCATACCCTCTTGTGAAATGGACAAAGGGAAAGAAGAAAGAAGAAGAAGAAGAAAGACCCACTCAGTTAGTTGCCTCGTAGGTCTTTTCCTAACGAGGGAGGAGTTACATGTTGCCTATCCACGCCACTGGAATATCATCACTCTGTGTAGATAAAAGACGGTTATTGCATATAGAACATTTTCTCACTCCTTATCTGTTTAAGTTCGCTTTAAGATAATTAACATTAAAATACTGATTAAGGTTTATACCGAATTTTATCTTTTGTTATTTTGATCACTATTATTTATGCCGAAGCTTATCATATGTAGTTATGTTTATTAAGTGTAATATCATTTATTATCTTTTATACCGAAACACATCAGATATATACACAGCATTTTTGGTTGTTTTACCTATTTTGAATTATATAAATTCGCTAGGAATTGTTTTTCTAATAGAGTTTTGTCTGAGGGAGCAGTGTGTTTCATTGGCAAGCTTATAGAAAACATCATTTTGAAGTTGGAGTTTCTACGAACCGAACCTTGATCTAACTAGTAAAAATGCGAAGTTTCTAAGATCGGGTTCTTATTAGTAGCATGGCGAAGTGTCTAAAGCATTTAGTAAAATACCGACAAAATATTAAATATCGGCACTAAACGTTTTAGTTAAAACCGGTTCTTACTGCATGCTAAATGGTAAAAATACGATCCGGTATATTCTAGAATATTTACAATGCTCTGATTGGTCAAGTGAAAGACGGTTTCGGTGAAATTGGCTGAATTTGTTTATATGATGTAGCTCTTGGTAGCCTGAGCAAACGATACTATAGACACAATTTAATCCTACGACTAGTTTTTAATATACAGGGTGTTAAAGTTCGCCGAAACCCCATATACCAAAACATAGAGAAAACAGTATGACACCAAACTAGTATTTTAAACATATTTAGCTTATAATACTTCTCAAAATAAGAAAAAAGTTTTATATGAAAATATGTCTACAAATGCTGAGTGTTGTATGGTAAAGAGTGTTCGCCCTATATCTCGGAACTGAAGGGTTTTTGGTCCTATATTCATATAAAACTTTTTTCTTATTTTGGGACGTACTATTACGTTAAATATGTAGAAAAAACGAATTGGTGACATGCTATCTGCCCTATGTATTTTATAAGAGGGTTAAGCAAACTTTAACCTGTATATTAAAAACTATTCGTAGAATTAGATTGGGCCCATGGTATCTTTTGCTCAGGAGGTCAAGAACTTCAACATATAAAAAATTCACCCAACTTCACTGAAACCGATTTTCCATAAGGTATGTGCGTGGTCCTTTGTCCTTTGGTATTGGTTGAAATAGTTGTAATATGCCCTTTAAATAGTAGGCCGATTTTTTACGAAAACCGTAAACTTGACAACGTCCCCAATATCACTATCTAATGCAGCACGCACCCTGCATTTTCTTACTGTAGTTAACAACGTTTAAGATATTTTCGAGTATATTTTCCAACTTTCGCTCTGTATAATTGTGTATTTTTCTGTTTTTGTATCATTTCTACATTTACTAAGTTTTTATATAATAGTTTTTATAGTAAGCAAAGGCTAAAGTCATTTGTTATAGACGTCGATTGAAAATAGGGTAAACAATGTATGTATTTTCTAGTTTTCTTATATGTTACAACATTGTGCGTTAGAAAAGTATGTTAGCAACATATTTCTTTTGACTTGTTTTAAAATTTTATCAATATTTCTGTTTCTTACTGATAAAAAAACATAGTTGGAAATATATTTTTTTTATAGATCGCATTTTTACTATTACATGCTTAGTAAAAACAAGTTTTATCTAAAAAACTTAGTAAAATACCGAAATTATCTTTTTATTAGGCATTTTACTGTTACCAACAGTCATAACTAGATATAACTAGTAAGAATTCGATATTACTAACACTCTTGAATCCAATATTACTGACACTCTTAGAAACTCCGTGTTTTTACTAGTTAGATCTCGATATGACGGATTTCGGCTTATTAGGGTAACATATATAAACTTCTGTACAAAATAAAGTCTAAATGAGTTAACAATAAATATTTAAAAAAATAAGAAATGGGAGATAATATGTTCCTAGTATAGGCATACAATTCTTCAGTGAAAATAACTGTTATTTCCATACTTCCACTCATTCTTACCCTGCTTTATTTTCCTAATATAATAAATTTAATAAATAAATATTTTTTTTACAAAATTTCCCAAAGATATACTTTAATTTTAACTTTAATATTAAATTATGTATGTAAATCAAGGGTCGGCTTTCACCAATAAAACTGACTTTCACTTGGACTTTTCTCTTACACTAATTCTTGATTCTTTGTAGGCGATGAAGTCTTGTTTTAAAAATCTTGAGCTAACTTTTCCAAACACTGTCTCAGCAAACTAGGGTTTTACTGCTCGTGACAACCTTTTATTTCACCTTCAATCAACGTTTGTTGCCGTATACTTTTTCAGTGACAATTAGAAGGTCATTTTCAGACGGGTCGAACGTGCGAAAGGGTCCTGAAAGGCTAGACAGAGCAACGTATTTAATTACTAGAAAAAAGCAAGGAGGTTCAGCAAAAGAATGAAGCCATAGAAAGCGGACATCACTTATGATGTTTCTGGTATATCCTTGGTCAAGTTTGTTTTTATTGACCAATTTACATCAATATGATCAAACACCAGATTATAGCGCCAAGTGTGTTTTAAAAAATAAAGATAAGAAATTAACTGATATTATCATTTACCGTTATAGATATTTCGATCAGTACGTAGCAATACGGGATTTTGAAACTTAAGCATAGACAAACATGTGGACTATAAAGCGGAAATAAAGTTAGTTGATACGGCTAAAGGTTGTAGATAATCATGAGTAAAATTATCTTGTCGAACATGCATTGACTTTACTCCAAATTATTCACAAGAAGATCAGGAATAAATGGCAGATAGAAACGGTGTGAATACCTTACCAACAGTGAATGTTCAGCAAGTGACTTTACTAACATTTAGTTGATATAACAATTGAACAGCACGTTTATTCTTAGTCAGGAGAAAGAATTTTCTATATTATTAATGTTTCATGAAATAATACTTACTGTTTTGGTTACAAAAGTGCCGTGTATATAACAAGAAAACAAACAACTTGCTTAATATTTTTTCGCATTTCTTTTAGTATTGTATCACAATGTTAGACATAAAATCGTTCAGTAATGAAACTAGCAACACATTATGTCATTAACACATATTTTGACATAGATGTATGTTAGTTATATAAATCGGTAAATTTCCTTTATCCAGATCTTCCCTCGTTATGAATATTTCCTTTTATTACGAATAGTGAGGTGTGACCCAAATTAGTTCAGTCCATAGTCATTTAGTAACACATATATACTGTCTTTTGAAACATTTTTATTGGGCGCCATATTGTTCCATTATATTGGATTTCTACCAATATTTTACTAGTTTCTACTTATGCCACACTTGATTTTTGGGCAGAATTCGAAATAAATTCAATAAGTAGTTTTTACATTGACACACACCGCCATTTTGTTCCGTCATCTTGAATTCGTACCACAACTTTACCAGTTTATCTCTATATCACATTAAGTATGATCCATAATTTGAAATTAATATAGTAAGTTTTTGGCTGATTTTTTTAAATATTTTATTAACACGCCATTTTGTTTTGCTATGTTATAGTCATATTAAAATGTTTTCAATTTTTTCTTAGGTGACACTTGATTTTTGTGCAAAATTTGAGGCAAATTAGGTAATTCGTGTTTAAGTAATAAATTTTTTAAGGTTTCACTAGGCCGCCACCTTTTTCCGGCATATTGGGTTTTTACCAAAATATTACCAGGTCATGCACATACGACCCTTAATTTTGTATTAAATTTGACGTCAATCTGATAAGTAGTTTTTAAGCTATGCAACGAACTGACACACAGACAGTCAAACCGACAGACGAACCGACGGAATTGATAAAACCTATTTTTTGACATCTAAGAACGCTAAAACCTGAAGATATGTAAAACCTCAGAGTTAGTACCTCAGTTTTAATAGTTCATTTCTATACCACAATTAATTATATATTACAATTTGAAATCAGTCCATTAAGAAGTTTTTTCAGGCTGAATTTTTAAATATTTTATGAAGCCGCCATTTTGTTCTGCCATCTTTGATTTGCACCAAAATTTTATCACCTGATTCCTACATAATATTTGATTTTTGGATAAACTGGATAAGTAGTTTTTTAGTAATATTTTTTTTAACATTTCACTATGCCGCCCTTTTGTTTTGCCACTTTGGATTTTTACCAAAATGTTACCAGGTCATCTCCATATGACCCTTAATTTTTTACCGAAATTTGAAGTCAATCGAGCAAGTCGTTTTTTAGCTAGTCAGACAGATATGTGGGTCGTCAGACCGACGGAATTGAGAAAACATGTTTTTCTGCATCTAGAGACGCTGAAACGTAAAAATCTTTACAATACTTTCCATTTACGGGGGAAGTAAATATTTAAAAACGTAATTACTTAGCCTTAACGTTGCGGAGCTCACTTTGACGATTTCCATATTTTGCTGAAGCACGGCTTTGTCCACACGAACTGCAGCAGTCGGGGAGATTGGGTTGTGGATTTTGATGTATGTAACGCTTGCTGAAATATATTTTTTAAACCTAACATTTCACTCCAACCGCTATGCAGGTTCACTGCCAACTTACATGTTTCTTTAGCATCTGAGCGTCAGCTCCATTGTCAATGAGAGAGAGTACATATGTTCTTTGCAAATAATGGTTTGTCTGGTAGATGCAAATACAAGATCTCTTTCATTTAACGTTTACATTTTAACATGGAATACGCTGAGGTTTCTCAAGTTTTCGACTGAAACAACAACGAGGAAATTTAGTAACTATATTCGTTACCCGAAATTCACATTCAAAGCTGATTATTTTTCTTACAAAACAATGTCGTTTTAAGTTGCCATATTACTAAGCAACCACCTATCACTTTTTATAAGATTGATTTTGCTACAGCTATGTGGCTTCTGAGTACTCGCTTCGCTCGTGCATCAAACTAGTCACTAAACGAGTAGCAAAATTGGGTTTTTTTTTAAACCTGTGGCTCAAAATTTTAATATTTAATAATTTACCTACTTTGACATTAATTAAATCATAACTAAGTAATCAGTGTTCTCATAATACGCAGATATGAATAGAATTTGGATACATATCTCATTAACCTAAAGCAATTTATCAAATAAGAATGTGAGTGGGAGAGAATCTAGACATTTCTGTAACTCTAACCAAACTAATTGAGAAGTAGTTTTGTAATAATCATCTCTTGCGGAGTATGTCAGCATTCCTACTTTGCATAATTCCACGAAATCCAAGCATAACGCTAATAATAGTTTGGAACTGAGGTCTGTGGTCGCTTTGTCAGGTGTATTATGCTTGTACCATTATTTACAAAGGGGTTATGGCCGTCCTACACGATAATTGTATATACCTTCAAGCAAAAAAGTTTTAAAATATTGCTTTATCATAAGTAATATCAAATATGTTCTTACCTTTGTTGTGTATTATGTATATATATATATATATATATATATATATATATATATATATATATATATATATATATTTGTATACAGGCCGTTCATTATCCATATCTCAGAAGTCCTTCATATTAGCGTCTTGAAAAAAAAAATTATAATAAAAGTGGCCAAAAGCATTTATCTTAATCTTAACATTACAATGTATATAAAAAATTAAGAAAATTTGCTGTATTTCATAGTTTTTCGAAATTTTACTTCTTTTTTATTTTAAATATTTATAATCGAAAAAAAAAGAATCTACGCTAATGACTTCAGCAATTTTGTAATATTACATTTACCCCAACTATGTATATTTTCAATTTGACTATAATCGATTCGGCGTCTTCAATTACAATAAGTATGTACTCGCCTTAATAAACATAACTTTAATCAAGTCGCCCTTAGAAATGAAAAAAAAAACCATCAAAAGCATCAGTGTCACCACGACAATTACTTTTTCCAAATATTTTTTATCTTGTGAGTAAAAGTTTGTTTATTAGTTATGGATAACACAAACGAAGAAGCTTTCGATATGCTAGAGGTCTATTTTGAATGTTTTCAAAATGCGAAGAGGGCTTCAAGGGAATATGCTTTGACTTATCCTGTTAGAACGCACCATACAAGAAATGTATTTAGGCGCCTCGTTAGACATTTAAGAGAAACTGGCAGCGTGCGACCCGTTTTAGTTACAATAAGACACCGTAGAGGAAGAACTGATGGGAATATTATTAATGTTTTGGCTTACATTTACGCTTACCTACACGCTAGTATTCAACAAATGTCAAGAAATTTTGGTATGTCGATTGGATGTATTCATAAAATATTAAGGAATTATAAGGTGCACCCTTATCACATTGTTTTGCATCTAGCGTTAATGGATAGTGATTTCGGTAGCCGATTAAATCATTGCCATTGGATGATAAATATGTCAAACGAAGACCAACATTTTTGTATCAAAAATATTATGGAACAATGACGCGACATTTACAAGTAACGGAATAGTTAATATTCATAAGATGCATTACTAGTCTGACGTCAATCCACATTGAATGCCTGAAGTTGACCACCAGCGTCTATGTCTGGTACGGAATTACCGAAAGAAAAATTATTGGACTCTTTATTTTCGATAATAGCCTTAATGGTGAACACTACATGCAATTTCTTATGAACGATTTACCAGAAGTGCTAGAAGACGTGACCATCGATACTAGAATGAACATGTGGTATCAACATGATCGTTGTCCCGTCCACTTTAGTAATGATGTCCAGACAGTTTTATCGTTGGATTGGTAGGGGTAGTTTATTTCCTTAGCCTGCTAGGTCCCCGGATTTAACTTGTTTAGACTTTTATATACGAGGAAGAATTCAATCAAAAGGGAAAACATGATGGAGAAGATCAAAATTGCCATAAACAACATATCAAGGGCATTACATAATATTCTTTTTGTTGTTTGTTGTATAGTATTGTTATTGTTGTTGTTCGTATTGTTTTTGTTGTTTACGTGCGTTTTCGCGTTACTGTTACCATTATGTTGTTGTTTTGGCCAGTTGGCCTCTAAACACTCCAAACTTCCGTTCTGGCAGAGGTTGGACCAGTCCTAAACCTGGATAAAGTGTGAAGGGGGGGAAGTGACAAGTAATATTTTATTATTGTTAAATAAATAGAATTTAATAATGATGTAAATAATAATCTGCCCAATATTCAAAAGTAGTATTGTATATACAGTCCGCTCGACCAAACTAATTAATTTTGTTAATGCCATTTTTGAAAGGATATCGGAGTAGCTCTAAAAAGCATCGACTTTTCAAGGTCTTATTTTGTGACGAAGAAAAAAAAAGTGATGCGTAAATTTATGCAGTGCATTTTTAAGATCAACCTCCATATCTTGTATTTGGCTGACCTTTTAGCTCGTTTGCTAGACTAATGAGATTTCTCTTGGAGGCCCACATCGATCTGTCACACCGCAGATATTATGTAAATTTTGTGCAGCAGCCGAATCGAGAATTTCAAGAGCTTCATTAAAATAGGGGACAGGAGGTGCAAGTTGAAAAGTTACGACACATAATACAAACAAGCAGGAACGGTATGTACTACCGAAATTACTGTAATACAAAAAGAATGATGTTTGTCGTGTTTTTTTTGTGCCCCTCTTCTCTAACAGCAAGGGTGTAGGAACGTCCCTGGAGATTTTAATTTCACTCCGATATCCTCGGTATTACTCATTTCGTCCTAAAAATATCTTATAATTTGGCAATAGCTTAAAAACCCGTAACCGCTTTAATCAGCGACAGTTTGTAAGAAATAGGGAGTATCACTCGAATCGAATTCTAAAACAGCTTGAAATTCCCTTTTAAATAAGCTTGAGCTCATTCAATTCGGGTAAGGGGTTCAGAAGATATAGCGATTTAAATCTTTCGTAAGTCAACAGCTTCCCCCACCCACATTAAGGGTGATATGATGATCAGTTTATAACTAAAGTGAAAGGAAATTAACTAACCTTTCCAATGAGATTATAAAAGTTATATCTAGTTCTGGGAGTTTTTGTAGAATTTTTTATATTTATTGTTCACCCTAGCAACTTGCTCTTGCGGTCAATTTAGAAACTTAAAAATATTTTTAGCCAATTGCTCTTGGCCACTTTTGGTATGTTTTTTTTCAAGGCGCTAACATGAAGATATTTAGAGATATGGATAGTGAACACCCTTAAGTGAACAGCGTGTATATTAATAATGATAGGACTTAATTCAACAAGTTATATATACCAACATATATTAAACATTATTATTAAACGGCGTTTAATAAAAAATGATCATACTCATACAATCAGTAACTTTCACTTTCTTTCTGTACACAGCAAACGGCTTTGGCACTACTAGAACTCTAAGCAAAATGACATGCACATTATTTCACAAACAGCACATGTGCTATTTACAGATTATAATCCCAATTAATTTTCCTCAGTGATATCAGCCCGTGAAAAGCCTAAATTACAATGTGATTTTTAAAGTTTTATTATTTTTTTCTTGTTGATTACTCTTAATTTTAAAATCAGTTTGATCGTGCACGTTTTAAATATTAAAAGATACATTTAAGTTATTATATTCGTGAAATATTCTTAAAAGGGGGTAAACCCCACGATTTACTTTTCCATGAAGAGTATATATTGGAATTTAGTTTCAACCGTCCTGTGTTAAAATCTAAAAAAGATCTGGTAGACGCACTAAGGAAAGTGCAGATGGATTATAATCTAGGATAGGAAGCACTTAAATCGCAAAAAAATACAATGTGGTTCTCATGGGAAAGAAACATCTAGTGCTCACAGATTCAATGTAAGAGTTATAATTCAAAATACTGTTAATTGTTATATAATGGGTACTAAGCAAAGAAAGATTAGTTCAATATATTTAATAACCCAAATTTTAATTTTCAATATATATTTTTGATAAACGTGATGATATTCCCGATAAAGAATTATTGCCGAGAGATTAGCAACTGGAATTCTGTGTTTGGAGAACAGGGATTCTTAAAATGTATATAAAAAATGTACCACACATTCTTGTAATTGGACGAAAGCACACGTCCTTTGTAATTTAAATGTCATAAATCGTCGGCGTGTGCCACTAAATATAATATTATTTCCAGTGGTACAAATATTATATAACGTACTGTTAAAATTGAATAAAAGTATAATAAAATATTAAAGACTGATTTTAATATTATTAAAGATTGAAGGGTTAAAGGGAACTGTTGAACCGTTATCGATCTCTCGGCGAGGACTTTGAAACTCGGCCGCTAGATGGATTTGGTGGTACTCTTCGGTTTTCCAAGGTCTATAGGGCTGGGCTGCCGTCGGCTAACTAGATAACTAGTGATCGGTAGAGTGGGTCGGGGTAAAAACAGAAGACGTATGCGCCACCTGTTTTTATGGCCCTTAAAAGAAAGCCCGAGACCGGATGAACTTAAGAAAAACAGGAAAACTACAAAAAACTTTACAATAACACCAATATCCTTAATATTGAAAAATATATTTACGAAAACTTACCGTTATAGCCTTGTTTATACATAGATTATTGTCACACTTAGTTCATATAAAGTTTAATAAATGAGATTAAAGACATATTAATAATTATTACCTCCTCTTACGACTCTTTCCTGAGTATAAACAAAAGAAAGAGAGAGAGAACTGTCCATAAAATATAGGAAGAGGTCGTAAGACGTGACGTAACCTAACCTAGGATTCTTCCAAATAATTTTGCATGTTGCACTTAAATTTTTATATATTTAATAATAAGTGGTACGAGAGAAAGATTATCAAAATTTAACTATGTTAAGTATCTCAGAAAGAAAGTGGTGTGGGTTTTATACCAATTTAACTTAAATCAAAAGGCTACAAAACTTACATCATTCAAGTTTTAAGTACAGTACTTGTCAGTGATTCAATTACTTTCGAAATAGGCCTATTTAACCCAGTTTACAAATAATTGTACAAATTCATAAACCAACAGTGCGGTGTACTGAGTGCTATTCGTTAAAAGTTAAAAACTAGACATGATTTAAAGTGTTTCGTTAAAGTTCATTATAAATTAATTCTATTATCAAAATGGAATTGGCTCTATTTGGCACGTAATAACACTAACAGACAGTCAAGTATGTTCCCATGACAACACACACAGATCAAACCTGAAGTTGATTATATTTGATACGTAGAAGAGTCTGTCGAGGATCTCATAACAGCATCGAGGATGTACATATGGTTTGCAGGCCTAGTTTCATACAGCTTAAAACATGACTCCCGAGGGACTGCAAGCAAGCTTCAGAGTGACTGTGCTACTGCTAAATTTCATTAGCACACAAGAACATTGTACCAAAACACCAAATAAAAAAAAGGCCTGCAAGGAACAAATCAAGCAATAGAAGAAAGTTCAAGAAACCAGGGTAGGTAAATTATACATTTTAATTTTAATAATAAATATTTGTGAGAGAATCATGAAAGTGAGACTTACCAATGATATATTGGCCTTTTCAAAGAGTCAAGAACATGTGACTTGGAATGAAAAATGGGTTTCTTCCACTAAAATTCTTATTTTAACTCAGCTAGCATAGCTATAGGACGCTTAAACAATAACTCACTCAAAATAATTAGAATGGACCCATTTTTCGAAGAAAAATCGGCAAAAATGCCCTAAAGACAACCAAAAGTTCCAGAATATGGTCTGCCTTTTTTTTCACTCCTGTCACTTTTTCTTTCTCCTGTCGGAGAGAAACCTAGAGATTTTTGATACAACCCTGATGTTGGTACTACTAATTGTCAATGAAGTTGACAGATATTTTAAAATTAATTTAAATTTAAATTAATTTTATTTTTGTTTTGTTTTGAGATAATTAGGATATACCAAAATGTTAGTTAAAATTACAATGGTAAGTTTCAAAATGAAGATTTTTGATCACATAAATTATCTTTACTCTGATTTCCTATTTTCCTAATTCCTAACCTTATTGTTTGTTATTGTTTTTACTGAAGTTTATGTAATGTGCTTTCTCTTAATTTCAGAAAAATATCAGCTTTATTTCTACAAAGAGGCTTGATGTTACTGAAAAACAACAAATACAGTAAGAGCTAATGAGAGCTGTCACCAGAATACAAGGTAAACTTTGATTTCTTTTACTTAACTTAGCCTAAAATTGTCAACTTTATAATCATGTAACAAATTTGTACCTAAAATTGCTAATTTTAATAATTTGTTTCAGAATGAGAAGAATGTGTTTATGGAGGTCTCTACCACTTGGTTTATTGTTATAAAGTTAACCTAGGATTACTGAGATTGTGATTTTAAATTTTGAATTAAACGATAAAAAAGCATTAAATATGTGTCTTATTTCAACTATGAAGATTATAGGAACTGGTAAGCATATTTTATAGATATTATCTTAAATAAAAATATAGCAAAATTCTAAATTTCTGTTAGGAAAATATAACCCGTTACAATACGACCTAATATATTATGCAAGTTTTCTTATTTTTGAAATTTTTCATTTAAGATAATGGTCAAGCATTATAATTTTTTTGTTAAAACCCGTTTGTGTTAGTATATTTGACTTCTGGATTGAATCATATTATTTTCTAATTTTACATATAGCTGATAGTTAATCAATTATCATGGCATAGAGCAAAGGTAAACACGTATTTCGGACTTTGCTTAATTTACATTAGGTAAACCTAAGTTTTGCGAGATTACACAGCAGGCAAAGCTGAAAATTGCAAATAACTTCGGATATTGCCTGTAAGATTAAGGTTAGGTGCGGTTTGCCTAGGAAAACCAAAGTTTGACGGAGCAGCGAACTTTGCCGGTAACATACATAACTACGATAACAACGAGATACAAAGATTTTTCAAAAAAAGAAGTTCAGTTCGTTCAAAAATTGTCATGAAAAAATTGAAAGAACCGCTCTTCATGTTTTAGTTAAAAATTTGACATAATAAAAATGATTTTTTTATAAATCGCAACAGGAACGATTTTTACAGGATTCTACTAACCCTTTAAAGTACCTAAACAAACAATAGTGTGAAATTTTTGACAAAGAAAACATTGAAAAAAATAAAAAAAAAACATGTGGAGATAGCATTGGGGTCTCCTGAATTAACTAAGCAGAGAAAAAAGAGAAAGATCTACAGAGTGCAGTATAGTATAATATTTGGAAAATAGGTGTCCTCATTGTCCAGTCTTCTTTTTCTAGTAAAGCATATAATCAATTTTTCTGCGGAAGAATGTAGGTCTCTGTACCCTTTTTCAATTATTCGTCCAGTATTTTGTTGCCGGCGACTCCTATAAATTTTTAACTAACCAGTATGGCAAGACCATCTGCGTAAATATTTGTGCAGAATTATTCTTAGTTGGGGTCATGCAACAATATTTCCAACACTAATTTATACAACGTCTTTTGAATATCAAGTCACTAATAGTCATCGAAACATTCCTGTTAGCTGACGAAATTGTTGTGGAGGTGGTTTTGTCAAAAGCACATTAAATGTCTATAAACCTCCGATGAAGGGTGGTATCAGGGGTCAGTATTTTTAAGCTTTCGAAATACAGTGCATAAAAAATGCACAGAATATTACAACGGGATGTGGTAGCAAGCCTGTCAAACTACACTGTGCTGTATTTCCCATCTTATTTCGTCTGTAAAGAATATCTGGTTTAGTACTTCCGATTCCAGATCTCAGACATGGTGCTTATATAATAATACTAATAATATAATAGCTACTCTTAGATATAACCACCAATTGCTGCCTAATGTAATCTATTCTAAATTAATATCAAGCATTTCAAAATGATTAACAAAAATTTAAAAAAATCTAAAATTATCAGTTTTTAAGAGGCAATCACGTGATGTGATGTTTTGGGTGCGGCAGTACGTGTTCAAGTCCTCTATTTCTCGTGTTGGTAGGCGGTGGCTACATCATGCTGGCGGTACATAAAATGTAAGAAAACAGCTATTGCAATAATAAATAAAATAAATATTGTCTTTACAAAAGACACTGAAAGGCTCTCCATCCTCAAGCTTTCTGTTGTTTAAGTCTTAAAACAAAACTCCATTTGCTAAAAGGTATCTCTCTTGCCATCCCGTTATGTAATTTTATTTAAACAGGGTGACCATGAAATTTTGCAACCTCAAAATCTAGTATTTTACTTGACATTTTCGAAAAATGAACATTCGGTATAAACAAAACGTTAATAACAGATTACCCTCATTATAATTTTTAACCTACCGACGATCCATTACTCCGCGACGGTTTGACCATTTTGGATGAAATTCTCAGGGGACATTCAGGATATTGCCATAGTGGTGCCATAGCGAGCATATCAAAAAAAATGTAAAATGGCGGTCATTTTGTTGTTGTTTTTGTTATGTTTATACATCGATTACTCCGCGATGGTTTAACCAAATGGGATGAAATTCCGGAATGGCGCCATTTTGTTGTTTGCTCCAAGATATATTGCAAGAGATGTTTTAATATTTTACTCTCGCGTCTCGATTCTACGCGTTCACAATTACATCAGGAAAAAAATATTATGCAGTGGATCATTTGTTAAATTAATTAAATAATTAAGTTTTTAAAAAATTTTAATTTACAATAAAACTCGTATAGATAAAACATGAAAGGATGAAATAAAAATTTGTATAAAAGAATAAATGAATAAACGAATGACTTCAAAAAAATGCATTTAAAAGTAAAAAATGATATTTTATTCCACCTTGAAAATTTTGCGCCAGACTAATAAAGACAGTAAAACCTTATACGCGCAGTATTAGATATAAAAACACGGAATTGACTGAATACATGATTATATTTTTGCGATTAAACAATTAAAAATAAATTTAGCGCCGGCTTCACGTAGCAAAATTTTTAAGATGAAATAAAAAATATTATTTTTCACTTTTTAGTGAATTTTTTTGAAGTTGGTTTCATTTTTTTATAATTTTTTTTAAATTGTTCCGCTGTTATTTTACCAGTTCATCTCTATATTACACTTAATTCTTTTGCAAAATTTGAAATGAATGCAAGAAGTAGATTTTTCACACTGATTTAAAAAATTATTATGCCGCCCTTTTGTTTCGCCATTTCGGATTTGTACCAAAATTTTACCCATTCATTCTTATGGCTTGCACGCTTCATTTTGTGCAAAAATTGCGGTCAATTGAGTTAGTAGTTTTTTACACTGATTTTTTAAATATTTTATTAGGTCACCATTTTGTTCCGCCATGTTGGATTTTTAACAAAATGTTACGGTTCCACCACATTAACGTTAGAACAAAATTTGAATTTGTAAGGTCACGGGTATATAGTTTTTTAGGTATGCCGTGACGTAATAGACAACTAGACCGACAGACACATAAACAGACCGACAGAAACGGGAAAATATGTTTTTCGGTATCTAGTAACCACCTTAAATCTTCAAGATCTGTAAATACCTAGGAAGATGAATTTTTCACTATTACAATACTTCCCTATTACAATACTCCCCTACTACGAGAGAAATAATAATTTGAATTTTATGCACAGATTATTTAGAAAGTGATAAAACCACCTTAACTGAAATGGCCTTTTTACCTTATAAAATATAAGATAATCCATTTCTATCCCGGTGGTGTTCGCTTAAAGATAATAGAGATTTAGGAAAAAGCAAATTTGGATTAAACAAGATATATGCTAAATCAGATAAAATATTATCGGGATATCATATTAGGTTGCCAGTTGACAGTTTGATTTTAGCTTAGCCTGTTTATCTGGTTTCAGTAAATTACATGTCAAAGTGAAGTGATATAGAACTTGTTAACCTAATGGGACTAACTTTTAACAGCACATAATTTTCTTAAAAAATCCAGAGTTATATGGATGTAATAATAACTGCAACGATTCCTATTTTACTTTTAATATTCATAAATATGTTAATAGCAATAAACTTAAATTACATTAAGCTATTTCACTTATTTGAATATTCTATAGAGGTACGTTTATTTTATAAAATAAAATATATTTAGTAAATTTAAATAATGGATTTGTTCTCTTAGTAATTAAATATAGCAGCTCTTAAGGGGGTGACCTAGAAGAAATTAGAGACAAGCTACCTTTTTTTTACTTTGTAGGGAAAAACCTCCCGATTAACACTAAAAGTCTCATTCGATCCCACTATGACAAATATGAAAAATGTCCACCATCTTGTATTTTTTATTTTTATAGAATATTTTTTTTACTTGTGTATTTATCAAAAATTATGTAGATACCGAATTTTTGAGCTTAAAGGTAGCAAAAAGAGAAGTTTAGCTTAAAAAATAAAAAAGTTACAGATTTCTAAATATTTGTACATTAAATATGACAGTTAATATAGCAGCTTATAAGGTGGTGACCTAGAAAAGATTAGAGACAAGCTAGTTTTAACTAATATTGATGCATATTGACTTACATACTAAAAGTCCAATTTGGTAAATATATGGCAAATAAGAAAAAAATGGGGGCCATCTTGAATTTTTTCGTTTTTTGTTAATCTCTCGACAAATTAAATTTCTATACACATAGAGTACTTTTTTTGTTCAGAAATGAAATATGCATACTACACCATTAAAAGTGTTTTATTATCCTATACAGGGTGGTCACAAAAGTTTGAAACAAATAGGACATTTTTTTGTTATTGAGAAATTAAAAAAAGTTTTCTGATAATCAGGCATGCATATCTGATACAACCTACAAAAACACGTTGGCAATTGTCACGTGACTACTGTTATGGCGGAAAATTTGAAAAACGTGATATGAAATGTCAAAAAATAGGCCTGAGAGTTAAAATATTGAAAAAAGTCGTTAGGAAAAAATGTTCAGAATTTAGTTTTATGCATACTGACTGAATTGAATGAAGGAAAAATAGGAACATATTTTATCTTCGATGAAATTGAAAAAAAATGAAACATTAGTCTAGAAGTGATACCATACTTGTTCCAATGCCCTGTATGTAAGAGTGAATACCAAATTGCGGCACTTTGAATACGTTGACCAATTAATAACGAGGCATTTTTAAAATCCTAAACACAATTTTCAATATTTTGTATTTATAATATTAATATTAATTACTGTTTAAACGATAAATCAGGAATAATGACATGGCTGGCCTAAAAAGTTGAAATAAAAGGTAAGCTTAGTATTCAGCTTTAAATCAAATTTCAATATCAGAATAATTTAAAGTAGTTGCATTAATTTTGCTAAAACGTATACAATTTGTCAAACAAAAGAGTTCTTATACAGAGCTTAACAACAATATGTATTAGAAACAAGACTAAAAGGAGTGAATAAGAATCAAACGAAAAGATAAGATACGTATTTACGTTTAGAAATACAACTATCGGACAGTTTCAGTGTGCCCGTCATTTCTCTCCACACCCTTAATTGTACATCTGGTGGTATATCTCTTGCAGAAATTCGTATGGAATCTTCAGGTTCGTCTAGGTTTGCGAATGGCCCCTTTTCTTTTTTCTAATTTCTCAACAAGTGACCACTCTATATATAGCATACGTATGTTTTTTATTTATTAAAAATCATTAAAATTTTAAAAACATAAGTGAAGAAATACGAATTATTACTTACGAAGATAACAAATTTAAGTGCATATTAATTAATTTAAAAGTTATCTAGTTGTTATTTGCTAATAAGTTAAACATACCAAAGAGAATTCGCTACGCCACTGTGTAACCAAGGCATCGAGCCGCGAGTTTAACTTGCCGTAACAAGTGCGATACTATTAAACTATATTAGTCTTATAGATCACTTGTAAGCGAAAAGACGCGCGCATTTTTGATTGCTGTATTATTGAGCGTGATTTTGTATATTGGTGTCTGTTATTAATATGGAAAAAACTAAATGTGCAATATGCAGTGAAGTACTCTAAGACTTTAGTGATGGTAGGGAAAAAGGGTTTTCCAACACTTGTAAACGCCAGCAAACTTTGCAATGACTACAAATGGTAACTATTGGAATCTGCAAGTTCTTTAATAGTTTAATAGATACCATGTGTCTTGCTATTGGAGATTTAAGAAACCACCATCCAACAAAAAACCTGGAAGGCCAATAAATGACATGGTGGCGATGGCATTCGAAAATTTTTGCTTAGATATTAAAAATGATTTTTGCCAATTTTCCTTAAGAGAAATACACGAAAATTTAGTTGATGCCTTACCTCCAGAAACAGAGCCTTGATCTGAAAAATATTTGCAGAACAAAATAATTGAAAAGAATGAAAATAGTCAATTCAGATATAACTGGCAACAATAGCGTGTTTTGTTTTCATGCGAATTGTGAAAAAATGCTTAATGATGAATGGTGCAAACAAAAAATGGATTGGCTGAAGAAGAACGTGCACGAATTTTAAAAACTGCAGCACGGATTTTGAGACAAGATATTAGATCTATGGCATGTAAACCGATGAATAATCTTCTCTTGATGAAATTAAAACAGATGGACAAACTGCGGTTCCTGAATCATTGAATAAGTTCCTCAATGAGTTAATTTTCAATAATAAGAAAAATTCTGTAACATATCAAATAAAAATTACAGCATTTCAGAACTTTATTATTTAATAAATAAGAGTTAAATCGTTTGTTTCACTAGTAATGTTTGGACTAGATGTACAGCTACACAAAAAATAAGGCTCAATGTATTTATTTGATTTGCTTTCAGCTCTTTGAGTTTGGTTTCCTATTCTTAGTGTTTGCATTTTGAAAATTCAGCAAAACAAATTAAACAGTTGAAATATCAAATGAATGCCTTCTTCAGTTTGTGTTTAAAAATTGAGACTTTAACATTCGAACTTAAGATGGACTTGGAATATTTCATACAATGGGCGGGATAATATGTTTGTTTCCCCTGACAATGTTCAAAGTTCCACCAGTATTTCTAGAAGAAGAGGATGATTCTCAGCAATTAAAATAGAAAAGTTTGAAATATACCATACAGGTAAATAAAATAAATATAAACTTTTTTACAACTTTTTTGTATACATAATTTTATACTTTTAAAGGGAACACATTTTATCTTTATTTTTGGCCTCAATTGTATTAGAGTGTTTCCTAGACTATTTTAAAAAATAACAAACTTTTATATTGGTATGAACCTTAACATGGTTTTTTTTCTTTCAGACCTACAACCGTTCATCAAATCTTAGACTAAGTAAAATAACAATGGAGCCTTTACAAATTGATATAAATATTCCCAGTGAAAAACTTGCATTTCCCTTGAAAACTCTTTGGATTAGTAGAAAATTTTCTACAAGTTCTTTAAATCCTTCTTGGAGTGGTTACATCTCAACAGTAGAATAAGGTGGCTAAAAAAAATAGCAACATATTACCCCTGCTATTTATAAATTTCGATCCAGGCAATATGATTACGATTTATACGTCCCTATTATTTGCTGCAGAAAAATATAAAAAGTATGGGAAGACTTGCATAACAACATTTGACCAACCACTGTTTTTAAAGGCAGTTGATACTGTGGAATCATCTAGTTCAAATTACACTTTATCCTTAGTAATAGTGCGGCTGGGAGGTTTTCGTTTATGTCTTTTTTGGATACTCTTGGGCACTTAATGAGTGGCACGGAGATCGTAGAATTTTTGCAAACTTTTTGTGCAAAACAATAAACGGAGCTGAAAATAAAACCTTAAGAAATCTTTATAAATATCCATTAACTGAAAACATAAAAAAATAACGAGAGTTTGGCAACCATTTTAGAAAGTTGGCTTAAAAAATCGGCGAAATCAGCAATAAGAGTAGAACAGCGGAGCTATGGATACTATACTGGAAAATGGTCTATCTAATAAAATTGTACGTACGATCTGAAAGAGAAGGTAATTGGTCACTCTATCTGGACTATGCAAAACGTATAATTCCAATTTTTTACGCCACGCCCCACAACAATTAGGCTACATTTATATGCTTTGTAAATAAAAAAGTTAAAAATGTTTAATCCAGATGAATATAACCGATTTGTTGCCCAAGGAATATGTGCCATAAAAAGTATAGAAGATTTTTCGTGTGGAACATGGACCGACATGGTTATAGAACAGAGATGAGGTCAGTAAGAACACAAGGAAGTTTAACAAAAGGTCGAGTTTTTAAGAAGGCTATCCTAGCAAAGCGGATTGCTAGGATGGCGCCATGTAGCTTTGTACCAAATAGGCTTGAAGAATTTTCAGATGTCAAGTGTTGCTCATCAGAACAACGTGTTGAATTCAGATATTCTCGACAATAACTCGATGAAAGGGATTTTTAATATGTTTTTAGAATGGTTAGAAACTTACAATCCTTTTAAATGTAAGCAGTTTATCTCTCTGCATTCTCAAGTTCTGGCACATGATTGGGTAGATTGTATTTTTGAGCAAAACTCATTTAGCTATGATTTGTCATGCTGTTTTATTAATAAAGTAATTGATCATATTTTGCGTCAATTAAAGCAGTTGTACGAGCATTTATTTAAGATTAACCTATCTAGTCTCAAATAGAACCAAAAACCCACGATAATTCAGGGATAGGTGAACAGGGACATACACTTCTCGCCCAGGGGCTAACTCAGGACGTTTTATATTAGACAAGACAATTAACAGCTGGGGCCAGATAGGTATAATGTACGTACAAGGAAAAAACAGAGGAAACAAAGCTAACTAGTGTATTAATTCTAGATATTTTAAGTCTAAACTCTCGCGCTGCATCTTTACTTAAGTACTTCAAGAATATACTTTTAAATTTATTATTTTTGACTACATTTTGCATTAATATTAAGTGAGACATTGGCAGTAATTGTAATTGACCTAATTTTGAAATTATATAGGATACAGCTTGTAAGTTGAGCTTGCAATTGAATAAACGGTGATTAAGATCGTCCTAGCTTTCATTATCACAAGAGCAAAAATGTCTTGAAAGCCTTTTGGTTGAGTTCAGGATAAATTGACGTATATGTATTTTGGGTATTATTAGAATATTCCTGATAATTTGTTTTCCAATCTTTAGTTGTTTTACTTCTAATTTACCCGAATACATCAGAATAAGTGATATCATTAGTTCTCAATTCAGAGGAACATGCTTCCTTTGCAGCCTTATCAACTTGTTCGTTGCCAGCTATAACAATGTGGCTCTTCACCCATATAAAAATTATTTCCTCTTCATTGGATTAAAATCTGAAGAGGTAATTGAGGATATTTGCGAGGTGTACAGTTTTCTACTAGATACGGGTTTCCTTTTTTAAATATGGGTACGACACTGGCAGTTTAAAGGCCTTCGGGAAACATTCCGGACTCAATTGAAACATTAAACAGAATATTAGCTATTTCGCCGATAATTATCTTTATAAATGACATGAAGATATCGACAAATCCCGCAGAATCCTTATTTGTAGATTTATTCACTATATCAATTATTTCGTTACTAGTAATAGAATAGAATTTGGAACATGTTTTTTGGCCAAAGTACAATTATGAGAAAACTTTCCATCAAAATAAGTTTTTTTCTCTATCGCCAAGGAGAGATAACTTCCGTATAGATAATAATAAATTTATTCCAAATAGTCCTCTTCACCTAATAATAAAATCAAATATTTTTATCTTCATGGGTATTATTGTACTTTTAAATACTATTAAATATTTACCTACCTAATATATTATATATTTATTTATATATTTAAAATTATTATTTATGTACTTCAAATAACAATAGAATTTTTCAGGCACTGCAACTTTATTATGATAATGCTTTTCATACCTTTGTAACAATTTATAATTTATAGATTTAATACAATTTAATTATTCTCAATAAATTGGGTATTTGTTTTCTTTGTTATTTCCCATTTAAATAATTCCAATTAGCCGTATTATCATATTGATACGTTGTTTAATATAGATATTTAGTTTCTATATTAATCCAAAAATATACACTTTGATTTTAACCACGCAGACTTTAGCACACATCATAAGCATCAATACAAAGAGAAATATTTTTTTAACAATAATAAAAAATATGTATTTCATATTGTTTTATTAAATCATACAACAGTTGGTGGATTTTGCACGAGAAACAACAAACATATTGTATTTGCCGTTATTTCATTTACTATCTTTAATCTTTATATATATATATATATATATATATATATATATATATATATATATATATAATTATCTAAGTAACTTTGTCATTCATTCCGACTGGGCAAACAAAGAAGGGTAATGTGTATACCAGTCATGTATGTATGTATGTATGTAATAAGTACAAACTAAAGCCCTGGCCCGATTTTTATGAGTGGGGCATCAGAAGATTCTTCTATATGATACCAGTGTTCTTAGCTGGGTTTGTCTAAAAAAATAAAATGACGGCAATAGTACATACAGTTGTCCATCATGAAAAAGTAAATATCTTTATAATCTTTATAAATATGTATGCATATGCTATTATAGTACATAGGGTATCCCAAATATAAATATTAATGTATGGTCATATATTGAAATGTGAGGTAGGTGGATTATTACGGCTAATGAGAAAATGGACAAGTACAATTTAAAATAAGGAATTGACTATTTCTCTAGACATAGTCCAAAATGTCTCGATTTTGAAATTAATACACATAAAAATTGCGATATTTTCAATGTAGGAAATAATTGTAAACCCAACGCGACGGTCTCAGAATGAGCATAAGGGAAAAGAATAAGTAAAGATAACTTGGGTTAGTAAAAAGATAAATTCAGAGCATGAAAATTTGGATAATCCTATCTCCTTCGCCGCGGCAACTAGGAGAGCTTAGATATATGTCTGGCAAGTAAAGCGGGATAGAGAGATGCATTTCTATTTCTCCCAATCATACTTTTCACATTGAAGCACTTTCTAGCCGTAAAAATCCTGCTGTTATCTCGTTTAAGGTAGGAGCAGACTTAACCCTTCTTAAGAACTAAACGAAAGCTTTACGCGGCCAAAGATTGTCGCGGTTAAAGTAAACCTATCAAAAGCCAAGTAAAGCAACACTGTTAATTAAAGAAGACAAAAAAACCAAGAATTGCAAATAGTTACTTTATGTCTTGAACTAGTGAATGACAATGTCATATATATCCTGCTAAATTTGTAAGTCTTTACAAAGAGAGTAAATACCGACATAATTATGTTTTTTCTATCTTTATTACAACTATAGTCCTTACGTAGTTTTTAAGTTTTTTGGATTTGAAATATCAAAGTTGTATTGAGGCTTGATGACATTAAGAGTATAATGGGCACTATTTACATTAAGTAATGGTAATTAAAGTTGAAATAGCGAAGCAACAAGGAAATATCTTATATATATATATATATATATATACATATATATATATATATATATATATATATATATATATATATATATATATATATATATATATATATATATATATATATATATATATATATATATATATATATATATATATATATATATATATATATATATATATATATATATATATATATATATATATATATATATATATATATATATATATATATATATATATATATATATATATATATATATATATATATATATATATATATATATATATATATATATATATATATATATATATATATATATATATATATATATATATATATATATATATATATATATATATATATATATATATATATATATATATATATATATATATATATATATATATATATATATATATATATATATATATATATATATATATATATATATATATATATATATATATATATATATATATATATATATATATATATATATATATATATATATATATATATATATATATATATATATATATATATATATATATATATATATATATATATATATATATATATATATATATATATATATATATATATATATATATATATATATATATATATATATATATATATATATATATATATATATATATATATATATATATATATATATATATATATATATATATATATATATATATATATATATATATATATATATATATATATATATATATATATATATATATATATATATATATATATATATATCATATATCAATAAAAATATTCACATAAATCTACATAATTTGACATAGACATTAAATGTTAAACTAATAAGACGTTCACAGCATTAAAATATATCGAACAAATACAAACGAACTGTGGAAGATTGCTATTCTAATAACGATATAAACATTTTATTTAAGTTATTTACATCTTTTTTATAGTTTATGACGTTTTTGTTTTTGTGTCTTCCAACCATTTCGAAAAATTCCCTTTTTTTAATTTGGTTCCGCTTTTAATATCCTAGTTTTTTGATAGTTAAACGTATGTTTTTTGGATATTTCATGATTAGTTAACGCCGTGGCATTCTTTTTGTCGTATTTGTGACTTTTTAACCTATTCTCCAAATACTGGCTAGTTTATCCAATATGAACACCGTTACAATTGTTGCATGGAATCTGATAAACGATATTACTTTTTTGATATTTATTTATAGTTGTTTTTGTTTTTAAATTACTTAAATATTTTGAAAATATGTTATATGCTTTGTTGCATGTTGAGATATTATGTTTTATAAACAGTTTTTGAAATTGCGGGGATAAACCATTTATGAAGGGCAGTTGGTTCAGTTCTAATTTAACTTTAGCTTTATTAATGGGTCTTTCCCTGAACTCCGGATCAGAGAGTTTAATAAATAATAGCAGATGGGGTGCTAGTCCAGTAATCACAGATTTTTTTGTGATATTGGGTGGCACAAAAAAAATGTGAGTATCAAGAAGACCAAGTTTGTTTGGTATACCATTCCGCTTTAATAATATTTCCCATATGGTATAAAATTACGTCTGGAAAGTTAATTCTGTTGTTATCTTCGATTTCCGTTGTATACTGTAGACTCTTATGATACCGATTGAAATGCTTTAAAATGTTTCCTGTTTGGCCAATTTTCATTAACAAGTGACCTTAAACCAAGAAATAAAACAAAACTACGCTGTTTTAAAGGAGAGGAAAAATATTTTATATATCTGTATAATATAAGACTTAGAAAAAAACGTTAAATATAAAAGTAACTAGGATTTTTACAAATAATTTAAATTTATTTTCAAATAAAACCATTGTGCTTAAATAAAAATGATGCATGATACAACTATCAACATTTTTCTTATTTTAAGTTTTAATGATATACATTTTACTACATTTTAGAATTTACGAAAAATTTAGAAATAATTTATATAGCCCATTGTATGTAACAATATAATCGTTTTCGAAATATTTAACGTAAAATATCAATCAATCTTACTATTCAAAGAATAAGAAAAAAAAATATGTTAATGAACACGTAAAAATGTAATGAAATATTTATTCAAATATACTAATATGATGTTATGATAATATATTATTATTTTTATAGCTAAACAAAATTGGATATTTTACCTTAAATATCTCGAAAACGATTATATTTTTACGTAGAACATGGTATATAAAACTTGCCTAGTTTTTTTCCGTTGATTCCAAAAATGTAGTAAAATATAGGTCATTAGATTTAAAATGAGAAAAATGTTGAGTTTTGCTATATATATTTTTTATTTCATTGTTAGGCAATTATCTTTTCAAAAATAAATTTGAATTATTCATTAAAACCTCAGATACTTTTATATTTAACATTTTTTTCCATGTCATAACAGGAATATAAAACATTTTTACTTTTATTTGGATCCCCCTGTACATTTATCTAAAACAGAAGAGTAATAGGAGAAAATACAAAAATGTATACATTGATTATGAAAATCGTAAAATGAAATTTTTACACTGTTTCATATTGCAGAGATCTCTACTCCACCAGATCTGGACACTGAATGACATTCAGTATTTTTAGGCTTGAAATATATTATTATGTTACCAGTTCATTCCTATATAACACTTGATTTTTGGGCAAAATTTGCAGTAAAATGAATAATTATTTTTTTAGTAATAATTTTTTTAACGTTCTTTCGCCATATTGGATTTTTGCCAAAATATTACCAGGTCATCATGACCCTTAATTTTTTAATAAAATTTAAATTCAATCTGGTAAATAATTTTTAAGCTATGGCGCGAACTGACAGACAGAAAGACCGACAGACGGACCGACGGAATTTATAAAACATAATTTTTGGCATCTAGGGACGCTAAACCGTGAAAATATGTAGAACCTGAGAGGGTGATTTTTTCACGATTGGAAACATTTTATTTGGCCGTCATTTTATTCCGCGATCTTGAATTAGTTCCACAGTTTTACTAGTTGACCCCTATCACAATTAGTTATGGCACACAATTTGAAATCAATCGATTACGTAGTTTTTAAATATTTTATTATGCTGCTATTTTGTTTCGCCGTCTTGGATTCGTACTAAAATTTTACCAGTGTGTTCCTACATAATACTTGATTTTTGTGCCGAATTTGAGATAGATTGGATAAGTAGTTTTTTAATAATAATTTTTTTAACATTTTACTAGACAGCCAACTTGTTTCGCAATATTGTATTTTCACCAAAATATTACCATATCATCCCCTTAATGTTTGACCAAAATTTGAAGTTAATTGGGTAAGTAGCTTTTTAGCTATGCCGCGAACATTTTTATAAAAAACTTACGAATTTTTTTCCCATTTTAAAAAACGCAGATGTGTTATCACAACCACTAAATGCGTGTATGAAGCCCTTGACATTCTGATACTGTGAATATTAAAATCTGCTCCGGCTGTACAATTTTGTATACACTTTCTCAATACGCGGTTTCAGTAAAAATACATTGTTCTATTTATCGGGTAATGATGATAATATCATCAGAAAATCCACTTCTTGACGAACTACAACTACATTGACGGGTTGTGTTGCCTTTTCTGCAGCAGTATTAATAATCAGTACATCAACCTGCTTCGCATCAATGTTAGCTGCTTTTAATTTTGCCATTAAATATGCAATAATTTTTTTTATTATTTTCATTGGCAAAAAATTTGACTGGCTTCGATAGAGGTTTCAAATCATCTTTTGCTTGTATTCTTGGACAAAATCGTTTTATTCGGCGTAATCTCTCTGCAGTTTTAGTACCGATATTACCAAGTCTGTCATAATATCCATCGAATACCACTGTACACTGTGTCCCAGATTGCTTGTAATCACAGGGTTTCTCGGAAACCAGCAGAGATATAACTTTGCGGTTTTCGCGACCCTGTTTCACTTTTTCGAGAAACTTTGAATGCCGCAAACAGAATTGTGCCACATCGTTTCGTTCCCGAGATACAGGGTGAAATAGAGATTTTGCGCTTTTGGGGGTGGTATCATATTTCGGACACCCTATCAGATAGAGAAAAAGTAAAAACTGCTATGGATAGATATTTTTACGTAGAATCCGGTGTTGTAGTCGCACAAATTTTTAGACAATCCGTTTTTGAGATATAGCCCAAACTTAGTATTTTTAAATAGGACACCCTGTATTTTTTTATTCCAAAAACTTCGCCTTTTTTTTCTCTTTAAAATGATGTTTCACACTATGCACTTTTGACGTAAACTAAACCTTATAAAAGCTATATTAAAATAAAAACGTAAGTTGTAAGTAATATTTATTTTAGAACGTCAAATAAACATTTGCATTATTATTGAATTATCTTAAAATTGTTGTTTTATTGCACAAGAATAAATTGATTTACTGAAAATTAAAAGAAAAATGTATGAGAGCAAATGCGGTAAAATACGACAAAAAATTGTCAACTCTGAATAATGATATCAAAATTCTTTTCTTGGAACATTTATATATACCTAGGATGCCGTAAAAACACTTAAGGTTAAGTAAAAGGGAAGTATTGTTAAAATCACCTTCCGAGATTCTTTCATATCTTTACGTTTTATGGTCCCTAGATGCCGAAAAACATGTTTTCTGAATTCCGTCGATATATCTGTCTGTTCGCGCCATAGCTAAAAAATACTCACCCGATTGACTTCAAATTTTGGTAAAAGATAGGGTCATATGTGAATGACCTGGTAGCATTTTGATAAAAATGCTAACGGCGTAACATTTTAATATATGATATAGCAAAACAAAATGGCGACCTAACGAAATATTTAAAAAATCAGCCTGAAAAAACTAATTACTACATTAATTTCAAATTTTGTGCAAACATTATGTGTGATATAGAAATAAACTGGTAAAGTTGTGGTACGAGTTAAAGATGGCTGAACAAAATGGCGCCCAAATATATTTTTTTTAAATCGACGTAAATAAATCTTATTCAATTCAATTTAAGTTTCGCAGAAAAATGAAATGTGATATAGAGATACACTGATGCGAATTCAACATTACGGAATGGCGGAGTTTGTCAGTGTAAAAACTACTTATTGAATTTATTTTAGATTGTACTCAAAAATCAAGTGTAGCACAGAATATATGTGTTACTAAATGATTATGTAATGAACTAAATTGGATCACACTTTATTATTCATAATAAAAGAAAAGATTCATAACGAGGAAAGTACCGAGTAAATAAATTTACCGAATCTTTTAAGTCGGTTAATATCCTACATTAAGTTCGTTTGAATTTTTTTAGTACTAAAAATATAAAAAAAAATTAACAATATATTAGATGGTATCTTGAATTGCTACGATTTGTCGGTATAAAAAGACGAATAAGAGAAATGCTTACGGAAAATGGTATCTATGAAATAAATATCCGAACAGTAAAAAGTATTTCAAAGCCCAGGAAGAATGGAAGCAAATTCATGCTTAAATATAAAATCGGGTTTTAATTCAAAACTTGTCTTTATATTTACACAAATGTAACTAATAATAAATTTTATTAGAGGCACAAGAAAACTTTCCGGGTGAACACTCGTTTTAAACAGGAGTGGTCATAAAATGTTGCTTTGATTAAATGCATTCTGTTATGCTCCACGGACTTTAAAGCTTCAGTAGCATTTTCCGACAAGTTTAAAATTATATTGTCCAAAGGAAACTTTAGTCATTAATCACTAAAAGAGTATTTTATAAAATAATTAACAGTATTTTCATTATAACAGAGTTTGATTTACAATGTAAAAAAATCGGTAAATTTGTTTTATCCGGAATTTCACTCGTTATTAATCCTTTCTTCATGGTAATTTATTATTATGTAAAATATATTGTATACGAATTATATTGTATTTCATTCCATTAATAAATGAAAGGGGGAATTACCAATGAATTTCCGGGTAAATCCAATTTACCGATTTTTGGAATCTGTATTTATTATTACGTAAAATTATAGACATCGTTGAAAATTGAGCTATTAATAATTTATTTACAGTCTTTAGCTTGTTGCTTCTTAATTCATTATTCAAAATTACTTGAATTCCTAGAATATTTAAATAATATATCACCGATGATATTAAGCGCAACATTGACAACCCTATACAAATACTTCACTAGAGGGTTAACCGAAATGTGTGCTAGGTGGTTATCTATATTTTTCCATTATTATTTTTCAACTCGAATTAGTATTTTCTTTGTAAATTCTCTAATTATTATAATGTGTGATATTTATAGTTTATTATATTATGTTCAACTACATTTGTTTATATATTTTTACTACTATTTGTGGTTTGTGTGGTTAGATATAGAGTAGCCCTATGCTAGATCTCGCCACATCTTTAAAAATGTATTGCCTTATTTCTTTCGTAACATAAAGACATTTATTATTATTACTATTATTTTGTCTTACAGCATTCCTGTGGTTGTATTTTATACTGACGAGATTATACCATGTCAGTGTAAAAAAAAAACAAAAAAAAGGAAAAGGAAAAAAAAACAGCTACTGTGTATTATGAAATGATCTAACGATGCTACATGTTTGCAAAATGACCGATTTCTGGATGTTTCTGTGAATATCTGTATTAAGTCCTAATTGAGCCAAATGCGTTGTAAACGTTGTTGGAGTGAGGCCTGTTGCTGATGTGACGAGAGGAACAATGATGACTTTTTCCTGTTACTAAAGCATTTTTATTTCCATTGCCAAGTCGGTGTACTTGGCGATCTTCTCACTGTATTTCGCTTGAATGTTCTCGTCGTTGGGGACAGCCATGTCAATTAAACAAGTACTCTTTTCTTTTTTGGATTGAAAAGGTGATATCGGGTCTAGTAGCCTTCGTTTTCATGGATTTTGGTGTATAATGGTAGTAAGGGTCTGTGTTCTTCGTTAATTTCTATATTGTGGCTAATGCTTGATGAACGACCTTCACTGCTGAGTTGCGTCTCGCGGTGTATTCAGTTCCGGCCATTATTCTACAACCATTCGCTATGTGATCGACCGTTTCTCTCTGCTGGTGACATCTCCTGCACCTATCTTCAATGGTTGGGTCCTTGATGATGTGCTTTTGGTAGTTTCTGGTTGCTATAACTTTGTCCTGGATGCCAAGCAGGAAGCCTTCTATTTCGGGGAATAGCTGCTCTTCTTGTAATCACGTATATGAAAGCTTTCTATGTATGTGGTCTTACTTTATATGGTATCTCTGTCTTCCGTGGGGTGTTTTTTCAGACCAGGTGTTCATCTTTTCTAGTCGTGATTGGATGTGACTGTGTACGTCTGCTGCGTGGATCGTTTGAGACAGGTCGAGCGGTGTATAATTCTTGTCTGCCTTCACTATTGCCTTGTGGAGGTTAGTTTGTTTGTTGTGGAAGAATTTTCTGAGTTCGTAAATTTGTTTTTTATTTAGTCATTGTATATCTATAATTCCCCTCCCTCCTTCTTTTCTCTCGATGGTCAGTCTTTCCTTGCATGCTTTGGGATGTAACTTCCTGTGTTTAGTGAATTCAGAGCGTATGAGAATGTGAATGTTTTCTATGTCTATGTGTGACCATTTAATGATACCAAACGAATACGTAAGAATAGGTATGGCGAAGGTTAATACTTTTCGTTAGATTTCTGAAGTTCAGTTTTGTTTTTAGTAGTTTGTGAGTCTGGTTTTAAATTCCGTCTTGAGGATTGATTTTTATTATTTTTATTATTATTATTATTGCTAATGAGCGCACATGGACTATTTTCTGATCTCCAAGAATAAAGATCTAATACTGTTTATAGAATATGATTTCAATAAAAGGGCATATTCGTGCTGATTATAAAAATACCAGGTTTGATAGCTTTCTATTTAAAGACAATCGAGAAATTTGAGAAAAACCCTGCCATAAGAAGCAATGTGTTAAAAAAAAAGAAAACATACACATAAGTAAAAAGAATACCCAGCCTTTTATAGCAGGGTTCTTGTCAATTTTCTCGGTTGTCTTCAAAGATGAAGGTATCAAACCTGGTATTTTTATAAAAAGTTAGAAAATGTCCATTTATTGAAGTAAATATTATAGAGGGTGTTCGATTTAAAATAATAAATTCAGTGCCCATTTTGTTACTTTCCAATTGTCCTTTGTTTATTTTTTTTGCAAATTCTGAAGGTTCATAGAAAACCATAAAACTTTTGTGTACACTATTTTTCATGCCACTGAAAGTTTAACTTGTAGACCCCATTTAAATTATAACAAAACACTCTGTACATCTATCTAAAATGGAACAGTAATAGAGGAAAATACAAAATTTTATACATTGGTTATGAGAGTCGTAAAATGAAAATTTTAAACTGGTTCATATTGCAAATATAACATTAGGTATAATAAGAATAAAGAAAGTTCCATAAAACCCGAATAGGTTGCCAATACTATAAAGGCAAGTCACAAACAGCGTATTTTGAACTTATATTTCATAATAATACCTTGAATGGCTACGATTTTCCGGAATGATCATCGAACGGCAGAAATGTTTAGGGAAAATTGTATCTATGAAATAAATATCTGGAAAGTAAGCCCGGGAAGGATGGAAGTAAATTCCTGCTCAAATAGAGATCAGGGTTTTAATTTAAAATGTGTCTTTATATTTACACAAATGTAATTATTTTTGATTTGACGCAGACGAGAGCTTTCCCCGGGTGAACATTTGTTTGTAGCATTCTACCCTCGTTTTTAATGATACCCCTATCGTTTTATTAATTACTAGTTATAATGGTATTAATTGTCACTGTATTTAATCGATAGTTTCTTATATGGAAACTATGGATGCTGCGACGAGAATAGCAGTGTTAAAGTGGGATTGAGGTAGACATTTTGCTAGAAGAGCAAGCAATCGGTGAACCAGAAAAATTCTTGAATGCAAACAGACAAGAGGTATATCGAAGCCGAGGATGTCTTCCTACTACATGAACTGACAATATTAAGCGCATAAAAATTAACTAGATACCGGCAGGATAAAGAGGGGTGGCAGAGTTTACGAACTATCGATGTTGTCAGCCTACCTGTCGATATTATCAGCTACATATCGATACGATCGGATGCCTATCGGCACTAATCGATAACTATCGATATATCTATATTTTTATTTACCGACTGTTACTCGATTTGTCGCTGATCTATCAATAAATATAGATATATCGATAAAACGCCCTTCCCTGTCTATGCCGCTGAATTATCGATATATCGATAGAACGCCCATCCCTAGTTTTATCTATGTTTAGAAATGTCCTGTCTAACTTGACAAAATGTTGCACATGGCTGAAATATTTCGAATAAGCGTGAACGCAGATTTTTTCTGGACTTAAAGAAGGACGGCATCGAGAGCTGATTTTTGCAAAGGCACTTTTTGGTCAACCGCCTCGAACTGCGTTGCCCGATAAATTTACTGTGGTACAAAATATGAGATTATCTCAGCCATCCGTGCAGGAATTTTTGTGGTGATAACTGACACAGACTTGTTGTTTTAGTATATTTGAGCTTGAAAAAGTCGAGGATAGTCCTTTTGTAGAGGGTTTTCTTTAACTGGGTTGGTTTTCGGTTATTTATATTATTGCCATTCCTTCTTTTGGTGCTTTTTGGAACAGACTAACGTTTTGGTACTGACTTGGTACCTTCTACGTTTTTGGGAAGTAGTTTTGGAGAAACCCCTTTGTGCTACCGGGACCTGAACTTGGTACCGGCTATACCAAACGAGCCCAATTTATTGGTGACATTTAGTTATTATTAGTTTATTTGGACATTAAAATACTTTAACCAACTCCTTTGTAAATAGATCTTTGTTTCTTTTAATCTGTTTTTTGTATTTAGTTCACACAGTTGGTGTATCCCGTACAAAAGCAAGGTCCTGTTAACTGGTGGTGCCAATCGGGACTCCCTCTGCACTTTGACATTTGCACGCGCACTTGAGAGCTTGCTTTTAGACTGGGCACTTCTCAATTATTCTTTAATATTATATATTTATTTATTTCTTCTTAAACCACTATATTCTAAATAATAATCACTTAGTTACTTTTTTACATTTTCGAATATTAAATATTTTAAATTGAAATAGCTGCTACAGGGTTGCATTTATTAACTCGAGCTAAGAGTACCTTTTTCGTGTGAAATTAATCAGAGACTAAGTTTCCCAAATCAAGTTGCAAAAATGTCAACACAAAAAATTATGGTCGAAAAATGGAGGAAACATTCATAATCTTATTGGTTTGTGCGCCACTGGTTGGGTCCAGCAATACTGTCAAAAGTAGAAAAATATTAAGACAACTATATTACTGTCCAAAAATGATTTTTTTTTTTGGGAATGACCGCTAAAGCACCACGAAATTTGGCCAACAGTACACATGTGTTTCTGACTTAAGGTCTCGACCATTACAGACAACAAGTTGAGAAATGAGTACTACTAGCGCCCAATTTGACACACAAAACCACACTGCAGTCACCAACAGAAGTGAAAGTGAAACAGACATTTGTGGTGACCAAGAGAACATCCAAAATCTTTGCCCAACCTGTTGTAAACTGCTCAAAAAATTAGTCTACACAGCAAATTTTTTCCTCCTTTTTAGGGGAATGTATCTCGGATGCCTAAACTGATTTTTAAAAATTAAAAAGATGTTGAAAGGCCATTATTGGTTTAATCAATAGCCTGGAGTGGTCTTTGATTAAATTTTTTGTGTTTTTTAGGGTGTGAAAAAATATAATGTAAAATTGAAAAATGTTAACTGCCTGCACTTCTTGCAATAGTTATTCTAGAACATTCATAGTAATCACATTTAGAAGCTTTCTTCTTTATCTCAGGCCGTATTTGGCGATTTTTTATTTTTTTGTTTAGAAAAAATTTACAGGGTATTTTCAATAAGTCTGTATTTTTTAAAATAAAAAATTAAAATTTCTAGGGGTTCTTTTAGTTATTGCGGACTTTTTTATCCCAGTTTCTCTATACACAGAAGTTTATAGGTTTAAAGTTAATGCTTTTTCACCTAGATAACTAAATGTAAGCAAACTTAAACTATTACTGCAATATTATCAATATAGTCGTTGGATGATGAATTTATTCAATTGTTCTACAAGTTACTTTATAATTTAGGCTTTATTTAATTATATCAATCATTTATTGAATATATTTTTAGGAAGGATGGTATAGAAATAGAAAAATGGTTATCTCAGTTTTGTTTTATTAAAAACTAAATGAATATGTATTAACTTATTATATACCCTAATTTAAAAATATTTTATCTAAAATTTTCAAAACTGGTTAAACTTTGCATCAAGTTGGACTCATTTTTTTGGACCTATTTATGTTTTCACGAACAAAATAAAAAAAATTACGCAAATGTATTTAGGTGATGAAATTGTCAAACAAAGACAATTTAATTCAGGTATGCTTACATTTGGGAAAAGTAAAGTGAAAAAGCTTCTAGCTAAAAAAAATTAGTTCAAGTCAACCGATAGTGTTGGGCATAAAACTATAAAATCAAGAAATAAACAACTTTTTCCTTTGCTATTTTTTTAAATTTCAGGAAAAAAGGCGGTTTTCCGCCATTTTTACAAGAAAAAATTCAAATTTGTTATGTAGGATAAATCATGTGACTAGCTTTTTTAATGTCATTTAGATTTATTTTTCAAGCAAAAACTATTCGCTAACTCAACGGTCTTTTACTGAACCGTTTTTCTATTAACTGTAGGATATTCTTGGGTTTAGTTTCAATCAAAATAACAAGTTTTAATTTGTCATTTATTTGACGTTTCGCCTTGTTATTTTGGGCATTTTCAAAAATAGCTATTCCTCTTGAAAATATAAAACGGATATAGATCAATATTTAAAACTACGGAAAAGACGACTCACAAAATGTATGAGAAACCATGTATATAAATCACTGTTACGATGTTGAAACATATTTACAATTTGATCTTTGATATATCAAATTTTACAATAGTACATCAAGGTATGTAGCAGTATAAGCAGGTATGTGTTGTAAAAACAGTTTAAAATTCTCAATTCTGCCAAAAACTAATAATGAAATAATAAAATATTTTGTACAAAACAGTTTTTATTTCCTTTGAAGGTTGGCCTCTCCCCTCAGAAATATTCTCTATTCAACTTTATCTTGGCAACTGATAGATTTAATGGGCAGATAGGCGATAAACCGATTTTTTTAACTTAAATTAGACCTGATAAAAACTATCCAATTCAAAGTATATTGAACTAATTCTCAGCAAGTTTCCATGTTCTTTGAATGTCTCTTTGAACACGAGGTTTAACATTTAAACCTTATATTACGACATTTTAGAGGCGATCCAGAAGTTACGACATAGGACACAACAATGACTTACTTCTAGGGAAAAGCCTCTAAACTAGATGAGTTTGTCGTCTATAGATTTAATCAACGAATTAGAGTTCCTTGAAGACCCATGTCTTTACTTCACAGACAGAAAGCCTAATTTTACTAGATAACAATAGTTCTTGATTAAGAGCGCCCGCAAGTAAAGGCCTTATCTTTGTCGATTTTCTGAAAGGCACTACAAGAATGCTTAATATATAGTATAACACAATTTAGTCTGTCATTTAATAAACACTCAGTCTTAGAAGTATTTCGATTGTAGTTATCATCGGCAATTGAGTAATTCTGTATTTATGTTGAGGGGTTTGTTAAGTATTTATTGTGATATGCGATAGTTTTGCTTTGTTTGTCTGCAAGGGTTTTTGATGATAAACCTGATTTTTCTAACATTATATGTCGGTTTGTCTACGGCATAGCTAAAAAACATCTTATCCAACTTATCTCAAATTTTGTAGAAAAATCTAGTATTAGTAGGAATCAATTGGTAAATTTTTGGTACGTATCCAAGATGGCAGAACAAAATGGCGGCTTAATAAAATATTAAAAACTCAGTCTGAAAAACTATTTAATGGACTGATTTCAAATTGTGTGCCATAATTAATTGCAGTATAGGGGTGAACTAGCAAAACTGTGGTACTATTTCAAAATGGCGGCCAAATAAATAAGATGTTTGCAATAGTGACAAAATTATTCTCTCAGGTTTTACATATCTCCACGTTTTAGCGTCCTCAGATGTCAAAAAATATGTTTTATCAATTCCGTCGGTCCGTCTGTGGGCGGGTTTGTCTGTCTGTCAGTTCGCGGCATAGCTTAAAAACTACTTACCAAATTTTAGGCAAATATTAAGGGTCATATGGGGATGTACCTGGTAATATTTTGTTAAAAATCCAGTATGCCGGAATAAAGTGGCTGTCTAGTGAAACGTTAAAAAAATTATTACTAAAAAAACTAATTATCCAATTTGCCTTAAATTTTGCACAAAAACTAAGTGTTACATAGGAACGAACTGGTAATATTTTGGTATGAATATAAGATAGCAGAACAAAATAGCGGCCGAATAAAATATTTAAAAAATCGGCCTGAAAAAAGCTACTTATTAGATTAATTTCAAATTTTGTTCAAGCATTAAGTGTGATATAGAGATAAACGGGTAAATCTGTGTTATGAATTCAAAATTGCGGAAGAAAATGACGGCCAAATAAAATTTTAAAATAATTAACATAAACAAATTCTTCTTCAATTGTCTTTAAATTTTGCAGAAAAACTAAATGTGATATAGAGATAAATTGATACGCATTCAACTTGACGTAACAAAATGGCGGTATGTATCAATATAAAAACTACTTGTTGAATTTATTTTAAATTATGCCCCCCAAGAATCAACTGTGGCATGTATAGAAACTGGTAAAATATTGGTAGGAATCCAATATGATCGAACAAAATGGCGCCCAATAAAAATGTTTGAAAAGACAGTAATGATTATGTGCTTAACTAAATTGGGCCCCTCTTCTTTATTCTTTAACTCTTCTGTATTTTATAATATGAATATGAATATGAATATGAATATGAATATGAATATGAATATGAATATGAATATGAATATGAATATGAATATGAATATGAATATGAATATGAATATGAATATGAATATGAATATGAATATGAATATGAATATGAATATGAATATGAATATGAATATGAATATGAATATGAATATTAATATGAATATGAATATTAATATGAGTATGAGTATGAGTATGAGTATGAGTATGAGTATGAGTATGAGTATGAGTATGAGTATGAGTATGAGTATGAGTATGAGTATGAATATAAATATGAATATGAATATGAATATGAATATGAATATGAATATGAATATGCCTATGAATATGAATATGAATACGAATACAAATACGAATACGAATACGCATACGAATACGAATACGAATATGAATATGAATATGAATATGAATATAAATATAAATATAAATATGAATATGAATATGAATATATACGAATATGAGTGCAAATTTGGCCGCTAACCCTAATACATACTTGCTACTTACATGTTATGAATTGTTAATTAAATCCTTATAGTCCTTTCAATAGTCGTTGTAATGTCCCTCGAAAATAAAATTGAATATGAGTTGGGTTGAAATTTAGGCTTTTAGGAATAACAAATTTTTCGAGACTGTAAATTCGAAAAAATGGGTTAAACTTCGAAAATGGATCAGTTATGTTTTGGGTGTAAGTGGATTTTGAATATATGAAAGATGCTGAACCAAAGTAAATATTCAGATTTTTCGGCAATTTTACTAATACATATTTTCATTGAAACTCACTGTGGATATTAGAAATAAAAATATGCTTTTTAAAAAATACATATTTATTAAACATGGATATAAATCTAATAGCAACCAAACGAATTATAATATTATTTGAAATTATAAATTTAGGTATTTCTAAAATACGAAACTTGTCAATACATAAAAATGTTGTCTTGGAGTTAAAAACATTATAAACTACGTACTTATTTTCTAAAATTGTTTTACTTCCTATCATTAATACACTATATAGGCTACATAGTGGAAGTATTGGAATCGCAAAAATTTTCGAAAAATATAGTTGAGAGTTTTTTCGACGTTTTAGAGCCCCTAAAATACGAAAACCATATTTTTAGAAAAAAAAATGGGTGTATGTATGTCAACAAAATTTGCGCAAACGATAACGTGAGAACCGTAGAACCGATTCGTTTCAAAATTTGTATCAAGAATAGTCTAGGTTAGTGCCTCGCGAGGATTAGATTTTATGGTGCCGGGGCCATAGCTCTTTGATATTTTTAAGGAGAATGAAAACGTAAAAAATCATATTTTAAAAGCGCAGAAACCGATAACAGTGAAATTGGAAACAAAAATAGTTGGGGTAAATGTTCTGACATTGAAAAATCATGAAAGGCATTGATGTAGATACTGTTTTTTCGTTTATATATATTTTAAAAATATACATTAAGTTTTGAAAAAGAGGGAAACACGTCAAATTAATTTTATTCTTTGTAAATAAAATAGTTTCTGTCCACTATAACCGTTAGACATAAAGACATAAGGCAGGCCTCCGTGAATTCAAAAAAAGGAAAGCACGTTAAATTAATTTTTTTTGTATATGAAAGTATTTTTTCTACTAAACAGGGTAGCCCTGGGGGCGAAACAGCCACTTCAAAATGAAAAAAAAATTAGAAGGAACTTAAACTTGTTTAGGAAACAGTGAAAAACGTCAATTTTTGTTTACATATATCTTATCATATATCTTTAAGGGATATGAAAACGCAAAAAAATCATATTTTAATAATGCAGAAACCGATAACATTGAAATTGAAAACAAAAATGGTTTGGGTAAATGTCATCGACGTAGGTACTTGATTATTTTTTCGTTTATATATATATTAAAAAAAATGCATATAATTTTAGTGGAGTAAAAAACGTGGCAAAAGTCGCTTCCTTCTCGATTTTTGTTTTGCATTAGAACACACCGATATATACCTCATTTTATTAAATGGATCATTGTATATACGAAATCACAAAATATTACTTTTTTGCGGTCTCGACTTTTTTTATTTACAAAAAACTGGAAAAATTATTATTTTTTTAAAATCGTGTTTTTCTATGTTTCCCCTCGTATAACTTCTTACGTAATTAAGCTGGCGAGACGATTTTTTTTTACTTAAAGCAGACATTTTGGCGCTTCTTCACATGTAAAACATAATAGCTATTATTTATTTTAAATATGGCTAAAACATCGATGAACTTGAAACTTCAGAAATTATGTAAACAGATTTTAGTTTTCACTAATCGAAAAAAAATTTTGTTTTTGGAAATTTTATATAACATGCAGCTAATAAAATGCTTTCATATTTTAGGTGCTACGATTTTTTTTTGTTTTTGGAAAGTTCTTATAACATGCAGTGAAGAAAATGTAGACAAAATATCAAAAAAATGTTTTTCGAAGCAGAATCGTTAGTGTCACCTGTATAGTTTAGGCGCTACGATTTTTTGAATCGCGCGAAATTTAAAAATTTGCTCATTAGTCGGCTAATCTAGAGCAACAAATATAATCGGATCGGAGCGCCCAGGTCGAGACGAGGCAGTGTTTATTTACTTAATATCATAGCTATACAAGCGTCACTAAGTTATTGAGGATTTTATATACTAGGCTGCAAAAAATATTGAAAAATTCATACATACATATATTAGGCTTCTTCATTTATTGATTCTGATAAATCGTCAATAAAACTTAACTATTACTGCATAATTTGCATTTACATTCTGTCATGCATTTTAAACCTTGTTTTACGCAAACACATTTACTACTGTTGCAATTTTTGCATGAGCATTTTATGGATAACAGTGTTCTTAGGTCTGCTGGCACTGGGTCTTTGACAGTTAACTGTGGTATCCATATATCATCTTTCAAAACCCATCCATACTTTGAAGGATTTTCATATACAGGTTCTCGTAAATTACTCGAATACCAAACTTTTAATTGATAAATACACCTACAACAATCAAATATTAATAATCTTTGTTAAGTGCTAAAATGAGATATAAGTATACCTTTTTATATGCAGTTCAAAACAAAAGCATCTACTGACGGCGGAAGTTCACAAGCAGGCTGGTTCGAAGTTGTTGTTAAAAGATATCTTAGTTCATTTAAGTTTCTAATGTTTCTGTCTTTGTTTTTATACAATAAAAAAATAAATTTGCTGACAACATCCATGGATTCATCTTTCGATAGTAATGGTAACATTTCAAGGCGTGAAAGGATCTTAATATTCTTTTGTAATGTATCAAAGGCTGTTTTTTTACCAATTTTATATAAGGCACTCGTATTATCACAGCCAGTTAAAAGAAGACCGGCCGCTTCATATTCGCCGTTGAGAATAACCAAAGTTTTAAATTTCGCGCATTTTTAAAAATCGTAGCACCTAAAGTATGAAAGCTACACTAACGATTTTGCTACTAAAAACTTTTTGATATTTTGTCTACATTTTATTCGCTGCATGTTATATAAAATTTTCAAAAACAAAAATTTTTTTCGATTAGTGAAAACTTGTTTACATAATTTCTAAAGTTTCAAGTTCATCGATGTTTTAAATAATAAAAATTATAAATATTTAAAATAAATAATAGCTATCATGTTTTACATGGGAAGAAGCGCCAAAATGTCTGCTTTAAGTCAAAAAAAAAATCGTCTCGATAGCTTAATTAGGTAAGAAGTTATACGAGGGGAAACATAAAAAAACACGATTTAAAAAAAATAATAATTTTTCCAGTTTTTGTAAATAAAAGTCGAGACCGCAAAAAAAAGCAATATTTTGTGATTTTGTATTATGCCCCGTTTTTGACTCCACCATTTGGAAAAATAGGGAAACACGTCGAATTAATTTTATCTTTTGAAAATAAAATAGATTCTGTCCACTATAAACGTTAGCCATAAAAGCATAAGACATGCCCACGGAAATTAAATAGTATTTTTTTCTACTATACAGGGTAACCCAAGGAGGATGAAACAACGACCTGAAAATGAAAAAAAAAAATTAGAAGGAATTTAACTTGCTTAGAGAACAGTGAAACACGTCAATATTTTCATTTACTCTTTTGTATATAAAAGCTTTCTTTTCTACTATACAGGGCAGCCTTAGAAGGATGAAACAACCACCTGAAAATAACATACTCTACAAGGATTTAGCTTGCATAGAAAACAGTGAAATACATCAAATTTCTTTTATTATTTGGTATATAAAAACATTGTTTCCTTTATAACGGGTAACCCTAGGATGATGAAAATTTTTCTAACAAATGTTATCGCTTCAAATATTATCTATTTTTATTATTATTATTAAAGATATGAACCAGTCCCCGAAAAAAACGAAAATATTTTTTTTTCTTAAAGCAGTTAATTAAGAAAAACGGTAATAAAACATGTCAAATTTCTGTTATCTGTTCGTATAAATTTTTTCCACTATACAGTGTACTCCTAGGGGATGCAAAAAGTCCCTTTATAATACTTATTCACATAACGCTTAGTTTTTAACAAGTGGTAAAACAGGGCAAATTTGTTTGCTTTTTACATACCAAAACAATTTCTTTTTCTTAATATAGGGTTAATCTAAGGGATTAAAACAGCTTCCATAAAATAAAATTACGATTTTAAATTTTTTTAAAGGGTGGAAGACGCTTAGTTTGCTTCTTGTGTTTAATATTTCTTTCATAGGTAATCCTAGGGAGGTTAAACAATTTTTTTGTATATAAACCTCAACTTGAGAAAACCATTGACATATATACATGTACGGGAAAGTACTATGTTTGCCAAAAGACATTTTTTTGTAATTAAAATAAGCGGGCCTTTCACTTCTTGGTCTACTGCCGAGTCGCTTATAAATGAAAACGAATGTAATAAAAATAATATTAATCACATATCTTAAACCTACACTATGTTACCTTACGTCATAGACTTACACTTAAAAATAAAACAAAAGTAACGTAAACTGAAATTAAAATGACTTGGACAAAAGAGTTAAAAATTTAGATTACAAGAATGAAGAGACCCTTTTCCATATGAAAAGCTTTGTCAACAGAGTATTCAAATGAAACATTGTTAGGAACGAAAACGACCTGAACGCTTGTAATTTTTTATCAGTTGTGACAGTTTCTTGGGGCCAGGATTTCCTGAAAATTTTATTTTTAGTGCAGTGGAAATTCCACACGTATTCTAAACGGGGCGAGAAGAATTGGTGACCGTTGTAAGTACGAAATTCTTCACATTTAAAAGGTAATTATGCTAAATATTTTTTCTTAAAAACACCTAAAAAATTTCCATTAATTTAAAAAAATATCTATTATATACAGATTGTATTTTTAGTTTTATATACAAAAAAACGGGAAATTCGCCTTTACCCCGATCTTCCTTCCTGCGGATAACACAGTATATATGCATATAATTGTTATTAACTCTAGACACATTCTATAAACTTTAGTTTATTTAATTTTTTTTTAGTTATTAACTAGCAGCTGTATAAATTTATTCATTTTGTCGGTATGTAGTGGAATTCTTTACGAGGAAAGTTGTTGCTAATGGCAAATTGACGGATTTTTATATTACTATTATTATTTATTTTTCATAACATATTTCTCATATTTAATTCCATTTTCCTCCAGAAAAAGGTTTTATTTCCGATAATCGAATTTCGTCATATTTAAATATTCGAAAAAATTCGCCATTTTGCTTTTCACACTAAAACTTTACAGTTCATCCTTGCTTCACACTCGATTTTTTTGCAAATTTAGATACACGTTTGATTAGGCGGTCATTTTGTTTCGCCATAATGCCCTCCTCACACTTAAATTTCAGTCAGTTTATGACATTTAATTTTTTTAGAAAAAAAATTTAATTTTAAGAGCTTGATGAGCTAAAATATCTGTAAATAAAATAAAATATTTTTGATATTAGAAATGGATTATAGTGAAAAGAAAAGTATAATCAAAAAGGTTTTAAAATTTTGAGGAATTATTCCACAGTATGAGACAAGCATGGGCAGATATGACAGTAGAATCATGTAGACGATTAGTTGAGTCGATGCCGCGAAGATGGCCAATGGCCACCCTACTAAGTACGTATTAGTCATTAGAAATAAAACAAATTTGTTTATTTGTACAATTAAAATACCTTTAAGATCATGTTTCCAATTACTTCGCCGGTTAAAAATTTAGTTTTTCAAATTAGGTAAAAAATTAATTGTTTTAAATACACACAACTGCTAATTTATTCAAAATCAAAGAAATATATTTGATAATAGTATAATAATTAATTAATTGAAATAGTTTTTAATTACGAAAATAAAACATAATAAAATAAATACCATCGCTAGCGTTTCTATTGTATAGATATATATATATATATATATATATATATATATATATATATATATATATATATATATATATCATTCATCGGTCATTCGGAAGCCCGAAATGTCATATTGCACGGGCATTCAAAGCCCATTGCGACCTTTGCAAGCCCACCTTCGGGCTTCCTAAATACAAACGTGTATAAAGCTTTCCTACGTTCACAGGAAAGTTAAAGAAAACTGTACCTAATTTTTTGCTTGGGCTTCATATTTACATGTTACTCTCTAAAAACATTACGCGTCAGGGTTTACGGTATCGTACTGTAGTTGGCGCTCTAGTCGTTGTGTGTAAATGATATACAACTCTGTATAGGTTCTACGGGTTTGAAAAGCCCCACTAAATATAACGACTTTAGCCGTACTAGCGACATGGCAGCGTCGCAGAAAATTTGGATTATAATTTTAATAAGAAGATTATACATTTGTTTATTATGGTTATAAATTCGAAGTGGGAATTTGTGGCCCGGGCTTCAAAAAAACGCGCGAAAGTAAATTTAGTGAATATTAGTGACATAGAGGAGATAACAAACTTGCTTTGTATGAACGTTAAAAAATGTACAGCGAAATGGTTTTGGTTAATTGTTAAGCGGTAGAGAAAATAATACTAGCATATCTTGGGCGAAAGACAAAATAAATCCTACAAGATCCTCATTTTGATCTTTGACACATTCTTATTGGGTTAATATCATTATCTTTTTAATTAAATTAACATTTAACTATTTTCTACGGATTAATATTTAGAAAATTTGTTCAGAAAAATATAGAAAATGTATTTAATTAGAAAAATATTAAAAAGTGTATCGCACGGCAGTATGTTAAAAGCATACACCCCATAAATTTCATACCACATAAAAACAATGCAAACCAATCAAAAACCAGAACATAACTCAACAGAAATGCATGGAAACAAAAACGACCTTAAAACGTTAAGTATAACTTTAAAAAATAATCCTAGTTTTTTTCTTCAGTGTCAGTCCTGTGCTAGGCAATTTGAAAGGTCTGCACAAAAGATCGTAATTGACAGCTAAGTAAAATGTTTCCGTATTTAGTATGGTTAAAAGGAGTTATTTGTAGTGAAAAATAACATATATGAAAAAAACTTTGCTGGCCTTTAAAACTGCCACCACAAAAATTGTATTTTTTGTAATTTTAGTGTTGAAATCCATTTGTTTGTATGTTTTGATACCCCTGTATATCTGACCTAAAGTTTATTACTGTCTAAACTATTTTTTCCTATAAGCACCAACTTTAACCAGAAATAAAAATTTCTTAATGTATACCTACTTAATAAAATTTTCCATATGTTGCATACTTTTTTGGACACACTTGGCATATGGTTGTGAAGCATTAGTCCCGCCTGCGCCTGTGCACTAGCAAGAGTATATTCGAAGTATTAACAGGACAAATATATATATAAAAAAAGATCATCTGCTTTTAAGCAGATTTAGCAATGAAACATGAGGCTAGCTTTCGAGCTAATATTAAATTGTATTTATTGTCGAAATTTTGTATTTACTTTGATACAGGGTGTTTTTTTGGTTGGTGACAAAAAATGCAGGACATAATTTTTGGCTCACTTTAGGGCTAGAAGTTCACATTAACATGTGCTTGCAAGGCATTCGTTTTTGAGATAGGGAGTGTTAATATTTTAATTTTTTTAGTTTTTATTATATAACATTTGATGTACTGTATGCTGTAAATAATGCCTACAGGGTGGCTATGAAACATTTCAGAACACTTTATAGGGCATTACTTTTTCCCACGTTGCGACTTCTTTTACCTCACAGGAATGTTTACTATAGTCCACTAACCATTTTTACTATAAATGAAAATTCCTTATTCTGTTCTGTAACTTCTTGGTCTTCTAGATTAATTTAATTTTTTGAACTGTTTAAAACTTATTAATGGAAATGTATACTTATGCTTGGTCATTGCACACATGGCTCGTGGAAAATGGGAAAAAATTGTCAAATTGTAATTTTGTAAATAGGAAACAAATTTCAATTTGACAAGGTCTAAACCCAAGAAGCATGATTTCTTAGTTGACTCCAGCCGTGAGAGCTTTCATACTAAATAGATGCTTCCTTTGATTCTGTGAAGTCCCTGATTTCTTGAAAATATTAGAAAATATTTGTTAGGGGATGGGTGATGTATCCTTGTAGACAAGTCTAAGTCATTCATTCATAACTAAGATGGAAGATCTCATTTCACAATATTTAAGTTTTATCTAGTAAATATTACAACCATTTAGATCTATTTTACATTATAAAAGAGATAAAACATATCTTACCTGAATCTGTATTAAACTATGAACACGTATTGTCAATACATTTAATGCATTTTTTAAATTTTAAAACAAAACCTTCATTAGAATGATGCCATAAATGCCCCACTGATTGGGAATTTTAAATCTTTTTGAACAATTGGTTCCAATTACCAACCTAATCCGATTGTTATAAATAGTACTTGAAAGCAGTTAGTTTTAATGTGTTAGTAACTATATAGACTTAAATAATGTTGCACTATTAAAACTTTACATTTTTTATAGCCTTCCGGTGAGTGGTAAAGCGTCACAAAAAAAACATTTTCTTGTATTATATAATCATATTGTTAAAAATAGTACTTGACAGCAGTTAGCACTTTAAATATGTAAACAACTACACATTTTTTAATAAAGTTTTATATCGAAAGAATTAGTTTATTTTCTTTTGTTAATTAGTAATGATTACGACCCTTAAATGTGCAATAATTTTTTAACAGATAAACTATAATTTTTTAAACATTTATTTTCAGACCGAGGGTTTTTACATATGGAGGTAACCACAATCTATAAAACTTTATATTTTTTCATTAATTGGTGATTAATTCAAACGCCACATACGATCATATCAAAATAAAACAAATGGTAAATTACCACAACAAAAACAAAAACATTTTCTTGCATTAATAATCTGATTGATAATCACAATATAATACTTTGAAATATAATACTTAAAATTGTAGTAAATATAATAAAACCATTTTTTCTATTAATGAAAAATAGAAAATATTAGTCTATTACAAAAATTACTTCTTCAGTTTTTCGGATTACCCTATTCACAGTTAAAAATATTTACTTAATATAATTTTCCATTAATAAAAAATAAATATGATAACTGTTAAGAATAAATAAAAATGCTTGTATTGCTTGAGCATATTGGCAACGCAGCTGGGCTTCGTATAATTCAACAAGTATATACATTTTTACATAGCGGGCTTCTTATTTTCTAAAAACGTATGGGATTCATAAAACCCGGAAAATATAACGATTTCTGTATATCAAGAGAAAGTTACCCCTCTGCCTTTGCTTGCAATAACTCTAAGATTTAAATTATTTTTCAATAAAATACACTTTGTTCAAACCAATATTTAGGCCGGGATTCGGGTAGTCTGTGGGACATACCGGGCTTCATATTAGACATGAGATGTATATATATATATATATATATATATATATATATATATATATATATATATATATATATATATATATATATATATATATATATATATATATATATATATATATATATATATATATATATATATATATATATATATATATATATATATATATATATATATATATATATATATATATATATATATATATATATATATATAAATATACTAATCTCGCTAGAAGTTTCTTTTTATTATCTCTGGTTAGTAATATTCGTTTAACACTATTAAACGAGCTGTCCTGGACATCGCAATTTGTGTATATGTATATTTGTTTAGTTCCAAAACCCAATGCAACAAACCAACCGCTTAACTTCCAAAATAAAACCTAATTATCAACTTGTATTTGTCCGTTATTTTGAATGCAGTCACAAGTTTAATGACCGCCATAACTAGTTGATTCATCAGATATTTAATCAGAATATAGGTATTTTACTTCAATCAAGCAATATTGAGTATTTTATGGAGGCAGATAGAATATAAGTGTACTTAATACATATCAAGCCGATAGGAATTATTATTAATGTCTTAATGTGAAAAATACATTAATTTTGACTAGTGCTGCAGTGTACGTTTTAAATTCGCGATGGTATGCAAATCTACCTTATTAACTAAAAGTTAAAAATGTTCCCAGCTCTTTATTGCTGTATTAGGTCTTTCCACTTCTTATATATACATGACGCAAGGGCGGAACCATGTATTATTTTTAATAATTTTTAATTCAATTTGACTAAAGCCATGACGAAGAGTAAACTCAACTGAACTAATAAAAAAAAGGTCCACATCTGCTTAATTTAAATGTTTTAATAATTTTAAGAAATGAAATAATTCTAACATAAAATAAGATTTTGCCAACAGAATAAAATATTGCGGGAGACGGTCACCCCATCCCACTATATGTCCGCCCCTGTCCTTAAATATACCATTAGTGGAGTCAACTTACGAGAAAATTTGGTTTTAATTTTTTTTATTACTTTATGTAAATAAAAAAGCGATAATTCTCCAAAGGAAATCCAAATAGTTACAAAAGTGTATTAAAAAAAATAAATTTTAATCAATATTATTTTATTTTTAAACAAAATAAATTTTAAAAAGAATTATTTTTAGTTTAAATATGAAATAAAATTTATTTCTTTTAAAAATGTTTGTTTAAAAATAAACTTTTGTAACTATTTGGCTATTTTTTCGAATATAATCACATTTAGTTATAAAAATAAATATTTACGGAATAAAAAAATAAATTCTCAATTCCTCCAAGAACCATTCCAGTAGAGGAAAATAATAGCAAGTGTAAAGGAGGGTATCCGAAAACTAACACAAGGACAGGCAGAATAGCCATAGAGTCCCAATGACAAGAATTATCTACCTGCAGATAAAGGAAGTGGTCATGGAGAAGAACAACTACGTAGAGGAAAGAGAGACAGCTATAGGACAATACGAGCGGATGCAACTAGGAAAATTAGAAGAAGAATTTGCAGCTTTATTACTGCCTTGGAATTGCCAGACCTAGGGAAGAAGAAAGCCAAGCGGTCCGAAGATTTCTCGATTTTACGGAGTACCAAAAATACATAAAGTCAACAATGTACCGTTACGTTCTATCGTCAGTGCAATAGATGCACCCTCTTACGAAATAGGTAAACATTTAGCCAATATCTTAAACACCTTTACAGAACGAGTTAATTTTTATATAAAAAATTCTAAACATTTCATAGCAAACCTTAAAGATTTTACATTAGATCCCGTTGATATTTTAGTCAGTTTTGATGTTGCATCCCTGCTTAGAAATGTGCCTATTGACTATTCAGTTTTTATAATTCCTGACAAATTTCAACATAAATGTCTTAATTAAATTGATAAGACAATGCTTATCGTCCACATATTTCATTTTTCAATGGACCTTTTATGAGCAAACTTCAGGCGCCGCCATGGTATCTTCGCTATGTCGCATGTCGTGTGGTAGCCGTCATCTTTATGGAGGCTTTCCAGGAAACTGCTTTAAGATCTGCTCCTTTATAACATAAACGTTGGTTTAGATATGTCGATGAAACTTTTGTAGTATGGCCTAATTAAGAAAAACATTTAACTATATTTTTAGACCATCTAAACGAACAATATTCTAATATAAATTTACTATAAAAATTGAATCAGATGGTGCCATTCCCTTCCTTGATGTGTTAGTACAAAAACTTCCTTTACCAATTTTCAAAAATGAAAGCATTATCGAGAAAAATTACCTTTTAGGAAACAGCGTAGTTATATACTACAATAAGTCTAAACTGACTTATCTCAGAATTTAATTTAGTTTTTTCAGTTAGGTAGAACTCAATGAGATGTTTCAAAAAGGTTTTATCGAATAGCGCTCTAAAAATAATATTCAGCTAGATATGTGACAAAAAAGGATTTTTCAAGCAAAATTCAATAGAAAATTCGGTCCAAAAATACTTTTCTTAATTATATCGCTTATTAATTTGTTAGGAAAAATTACAATGGGACCTTCTCGAAAGATATCGACCAGCTCTAACTAAAAAATTGAACATTTTTAGGTGTGTCAATTAGATCCATTCAATGCAGTTATGATGGCAGTGTTTCATCTGGGAGACTAGAAAAAAGAAATTTTAGGGAAATATTCATCTACAACTAAATAAAGTTGTACAGTAAAAAGTCTTAAAGGTAGTTTATTTCCCATGTACCTGCTGCCTACTACCTATTTCGTTAATTTATCAACCCTTTAAATATAATTTAAGTACTATAAAAACGATACTAAATTTTTTTTTTGAAAAATTGTTTTTCGGTTTAAAAAACGAATATCACTTTTGTTTGGTATATCTGTACAAGAGTGTCCACATTTTCTCGGGAAGCCTGTATAATAAAGTAGTAAAGCAAAACATTAGTTAATATAACTAATAATAACAGTCTAACTATCAAAACGGTTTATTGCAATAGCAAGGGGTTGTCCGTAAAATACGTCACGTAAAATTCAGGCATTTTTGGCCCGTCTCTCTCAGTGTTTCCTGCTGCATTCTTTTTTTTCTACCATCCACCTAATAATACGTGATAAAACCTGACCGCCCCCAAGTGATTAATTATTTTTATGAATATATACAAACAAAATTTAAGAAACCCATTTACTTGTACAATTTTTGTTATTCAAAATTTATATTCTTTCGCGATTTATTGCAATTAATAAAATAAAAATTATTGATCCAAAGCAATCAGCAATTACTATTAATGATTCTCATCGTAATAACGTAAAATAATATGTTTATTTATCAGAAGTCCACGGATTCTTTAAAAGCACGGACGTTTCTTTCATAATGAAACTGACTGCGGTGCATCGCACCACCCGCGTAACTGATTGAAAACTAATCTGATTATTACTTCTAAAATATAATGAAACTACATTTTGAAAAAATGTCAGTCTGTCGGGCTGCCGATCTGTTTGTACGCGGTATAGCTCTAAAACTACTTATCCGATTGACTTCGAATTTTGGTCAAAAGTCAACGGTCATAAAAGTATGAAATTGTAAACAAATCATTATTAAGAAACTACTTTTTGAATGGACTTCAAAAATTGCGCAAAATTGTAATATAGGGATAAGCTAATAAAATGTGTGTATAACTCTATTATGGCTGCCTAATAAAATGTTTAAATATTCGGTAAAATATGGAATTCCTGAAATACAACCTATTTATGGAGGAAAATAACAAAGCACCTAATTTATTTTTTGTAGACTATGTAAATGTTATAAAAAATAAATAATAATAATAATAATGATTTTAATAATAATGAAAGTATTTTAAAAGCCCTTTCTCACTCAAGGAATAACATACCTTAAACCCAAAAATTCAGACAATAAGGACCCGTCAAATTACCGACCTATTACGTGCCTTCCAACCCCATATAAGATCATCACAGCCACAATTACCAGGAGAATAGAACGACATCTAGCACACAAAAACATTCTAACGGAAGAGCAAAAAGGTGCCGGAAAAACAGCCGAGGATGCAAGGAGCAGCTAATTATAGACAGCGTCATCATGGAACAAACCAGGAAAAATTATAGAAACCTTCATACTGGTTACATAGATTATAAAAAAGCCTTTGATTCGATATCCTACAGTTGGCTAACTAGAGTGCTAGAATTATATAAAGTCAACAAAAACATTAGTCAATTTCTTACGCAAATCATGAGTACGTGGAAAACTAAAATCAACCTGAGAACACAAAAAGAGCACATCTAAACAGAAGAGATCTACATTAGACGAGGAATATTCCAGGGAGATTCACTCAGCGCTTTGTGGTTCTGCCTCTGTCTCAATCCACTCTCAAACACACTGAAAAACTTCGAATTCCAAATTAAACACCAAAAAAAATAACCTACACAAAATAAACCATCTCTTGTACAGGGATGACATAATATTATATGCAAGCACAAAGGCACAGCTAAATGAACTCCTTAAAATCACAGAAACGTTTACCCTGGACATCAATATGGAATTTGGTATAAGTAAATGCAAGCTACTTCATATCAACAATGAAACTATAGATAACATGTTCAAAGAAGAAAGATACAGATACCTAGGCTTCCATCAAAGCACCAAAGTTAACCAAACTCATATCAAATCAGAGCTCAAGCCGGAATTTAAAACCAGACTCACAAAGCCACTAAAAACAAAACGGAATTCCAGAAATCTAACGAAAGCTATTAACACCTTCGCCATACCGATTCTTACGTATTCGTTTGGTATCATTAAATGGTCACACACAGACATAGAAAACATTCACATTCTCATACGCTCTGAATTCACTAAACACAGGAAGTTACATCCCAACGCATGTAAGGAAAGACTCACCATCGAGAGAAAAGAAGGAGGGAGGGGAATTATAGATATAGAATCGCTAAATAAAAAACAAATTTACGAACTCAGAAAATTCTTCCATAACAAACAAACTAACCTCCACAAGGCAATAGTGAAGGCAGACAAGAATTATACACCGCTCGACCTGTCTCAAACGAGCCACGCAGCAGACGCACACAGTCACATCCAATCACGACTAGAAAAGATGGACACCTGGTCTGAAAAAACACTTCACGGAATATACCACATAAAGCAAGACCATATACATAAAAAGCTTTTATATACGTGGTTACAAGAAAGGCAGCCGTTCCCCGAAACAGAAGGCTTCCTGCTTGCCATCCAGGACAAAGTCATAGCAACCAGAAACTACCGAAAACACATCATCAAGGACATAACCATTGAAGACGAGAGGTGTAGGAAATGTCACCATCATTACCATTATACACCAACATCCATACTTGAAAACGAAGAGTATAAGCTCTACTGAGACATTGACATCCACACAGATAAAACCGTCACCGCAAATAGACCCGATATCACCTTTCAATCCAAGAAAGAGAAAATCACTTATTTAATTGACATGGCTGTCCCCAACGAAGAGAACATCCAAGTGAAATACAGTGAGAAGATTGCCAAATACACCGACTTGGCAATGGAAGTAAAAAGGCTGTGGAAACAGGAAAGAGTCATCATTGTTCCTCTCGTCGTATCAGTAACAGGTCTCACCCCAACAACGTTTACACCGCATTTGGCTTAATTAGGACTTAATACAGACATTCACAGGAACATCCAAAAATCGGTCATTTTGAAAACATATAGCATCGTTAGATCATTTTTTAATACACAATAGTTGTTTTTTTCCATTTCCTTTTTTTATTTTTATTTTTTGTACTGACTTGGTATAATCCCGTCAGTATAAAATACAACCACAGGAATACTGTGAGACAACAAGTCATAATAATAATATTTAAGCGGAGAAATCTCTTTAGGGCTTATATTCGTTATAAAAAAAAACGTTTGACTCTACGTCGCATGACTGGCTCATCAGAGTACAAATTGTACAATACCGATCCCCGTATAATGTATTTCGTGGAACATGCCATGTCAACCTGGCACACTACTATTCCCTTGAATGATACCAATATTGACATCGAAAGTAATCATCTACCAATTAAAAGAGGTATGTGTCCGCTATGGTTTTCTATTGCAATGAACCTTCTGTCTAACCTTTTAAATTCCATTGGATATGGACTTAGTATCAAAAAGATACCAGAGAAAAAATTAAGTTAAACCATCTCTTATATATGGACGATTTAAAACTAGTGACAGCTACAGAACGAGCTGGATCGGATGCTCAAAATTGTCGCGAATTTCTCTACAGATATTACAATGGCTATATAAGGGCAGAACTGTCAGTATAAGCAAGGGTAGGATTCAGAAGGATGAATTTGAGATGCAGAACGGTCAGAATATAGAAGCAATGCGACATGGAGATACCTACAAATATCTTGGTATAAAGTAAGGGCAGTGTATAAATCACCCAGTTATAAAGAATGAACTGATAAGCGAGTTTACAAGAAGAATACGCCAATTGCTAAAATCAAAACTTAACAGCAAAAATTTGTCTAGGGCAATTAACACCTACGCACTGTTCTGTACCTGGGTATTCATTTGGGATAATTAAACGGTCTAACACTGACGTGAATAACCTGCAGCGAAAGATCAAACTCTACTCACAAAGGCACAAAAACACCAACCAAGAAGTGCCATAGCATGTAAGACAATTCCACGTTATCACGGCGGAAGGCGATTGGCAGATATCTCAAGCAGCTAGATGAAGCACGCACATTTGACTTACATCGAATTATATGTGATTCGGATAAATTTACGTCTTTACAGCTAAAAGAACAGCAAGTTTCAACTCATCACGAATCCGTCGATGAGAAACTGAAGAGTTGGAGGGAAAAACCTCTGCATGGCAGTTATTTAAATGAGGTCAGTCAGGATTACGTCGACAACATAGTGTCGAACTACTGGGTGACGTCGAGACTAATGTTTCATGAAACGGAGGGTTTCCTAGTTGGCATACAAGATCAGGTAATTCCGACTAGAAACTACTTTAAATAAATAACGAAAGGGGCCACAGTGGTAAATGACAGCTGCAGGTATATATGTCGGATGTCAGAGACCATACAACATGTCACAGGTGGATGTCAAATATTCGCTGCGAATGAATACAAGTTAAGACACGATGCATTAGCCAAAATTCTGCACCAAAAACTAGAAGAGCAATTACAGCTCTCGCAGGAACAAGGAGTAGCAATATTATATTTTATATATGGAGCTATAGTCCCAGCCCCGTGGCAGGCAGGCAGGCAGGGCGCACTCTCAAAACCTCGCCCAGCTCAGGGGCCCCTGAATACTTATAACTCCAGACCCCCTAAGTAACTTTGCCTTTGTTATGCATTTTTTTTACCACGACACGGCTGAGAATTAGTTGCACAACAACAAGTCAGTATATTTACTTACGCAGCGACGTTAGGAATATAACTCTCTTATTTAGATATATTAAAATGTCTCATATTTAGAAGTTAAATATTTGTATACAGAAAGCCATCAAAAATAGAACGTTTGTGTTTATATTTCAGGCATTTGAAATAAATAGTTTGGTGTATAACTGTGGTAAAATAGGTAAAAGAGAAACTTAATCCGATCATACTTTACTATTCCTGCTGTTTTGTCACTTAAATCATTTTTAGCCGCTCCGCTGTATTGTTATAAAATATTTAACAAAAAAATTAAAAGATTAGTAGTTGGAATTAAACTGTCTGACCTCTTAAGAAAAATTAAAATGTTGAGATGAGCAGCTCTAAGCAATACTACAAAAAGACAACCAAAATAAAATATTCTTCCAAGACATGTAGCGGGGCTTAAACATGACAGGTGTGCATAAAGGCTTTTATATTAAAAAGCAGGTGAATACAAAAGAAACAAATGAAGACCATAGCTCGTCGACAAACCGACATTAAAAGAAAATCCTTGGCACTACCGTGGGCGTAGATTTTATTGCTAAATATTTCTGAACCACAGGGACTAAATTACTGTTCATAATTACCAGCTTATCCGATTTTTAAGTCAAAATTCGATATTCAGTATTTCTGCTATTACTTGACAAAATTGAATACGATAGGTTAATGCCCAAACCTTTGGGAATATGCCTATGAGAATGCGACTGGGGAGTTATACAGAGTATAACGCTTGTATTTAGTAAGGCGAGCCTAATAAGACTAGCCAACAAATACGAAAAAAAATGCGACTGATGTTATAATGGCCGTACGAGGCAGTTTGAAGCATCCTGATTACAAATTCAACAACCAAAATTATCCACCACGTATAGATTTTGAGTTATAGAATGCAGTTAAGAATCAGTTATTTTTATTTTACTCCAAAATGTTTATATAATTTTTATATATTTTTATATATATATATATATATATATATATATATATATATATATATATATATATATATATATATATATATATATATATATATATATATATATATATATATATATATATATATATATATATATATATATATATATATATATGGCCAACCCAAAAAAAATATATATATATATATATATATATATATATATATATATATATATATATATATGGCCAAACCAAAAAAAAAATAATATATGATAAGAATTACAGGTTTTATTTGCAAAAATAAACATGAAGATACATTTACGGTAAGTCTTTTATATATAACTTTTTTGCAAACTTTCATTTATATTCCTGATCGCCTTCTCCCATAAGAAACCAATAACAATTCATCATTGCTGGATTCCATCTGCCTTGGTAGCGTTGCTCCATTGTTAGTATATTTTGATGGAACAACTTGAGTCCTTGAACTCCAAGAGTCCCTATCGCTAGTTGATTTATAACGGGTGGCTTAGTAAATTACTATAAACTGGAAAATATTTCGTAGGCGCTGCCTTAGTTTCTAGCACATTTTGGCAATGTGGTAAAAAAATTATGGTGGTTTTTTAAAAGAAATTAACATATAATCAACATGCTATAGGTAAATTATTTAGTTCTGTTTTGCTGATTATAGTAAGAAACCCAATATATAATGCAAAACATCATCAAGATCTTGATGTAAAATAATTGTCTGTTAGTAGTATTTTTTAAATAAATTCTTTCGGGTTTAAATACAAGTGAAGCAGCGCGCCCGACTGGTTTAGCCCATAGTCACGCCTAAGTCACACACCGATACAATGTTGCCCCGAGGACAACAACAAATGCTGTAAGAGGGTTCCGGAAACATGGAAATATAATGTATCGGCAGGAATCTGAAAGACCAAGAGAAAGAACTGAGCGTCAAAGTAGGTTTATTGCCATAACGGCACAGAAAGAGATAGTATACCTCCAATAGAACTAATGTTGTTTTAAATGCTGCCACTGGGGATATAATTTCAAACACCCTAATTAAAATGCAGATGTCAAAAAAAAATTACGGTAAGTAAACGAAACACCAAATTTGTTTTAGTTTCTCTCTTCATTTGAGATTTAGTCTTGGCATTGCATCAAGGGGTTTTCATTTAAAAGAGTACTTTTGAAGGCAAGTCATTGAGTGAAATGTACTTGTTGAGTCATAGATACCATTGAAAAAATTGTTTCAACACTAGTATTGAAAAAATTGCTTCAACAGAAGTGTTGACACGATGTCATTAGTGTACAATATATTCAGTATTGGGCCCAGTATACATCCGACATTAATATTCATCATACCGGAGTTTGGAACTACCCTAGTTGCGTTATTTGTCTGGTCGGTGCCGAGAGAAATGTTTGTCTATACCTTAGCAAGCTAGACACCTAACTTAGAGTTGGGTCTCCAGTGCCATAGCCCTCAAGTTTTTAAGTAGACCCTCATAATTAACACAATCGAATGCCTTGCTGAGGTCGCAAAAGACCCCATCAGGAGATTCAGCACAACAGTCTGGGAAACAGATAAACGGAAGCTCCGAATTCAACCGCCACGCCAATCGTTTATTTCTGCGGAGTATAAACAAGGTTCGTTAAATTTTGGTTGTGAAGCCTGGTTGCTCAGATGCTCCAGTTGCTTTGCAAAGGATGTATGTTCTAATCCCGGTTCGGGCGATGATTTTTTTAACGAAGTTTTAACGACTTTTCTTTTGAGCTGATATAAAAAAGTGTATCTATATTAAAACAAAGATTTATATTTTTTTGTTTTTTTAACAAAACTTATACTATTAGGTGGATCCGTCCCGTTAGGTTAGCACTAGGTTTGTCAGTAAAACCATCATTAAAGGCATACTAAAATTCAGACCTTCCAATTATCTGCTCCTCAGATTCTTGTCATTCAGCTGCCTCCATCCGGGAAATAACTTCGTTCAAGAAATGTTGCACTGCATACGATGCTGATATTTCAGCTCGAAAACTAAACTGATTTTTTATTAGAATTTTCTCTCGGGATAAAAACGAGGTTAAACGCTCAACGAAATAATATTTAAAAATGTTTGAAAAACAAGAAGGCATTGCCACAAGATCATAATTTTCTAACAACTCTTCGCCGCTGTTTTGATAAATCGATAATACTTTATGCGTTTTGACTCAATTTGGAAAACAACCGCTCTCAAAATATGCATTCACCAGATACAAAAAGGGATCCACAATAACAGAGACATATATATATATATATATATATATATATATATATATATATATACATATACATGTTATCATTTAATACATTTTTAACTTTTGCATCAATTCCGCAAGCATCCGGAATTTTTTAATTTTAGGGTTTTAAAAACTTGAGTCTAGAATGTACTTACGCGTCACCCAAGTAAATTTTGAAAATGGCCATCTTCACTCTCCATGCTCAAAACGTTGCCGCAGATTCTACAATATTTCCGGAATAATTTGTAATTTACAATTTTTTGTCGCAAATCTTGTAATGAAGTCGGTTGTAGATTTTGCTTTTTAAGTGACCCCATAGAAAGAAATCCAGAGATGATAAATCTGGCAATCTTGGGAGCCATTCAATAGAACCTCTTCTTCCAATCCATCTCCATTCCAAATATTGTATAATGTCGCAGGGCACTGTCCTGTTGGAACATCAACGTATCGCCGATTATTCTGATTTTAAATTATTGCTGTTAACGCTGGCTCTATGGCGTCTTGTAATAATTGTAAATACCATGTATATAAATATAAATGGCATGTATTGCCAAAAATACCAGCCCAAAAATTTAATTTTTGTGGCAGTTGGGTGTGTACCTCATGATAAATTCTGGGATTAGAATCGGACCAATATCGGCAAATATGACGGTTTACCATGCCGTTTAAGAAAAAAGGGCATTCATTAGAGAAACAAGTGTTGAATAAAAGTGTTTCATCGGTTTTACAATTCGTTCACTCATAACTTCACAATATTGTAATCGCCGATCAAAATCGTCATCATTAAGTTCTTGCACAAAATGTATTTTGTACAGATAGAAACTATCGGCTTTAAGACTCCTTTGGATAATACGTCGACTAACACCAGACACAGTTTCCAATTGACAGGTACTTAACGCAGGATCTAGATAAACTTGCCCTAAAACCATCGCTTCCGTTTCTTCGTTCCTTACGGGATTTTGAATGTTGCGTTTTTTATTGGTTACTGATCCAGTTTCCCGAAGTTTAGCCACAAGTTCCAGAACATATTTTCGATGCACGTTGCTGTTCATATGTCGATCATTAACTATTTGTGATGTTCTATTAGCGCACTGATTATTTCCGAAAAATATTTCGATCATTTCAATCCTTTCTGCCGTGCTGTGTACCCATGCATAAACTAAGAAAACAAAACTCTTCTTTAGTGTATTATTATGACACTTGCTGGCAAATTTCAAGCTTTAATTGATCTTCACTAATCTTATCTATTAAAGTCTACTTTAAGTTTTAAATCCCTAAATCTCTCAAACTACTGAACTAAAGTACATGAATGTTATTATCATTTTGAAGGGCATCGAAAGACTTTTAAAATGAGTGTTCACTCGACCCCCTTTCCATTTAAGATTTTAGAGGTGGTGCCACCGTCGCCTAGTGGGTTGCAGGTATGAACGTGATTTTATGATAATTTAAATGTCCCTCTTGTAAACAACATCGACGGGTCCGAGCGTTTTTCAAATAAAATAATGAGCTGCCCGTAAATGCCTGTGTTTGGTTTTTCGATGCGCCACCCTGTATATTTATATATATATATATATATATATATATATATATATATATATATATATATATGATTATTATCTCATATGGCGTTATCTCTTAAGCAAAAAAATAATATAAATAGGGCAATATAAAATGTATGCGAGATTTATTCGTATCATTACATTACCGACCTTTCTGAATATCATCAGAAACTAACCGAATAATTCATCAAAAATAGTTTAAACGAACGATTGTTGCCGAAAAAGTAAATTGTTCTTTATATTGTGAATTAAATTACGAATTGAACAAATTGGCCACTCTGAGTAGACGTAAACAGATTTTTGCAGATGGTAATGCTAGCAACATATTAACTATAGACCTTTAATTTAACAGATGTTATAAATCTAACTACATAATTTTTGAAATAAAAAAATAAAGCTTAAAAAGTTATTTTTTATCAAGGCGGTTTTTTTTTCAGAAAAAAGTGCAGTAATTAATTATATCATATTTAAACAGTTGTGAAAAATCGCATTTTCAGCCTTAAAAATAAAACCCTGATTTAATAAAATAGCACATTTCCTTTGTTCATTCTAGATTTGTTAAGATTGAACATAATTTTACAAAACATTACCCCACTATTTTTATTTAACATTATTATCAATATTATTATATCTATATAAAATCAATATTGTTTTAGTTTTAATGTGTGACTAATGCATTAAATTTTAAACCAAAGTTACAACAACTTAAATATTCAAATACTTACTATAATTTTTAAAAAATTTATGTCTTGAAACATTATGGGAGTTTGCTGTTGGTAAACTATCTTTCATTTCAGAGATCAAGTTATTTCTTGTGTGAAGCAGTTATTCACTTTATATCTCCTTTAAATCTACACCCTAATGTTAAATATTATTTTAAACCGGTAATTCGTATTTTTTCGATTCTATAAAATGTCTATTTTAATTATTTCATTAATTATAATTATTAGCGTATAAGAATAAGAGATGTACATTTAAAGTTTTTATCTTTTTCGACCACGGACTAAGTTTGTCAACTCTTGGCACACCATTTTTCTCTGGAAAACGAGCCTTCTTGATTCTAAAAGGAGCACTTGTCAAACCTTTTTAAGAATGGATAATTGAGCATTGTAGCGTGAAAGATTAATGTATGTTTAGCCACAATGATTTCCAAATTGACTTCTTCCTCTTTTCCGAGAAGTAAAAGATGTAGCCAAAGAGGCACAGGTCAAGTTAGACGTTTAAAGTAACTCTGCCTGAACGGAGAATCCTTCCTAATAACACATACAACCTTGGATTCTGACATCAATATGTCCTTTTTCAACAGGGAATGAATAATGTTTTTTGATACAAATGTCTTCCTTTTCATGATATAGAAAAGAAGGAGTATGTTGATGATACAGGCTAGTTAACAGCGAATAAAAGAAAAAATATAAAAAAGTACATTTAATACAACCTTTTATGTTTTAATATATTCAATATTCGTGGAGTTAATCTTAATAAATTGACAGAAATATTGTAGCTTCAGGTAAAATATTTCGGGATGTTTATTACGTTTCTAATTTTTTTTGAATGGCATTTTGTCTACTTTCCCCGCAGATTTTATGTTTGCTCCGTAATATGCTTACTTAAAGGAAACAAAACCTGCTATTAATTTGTGATAAAATTAAATATATTTACTTAATTATCTATTAAAATTTCATGAAATGTGTTTCAGATACTAAACGGATTTATTTCAACCTAATGAATTATGATCGTAGGAGCCGTACTTGCCCACAAAACAACACAACTTCAACAAGCGTTTAAGGAAAACTAAAATAGTATTTCTAATAAAGTTTACTTTAAAAACGTATAATTAGTTCTACACATACAAACACATTTTTTTGCAAAAATTGGATATTTGTAAATATATTAAATCTTCTTGAACAAAAGCCTTCCTTTATACGCGTGCTAATATTTTATATAAATAACTTTCATCTTCTGTTAAGACAATTAAGAAAATAATTGCCTTTTTTTAATACCGGTGTAAGGTATTTACCGTTACAAATACTTTGGCAGTAAAGGAAATATTAACTAATTCCACGTGACCTTAATATGAACCTCTAATATTAGTATTTCTAATGTATGCGTGCTCATATACCTATCTTTTTTACCCAACCAGCCACCTAAAACAATCGGTAAATTAGTTTTACCCGGAACTTCCCTCCTAATAAATCCTTCCATTTATTAAGGAAATGAAAAATTACGTGGTTTTTATATGTACTATACATGCTAATAATGTACTATATGTACTAAAGGAATGATTCATAACAAGGGAAGTTCCCTCTTACTATGTATTTTTTATGACTTTATTTACATAGTATGTAGTTTAATTATTTTCCTCCATAGAAAGAAGGATTTATTCAAGGAAATGGAATTTTACCGAATATTTAAACATTTTATTACGCCGCCATTTTACTTTCCACATATGATTCGTACTAGTACTAGTACTAGTTTATCAGTTTGTCCCTGTTAGTTAATTCGATAAATTTAGTAGTTCTGTGGTACCGAATTTTTAAAAATTTCATTTGGCGGCCAGTTTGTTCCATCATAATGACTGACACTAAAATTTTACCAAGTTATCCTCACATCTCATTTGATTTTTGTGCAAATTTTGTTTTAAATGTCTTCCTTTTTATGATACAGAAAAGAGGGAGTATGTGGATAATACATAAAAGTACATTTAATACAACATTTTGCTAGGTAGGTATGTTTTAATATATGTAGCATTCGTGCAGTTAATATAAGTAAATTGACAAAAATATTGTAGCTGTAGGTAAAATATTTCGGGATGTTAATTACGTTTTTAGTTTTTTCTACTTTCCCCATAGATTTTATGTTTGCTTCGTAATATACTAGCTTAAAAAGAAATGATTAGGGAAAACCAACTGTACATTTTTTATGATCAAAAAGTTTTAATAGGGTGGTATTTCCAACATCTGTTTGTGAATTTAAAAGGTTAACATTTGGGTCTTTATGGTGTTTATATATTTCTATTGCCTTTAAACAATCCAATTTGCGACTTTTTTGCTCACAATGTAATACATCTAACTTATTTATGTCAAGGAATTTATGTGAAGTTTCTAAGAATTGGTTGGCAAAATGAGAGTTCTGTTTTTTTTATTATATATGAGGCGTTATGCTCTTTGAATCTAACATCGAAATGTCTCCCTCTTTGCCCTATATAGCAGCTATTGCATTCGTCTCATTTTAATCTATAAACTCCAAACTTTTTATACTTCTTACTTATCAAATTAGAGTGTTTTTATGACGATCGGAAAGTAACTTTAGTATTTTTATTTCTTTTAAAAATATTTGCAGTTTTGCTCGATATTGGTCCAAAATATGTAAATGTTGTAAACTTTATATGGGAATCTTTAACTTTCAGATATATTTGTTGGATAGTTAAAAGTTTACGTTTTTTTAATCAGTCTTTTAATTTCAGATAATTTATAGCCATTACTTGTTGCAATAGATCTAATGACGTCAAGTTCCCTTTCTAAAAGGCAATGTTTGTCTAATGGCACAAAAAAAGCTCTATGAATCATAGACCTATATGCTGAAGGGAGTCCTTTGGTAAGTGGGTTTTCTGTAGATATTAAATTTTAATTTATTAAGTGATCTTTTAGAAAATATATTGAATTGTTTTCTTCCATTTCGATTGTAAATTAAATTTTGTTATGGATTGTGGTGATTTAAGACTCTGTGTAGCTGTTCTTTATTTCCTGTGAAGCAGACCTATATGTCATACACGTACCTTGCCAAAGATATCCTTTGCAAAGGGTGTATTTACAGATTTTTCTTCAAAATGTGACATACATTTCTGCTAGTAATGGGCTTCTGGGGGAGCCCAAAGCCCAAAGTTAGCATTTTTATGAACTTTTGATGTATTACAGGATTTATATGTTTCTTTGTAAGTATGTGGTTAATTATATTTAGGCATTTTTTATCTGATATATTGGAAAACATATCGGTGACATCAAAGGATGCTAAAATACTATTGATTGGAAAGTTATATCTTTTAGTTTTTTAGTAAGTTCGATAGAGTTTTCAACAGAAAATTTTGGTTTAAATTGTATGATATTTCTAAAAATTGTATTAAATTTTACAGCGGTATTCCTTAAAGGGGTGTTTGTGTAATATATAACCGGCCTTATTGGAGCTCCATCTTTGTGTATTTTTATGAGACCGTATAATGTTGATGGAGATGGATTTTTCTTAATAAGCATGTAGTTTTCTCTTTCACTAAATATAGCACTGGTCTTATCAGTTGAATAACTTTTTAATTTAGCCGGGTTCTCATTTTGAAAGAACGTAAACTGTCAAATAAATATATCCTAAGATTAAAAATTCCCATATATAATATACAACAATTACATATTTTGGACCAATATCTAACAAAATTGCAAATATTTTAAAAAGTAATAAAAATGCTAAAGTTACTTTTTGATCGTCACAAAAACTCTCTAATTTGATTTTTAACGTCCAAACAAAAATAAATAAGTATGAAAAGTCTGGAGTTTATTAGTTAAAATGGACGACTCCATTAAATCTTTGAATAAGTAGTTTTTTAGTTATGCCGTTAGTTAGTCTGTACATACAGATTGATAGACCGACGGAAATTGGAAAACATGTTTTTCGGGTTCTATGGAGTCTGAAACGTAAAAATCGGAATAAATCTTCATACGAGGAAAATAAAAATAAGCGCTTTATAACTGACTTTTAATTATTGACCCAAATAGCAAAAACTTACATATATTTAAAATTAAGTTATTTGGCCTAAAATGGGAAACAATGGCTTATTTACGTATAGCTGATATCCTGTAATATATTTTTTTTAATCTAATTCTCGCTACCGCATCCTTTGACGAAACGAGTACTACCAGCTAACGAATGTTCTGTTTGCAAATTTCAATGAATTCTCTAATTTTTCGTTTATACAATTCCTCAACTGACGCTAGAGCCTCGATTTATTTTACATTTGTACTATATCCAGTGTTAGTCTGGTGTTCCGGTTACAGCAAATTAAATAATTTGTTTCTCTTTGACACATGGTGTATGTTTTCTAAATGTAGTGGATATTGGTCGACCTGTTTCGGTTTTCGTTACAAGTGGAAACCGATATTAACACTGGGTTGTGGTTCAGTGAACCCTACTCGAGCATAAAAAACGACTGAATTTCTCAGAGATCTGTGTTCACAAACGTTGGATAACAATTCCAATTTGATACGGTCTTTTCCCTTTAGGTAGTGTTGTTCCTCCAGTACATACATTGCACTACAGACAAAATAGGACGATTACTTCGGCGGTCCAACATACGTACAATTTTCAACACACATAAGAAGATTGGACAATGCTTGCGATCCCCGAGAGATATTGTACCTTTTCAAACAGAAGGAGTATATAAAATCACTTGCTCTTTTGGAGAAGTGAATGTAGGAGAAACAGGACGCTCAATATCAACTAGACTTAAGGAATATGAACGATGTATTAAAAAGAAACAAATTGTTTAATTTGCTATAGCTGAACACCCTCATACCACTGGTCGTACTATAAAAATGTAAAGGAAACCAAGGTTCTGGCAGCGGTTTCAGGATTTTATAAACGAAAAATTAGAGAATCTATTGAACTTTTTAAACATTCAAAAAATATCAATAGAGATACGGGTTACAGTCGATATCAGACGTGGAAACCGATCTTAACACAGGGTCACGGTTCGGCGGGCACAAGTCTGGTTCAGATCTCGTGGAGTAAAGATCTCTGAAGATGCCTCCTGCAATCGAAGGCGAAACATCGGATAGTAATTCCTATTTGACTCGATCTAATCCCAAGAACCAAGATTTCTTAACTGACCAAAACGTGAAATCGTCCCTTCTATTTTTGGTATTTATCTAAGAAGTGTGTGGTATCTTAGACATAGGTCGATAACCAAAAGAAAGAGTGATTATAAGACATAAAGGGAGGATTGTTGTGCTCTTGTATAAGATATATTTTACCATTATTTACGTAGTTTCTTTTTAAATCAATTCGCAATAAACTCTTTCAACTTTATTTTTTAAAAAGCATATTCCAAATTAGTTAAACGCTTGCGAATATAAAATAGGCGCGTTAACAAAGGCGATAATGTAAATTATGAAATTTGAAATTCTAATAGCCAGAAGGTTCGTAACTTCGACAGGTTAAGACTTAAGGAGTGAAATCGCGGAAGCTTTAATCTTAACTGTAACAATCAAGAGAATTCTCGACGGCACTGCCTCTTAAGATCTAAAGTGCCGACATTTTAAAATACAAATCCTTGAAATTTAACTCAGTCATTTTACATCAAACACGTTTACTTTATTTCGCAATTTTAAAACTCTTTCAATAAGGGTTGTAATATTTTAGGAAAAGAATGTAAAGAAAAGGTATTTTGTTGTATCGTAGGAGTACTCAAAATAATTGAATAAATATACAATAGTACAGCCACTGGAGCGTCAAACCACAGGAAAATTTGAAAAAAATGGGCATTTTTTTAATTGTTGCTCTTTAATAACCCTTTTAAACTAGCCAAACATTGCCAGACCCCATGCAAGTTAAATAAAAACACTGAAGGACAAAAAATAACATTATTACAGCTTTAAAATTGAATATTTTCCAAACTAAATAGCCGATTGAAATAGTATATTATTTCATTAGAAGTAGTGACGCCGCGAGACGATAGGAGACCAGACTAAGGTTCATCTCGTCTCGTCTTGACTTGGGTTTCGGCATTACAAACCTTTTGGTAGATTATAATTGGATTACTAGGCATAGGTTTAAACACTGATGTCTCTATGCCCGACATAGGCGTGGGTGTTTGTAACTGTTTTTGTTGGTTAGGTTTAAAAACGTTTGGTCTGTTGCCAGGTTTGTCGAAAACAGACTTGGACTCCACAGTAGCAAGGAATTTTATATACTCCTTCTATTTGGAAAGGTACAATATCTTTCGGGGATCGCAAGAATTGCCCAATCTTCTTATGAATATTGAAGACTGTACGTATGTTGGACCGCCAAAGTAATCGTCCTATTTTGTCTGTGGTACTATGTATGTAGCGAAGAACAACACTAGCTAACGGTGGCTCCTTATCATTCTTGTTGTTGCATTACTACATATTTTAATTGAAAATGTAATATCTTCAGAGCAATAGCCATTCCCTCCGAGAGCTTCGGTCAGTTGTTCCGATGTTAGAGAATCTTGATCAGAAATCGAAATAGCTCTGAATACTAGTAAGCGATTTTGTGCTGGATGGTGATGGGAATCTGCTTTTAAGTGTCTATTGATATGCGTCGCACAGACGGGCAAAATTGAAAAAACCTGGCCAAAACTTAAACGATGATATGTAGTAATAAAATTTCCTTAATGTGTTTATGAGAAATAATATTGTAAAAACTAATTAACATATTTGTCAATTGGCTACTAATCTGGTGGAAAATTTAATAATATAATAAATAAATACTTGACAAAAACATAATTATGTGTATAAAACCGAATTTAAATTGTTTTAAAAAATACTGCCTACATTTTACTGTTTTTATATTATTTAAAATCATCAACGGCGTAAAATTAATAATTAATAAACTAATAACAGCATCATTTATTCTCAGAAATAATGTCGCATAACTAATTATTGTTTTTAATCCCCGGACCCGGAGTCTGAGTCACTTGAGCTATTAATTTCTGAGTCTTCATTAGTAGTATTAGTGGCAGATCCCTCTGGACGGGGGCTAATAATAAATCTAAGACTTCTTTTTCGAATGACTTGGACTTTCGCCTTGTAAGTTTTCGCATGCTTAATATGACTAGATCAGACGATATAAGCAGTCTCCAAGTTTTGTTGCCTTGAACACTTTCGGGAAAATCCTTCTCTATACTTCTTAATGTCTTTATTTAATGCCTCCTGGGCCTCGTCAGATAATTATCCTATAGGCAATAAAAAAGATTCAATAATATCTGACGAGTTAATTAAAATTTTGTGGACCGTATTAGGCATGTTGTATCAAGGATATTTTTGTACAAGTATCCTAGCTGTTGTTAAAGCATAATCTTTAAATTTTTGTATATTTATACGGTATCCACTAGATATAGTTTGCAAAAATATTATTATTATCAGTGGTATGATAGCTCAATTGGTTAGGGCGATGCGCTAGACACGCAGAGGTGCGGGTTCGATTCCCGCTCGTATCATAACTTTTGCTACTGATCATATTTTTCTAAAAAAAATCACTATTTTCACAGTTTAACAAACTGATTAAAATACTTCTACTTAACATCTATGTTGTTGAAAGACTTGGAAGAAGCCCCACATATATAACACTTTTTCATGGATGTCGTAGATGAAGCAGCATTGCACATTTTGCCATCTACCATTGTAAAAAGTAAGTTGTGTTCAATGTCCTTGTGCCTACACTAATGGAAGTAGGTGTAAGGTTTTCTATTTCATTCTGCATGGTATTTATTTCTTGAAGTGTTAAATCAGTGGTCTCATGTATAAATTGAATTCTGATTGGACGAAAAGCGGGGTGAGCCTGGACGTGGATTTTGCCAAACTATTCTGTTTGTAGATTTATTTGGATCGTCGCATGTTAATAGAAGTGGCACAAAGGATGTTAAAAATATACTGGCATCCGAACGTTCATCGCTGTCAAAATTTTGCTTGTATTGGCTATACCTAAGTGTCAAACAAGCAAGTTGAGGTTCTGTTAATGTTTCCAATACATCTTTTTGCACCTCCACTATACGATGGGCAGTATGGTTTAGTAAGGCTTGTAATTTTACTTCAGCTTTTTGCCCCGTGATTGTAACTGCATCCCGATTTGGGTAACAGCGCCCCTTGGCCTCCTGAATCTTCTTATACGATGGAAAACGTTTTTTATCTTCACTCCTTATGATCTGATATTGGTGTCTATTTGCTTTAACAAATACTGACAATGCTTTATCACCAGATAGCTGATCAACTTTTTCAGCTCTCTCTTTATATGCCTTTCTATAGTTCTGGGCCCTTTTTGGGGTTGAAAATTGTACATCTTTTATAACAGCTGCAGCATCTATACTTCCTTAAGCGCGCAGACTCATTTGAGCAGCATACACAGGCTCTGAGGAACTCATTGTTGATCCAACATATTCGGTTTGTCTTCGTTTTGCTCGTTCGCTACTAGTCTGGAAATTAACAGCAGGGCGACCACCTAAACTCGCTGTAGGTGATTGCACAAAAAAATGAAATTTTAATTTCAAAAGTTTTGTTTTGGGCAAAATATCTTTCTTGTAATGGGCAGTCTTATATTTTAATTTAAAATCAGAAAGAAAATGTGAAAGCTTTTGTTTAATAACATTAGATAATACTTCAGGGCAATTAGTTAGATCTTTTACATACGAATGCAAATATTCGCAATTAGCTTCAATTTTTGTTGAATTGCATGTCAGTATTACTTCAGAAAGCGTTCTCATACTTAAAACAACATTTTCATCCGGATCTACGTCCCTTGATCCTGAAATAAATAAAAATAATTAGCCCTAAACGATTTGAAAGCGATAAATTGGGGAAAATTCCAAGTGACACAAAACAAAGTTGATTAAGTTATCTCAAAAAGGCAGACAAAAGCGGAAAATATTTTTTCTCCATTTACTATTTAAAGTATTCAGCTACACAACTTTCCAGAAAGTTAAGCCCGGAAGATCCCGGAAGTTTACTAAAATATTAACAATAAAATTAAAACTATAATTTTGCACTACTCCAGAAAATTATTTCTGTATAAAATACACATAATTAAAAAATATTATTATTTTATATAAATAGTATAGCTAAAGGTACTACTTACCACCAGGAGTACAATCCATTTTACTTTGAGCACTATAATGTCTACAATATGTACACAAAAACAGCCAATATTTTTTCGCAAAAACACTTACGCGAACAACATTTAACATTCAACTATTGTCACCGTATTCAACGAAGAGCGCCATCTACGGAATTTCTAATTTTAAAAAGCCCAATGATCTATTAAAGCCCCTAGACGCGTAAAAGTGTGAAATGGCAATCTTCCCGAATTGGGGTTCTGGCCAGCTTTTTGAAATTTTGCCCGTCTGTGCGTCGGTTTTCCATACACAGAATGTCCTAATGTACCATTTTCTTTCCTTTGAACACATACATCTAGAAAAGGAATCGTTCCATTAGATTTAATTTCCATTGAGAACTTAATATTATGATGTTGTTGACCGCTTCCATAAAGATATACGCTACCACAAGTGACAGAGGAGATTCCATAGCTGCCCCTGAAGTTTGTTCATGAAAAAAAGTTCCTTGAAAAATGAAATATATAGATGTAGGACAAGCTTCCCCTAGGTCTATTAAGTTCTTATCCAATATGTCTGATATAATGGAAATTGAGTCTTTGACAGGAACATTTGTATATAGTGATTCTACATCGAAACTGACCAAAATATCTTCGGGATCCAACTGGATTGCTTTAAATTTTTCCACGAAATGTGAGTTTTTGATTAAAGAACCTGTTTTTCAAGTAAATGAATTAAGAAAATTTGATAGATATAGATATTTATCTAGTTTGTATGTGGGCAAATCTATTCACCGACGATCGGCCGATGTGGTACATTGTTCTTATGTATCTTGGGAAGACTATAGCACCTGGGAATCTTGGAGCTGCTTGGTTTTAATGATTTCTTCTCAGTTGGTGGTAAACTGGGTGCGTTAAATAGATTGGTGATGCGTCTTTCTATTCTACTTGTAGGGTCTGCCTGCATAATCTTATATGTGTTGTTGTCCAAAAGTTGAGTTACCTTTTCCACATATTCCGTTCTGTCCACGACGACTGTAGCGTTGACTTCATCTGCTGTAAGGACCAGAATATTTTTGTCTTCATTTAAGGTCTTCATCGCTTTTTTTCGGCTGTGGAGAGAATTCGATGGTTTTGAATTTTTAATGATCTCCGCTATCGCATATCTGACATCATCGGCTTGTTCCACTAGAAATTTTCAGATTGCTGCTTCAACGGAGGGTACTATGCCTTCTACGGGAATGCTACTCGGTGCTATTGCGAAATTTTGGCCTTTGGAAAGACCGGAATGTTCTGCTTCAGTTAACGGTCTCGATGACAACTTAATAACTGTATTCTGCGGAAGTTTCACTAGATCTTTTCTGTTCAGGATTGCTTCAAACCTTTTTTGTTGCTTAAGTGTAACTTCTTGATGGATTTTTTCTGCCTAGGCATTGGTGATGTTGTCCAAAGTTGTAAATATGGTTCTTTCTAGTCTAGAAGCTAATTTTAGATAAATTTCTAGTAGTTTACAGGCACAAATTTGTATCTACATCACGACGTATTGCTTTAATCCTTTCTCTAACTAAAACATTGCTGGCCCGCTTATAAATATTCTTAGCAGTTCTAGAAATAATGTGATGTGTAGTGATTTCGGTACTACATCCTCATCACGGCATCTTTGGATAAAGGCCAACGGGTAGAGTAACTTCTTCTTGATGTTCCGGAGATCGACAAAAGTTTTGGCATCCTTCTTGGTTTCCTCCCCATAGAGGTTAGCTAACATAGGACGGAAGCTTTCACGGCTTTTGTCAATTAAAAAAGGATGGTTCTTGGGATTAGACCGTGTCAAATTGGAATTACTATCCGACGTTTCGCCTTCGAATGCACGAGGCATCTTCAGAGATCTTTACTCCGCAAGATCTGAACGCTGAATGAGGTCGAAGAGACCCGACTTGTGCTTGCCGAACCGACACCCTGTGTTAAAATCGGTTTCCACGTATGACGTAGACCGTAACCCGTGTTATTACTGACATTTCTTGTATGTTTAAAAATATCAATAGATTTTCTAGTTTTTCGTTTATAAAATCCTGGAAACCTTGCTAGAAACCTTGGTTTCCTTTATATTTATAATATGGTCTTGTATATACTTTAGAATTTTTTAGTTTTAGGTATTCCCTAATAAGATTCGGAACACCAATGATGGTATGACATCCAACATGTAGCGCTGCTATTTCGATATGCCACAAACGATCTCCTGCTGTTCATATTTTTAGGCCGACGATCTGCAAGTTTACGACAAAATGCGCAAGGCTCGAATGTATATCCTTCGTTGGTAATGGTTAAACTTCTTGACGTATGATTTTTTCCGTCTCGCAAAAACACAACACGAAAGCGCCTATTATCTACAAGTACCAGAAATTTCAAATATTGTTCATCTGGAGCTTTACACAAAAATTTTGGTTACTTCCTCTGCTGTTAAATACATGGAAAATTTCAAATACTTTGCTTTTTCGTTAAAATAAACTAGAAGAACATCGTCATTTACAGTTTTGATTTGGTTCAGATCCCGACATTCAGTAAAAGGTGATATTCGTGTTCATATCTTGACCTGGATTTTTACTGGTAATAAATCCGCGCTCGCCTGTGCCGCTTGCTCCAATATGTTATCGGGAATTTCGGTATTTTCCTCTGAATACATTTTTGACACACTGGCATAAATTTAATTGACAGAAAATGAACTAAGCTGATACTGCATACATCGTTGCTATGGAAATATTATTAGTGTTAGGTACGTAGGATGCGTTTTCATGGTGGTTTTCAAATTATTTTAAATATGATTTATTTTAAATTAGTCTATGTCATGTCAGGTTGTCAAAATATCAGGAAATATTACAGACATTTATCCAAATATTCAAACATTTAAGATACAAAATACTAAATACGGTGAGAATAGACTTTCTTAAATTTAATTTACTGTGCCCGGTATTTTTATTCAGCGCACGAAAAAATTCGGAAATCGGGAAAAATCCCACTTTACTTTATTACAAACGTAGATGAAAATAAGGTGTTTTCAAATAAAGACACTTTTTAGATACTTACATATTCTTTCCGTATCATTCCAGCAAAGCACTCTTCAAGTTAATTCATACAGAGGTTTCGTAGATATGTAAAGGTTAGGTGCCTGATTTTTTTCCTTAAGTTCAAAATCATTTCTGGCACCATCAAAATATGTCTATAAGATTACTCTTCACTTTGTATCTTTTAAATCGTCTTTCTATCTGATCTTTGTGGAGTTTTTTGAAAAATATATAATTTATTACCTCTAGTTCAACTGAGCGTATTAATTTATATATATCATCGTTATTACGAGACATTATTTGGTGTGTATAATATATCAATATTAAAAATCTGAGATCTAATTAGTTTTCGTTTTGCATAAAATTCAAATTCCCGATGAGAAGGTCGCTACGCTAGTACCTTAATTGAAGAAGGTTTTGCAAAAAAAAGTGTAATACAGGTCCTGATTCTGGTCGACTTGGATAATTATCTAATGTCCATAATCGATTTGTTAGAACAAAAACCTTAAGAAAGTGTTGGCAAATCGCTGAAAAAACTAACCGCTCACGCGCAAGTCGGTGGTGGTAACTTTTCTACAAAAACGGTGATCAGAAGGCTGGAGGAAATGGAATTAAGAGCAACTGCAATAGGGCTTAGATTAACTTCACCCCAAACTGCTAAAAGAGAATTTGCAGCAACCCATATTAATTGGGATAACCAGGACTTGAGAAGAGTTATTTTTTCAGATGAATCACGGTTTGTTTAAGAGAAAAAGTATGACGCATATGAGAGCGTTTGAACAGTTTGTTTTCAGGGTTCATCTAACTTTTAATGGTGGTTCAGTTATGGTGTGGGGGAAATTACATTAGAGACTAAACTCTGGAACGAATTTGGAAAGGGAATTCGAAAAGGTCCTGAAGTACCGGCTGATCTAAATGCATTAGGACAGTTGCTGATTCAAGAGTTGAGTAACACTCTTCAGGCCACTATAAGAAACATTAATAGGAAGTATGCTTAAGAGAGTATAGACTCTTAGACGAGCAAAGGGGGGGGGGTAGAGTTATCGCTATTAATTTTTTAAAATTTTTAAATTGTTTCATTCTTTACTGTTATTTTTTTTCTCAATACTTCTAAAAAAATAAGCTATTTTTACTAAAAAAATATTCTCACAAAAATGCGTTGTTAATTTATTTAAAAAGAGAGAATTTATAAGAATAACTCTCAGAGATCAGATAAAGAGGTGATTCGAAAAATAAATGTATAGAAAAGATTTAGCAGTCTACGCAATCTTATAAAAATATTCCTAAGGGGCCGCCCGGTTCAATTCAGAAAAGTTTTGAACTATACGAAAAAATACAAAAATGTTATTGACGCCACTCTTTTGTTCTTCAAGGTATTATAAAAAACGCAGAAATTATATTTTTGCCAATACCTGCTCAAGTATTATAGACATAATAATTGTTTAAATACAAAAAAAATAAATCCTCGACAAAAAAAGTCCTTATGATTTTTCTCCAAATAATGATCGTTTCGGAGGTAAATTGGTCCGAAAACATTTAATGAGTCATGCGTTTTACTTAGAAGTGTTTCCGTGTTTGAAAATTTTAAATATCCTTCACGGCGCGCACACACGGCAAAATGCATAATTTAGGTGGACATAAATGCAATTTTTCACTATGACCAAATGCGACTATTTATGTTTTCAAATGTTTATAAGTATATTTGACAATATTATTTGAAAAAAATAACAATATCCTTGGCATCATAACCCATCAATAAACCTCCAAAATAAAGCAATTTAATTAGGCTCTCATATCATCAGTGGCGTTCAATTATTCGCGTGATCAGCGTGTTCGCTCTAACTCTAGTAAAACAAGTTAGAACTGTTTGAATCCATGGATTCGGAACCTGCAGGTATGTGCATAATATTTTGTATTTACTTGTTTACTATATATTTTTTGCATTTGAATCATTAGACATTTTGTAATAACGTATTTTATAAGTTTTTAAATTAAAATTTAACTTTTCGTGAGCCCTATAAAAAAGTCCCAACGAGTCCTGTAAAGTTCTATACAGAAAAGACAAGATTAAATATTCATTTTCAATATATCAAAAAATTAAAGTGCAGAAAAGTGCATTTTCTCTGAAATAGCTCTTTGTTTACAGAAATTAAGACAAATCAACCAGGTATTTTTAAGACGAAGCGGGCCACTAATCTAGAAGTATTTTGAGCACTCGAAGAGCACAAATCTTTTAAATTAAGTTCTTCCAAATGCACTAAACATTTGGTAAGGTATACATTAGAAAGATATATTAAACAAGATTGGGCCGAAAATGTTAAAGACGTGGTTAAGAAATTTGTAGTCATAGATTTATCGAGTATTTTTTTGCAAAAAAACGACGACTGGCTAAAAACTGAAGTAAATTTTCCGAAAATAACCGGCAATAACACCAAAGAAAATGCCTTTAAAAGGAGAGGCAGACCTCAGAAGTCATTTTCTGATTCTTCCAAAAAACCAAATCCAGATGTGTTGTCTTTGATAACAGAAAATAGCAAACAAAAATTATGTTTTGCCACAGAAAAGTATCTAGTTAAAAGTGAAAAAAAAGTGCAGCAGAGGTTGTAAAATTAGCGCAACTCCCCAACAACTCAAAAACATGAAGATTGCCCATGAATTTCCATGAGCAACATCGAAATTTTGCTTTTATGCTGCAGAGGAAGCGTTAGGTTTAATCACTGATTGTGGTTTGAGAAAAGAACAATATATTAACATTCAAAGAAGTGCTAAGAAGAAGGGTGCCAATATATATCCAGTATATGATGTTGTATCTGTGGTGAAAAAACAATGTTACCCACCAAACATTTTAATTACTGAAACTGAAGCTAAAATTCCTCTAAAACAAACAAAATATTTCAAATAGTTTGCCTTATGGGGATTAGAAGAAATTACGATCTTTCGGTTCAATGGATTGAGCATCGCCTTCTGATTTGTTAGTAAAAATTGATCACGCGGAGAATGATTCAGCAGCTATGGCCTTGTGCGTGCGTTGCCGAATATGCCCAATTCGTAGGTAAAAACTAATTGCTAAAGACTTTCCATTTTAAATTAATCATTAAACATTAATTGTTTTGTCATGTCCAAACAATATCTTTAACGGTCTAGTATAGATTCTGAGGAAATTCGATACCGCAACAATATTGTCGATGTTATTTACATATGTAAATTTTGTTTTGTCATGTATTCTAACCTAGTTTTTATTTGTCTGATTGTTGGCCGATATGTCTCATATTTTAGCGGATAACTTACTTAGTTTTATTTTGAATCAATATATTTAAAAGAAAACAAATAATTTATCCGATAAGTCGCTTATGAAATTACACTTCAGTATATTCTTTTTATAACTGAAGGGACCATTTTTGCCCCCCTGCGATGAGGTAATAAATCTTTGATAGAGCCTTCCCTATATTTGACCCAATTAAACAGTTTGAAGCTCAAAGGTTCATGTCAAATACAGCATTAAATTCTTTTATGAGGGTGTTACCGTATAATATTTTAATCATTTTAACAGCAGACGCCGCGCAGTTGCTCCTGCAACGTGAAAGAAGTTGTAAAATATAAACCCGGTTAAATAAAATATAAAACGGGTACGGATTATTCCACGGAAAATCAGCTATCGGTGTTGCTGAAGGGTTTCAGAGAATATCTGAAAATTTTATATTCTATTGATTTTTACTACAAACTGTAGTACTAAAAATGTTATGTTTAGTTTAGAGATGCACAGTCAAACTCTGTGTCTTTCGAGATGTGGAGTATAAAATTTACGAGGATCATTCACATCTTTACATTGGAAATAAAATGAGACAAGAAAGACACTATGTTAAACAGCACCTCAGTGACTTTTACAAGGACTGATTAGATTAAGTTACCGATATGAGTTTAACAAAAATGCCGTCCTTTGCCTTGTTTAATATTAGGTCTTAATACATAATTTCGAGTCCACTATGAAGGCATTCGAGGAACGACATCTCTGACAGAGATTAGCTATTCTGGTTATATTTCTGATACTAAACATAAGAAATATTCTGCTTTTAGTTTTTTATTTTTAGATTTGCTGAAGACAAGGGTAGACTTTCCCCCGAAACGTCCAGAAAACACATATTTTTCAGTGTCGTTTCTCGGGTACTTTCATAGTGAACTCGGAACTAAATGTTGAAAAATCTCAAAAATTGTTTTAAATTATGTCTTAATGTCACATTTAAGTAACGCAGTGTGTAAACTAAAATTAAAAATAGCTGAAAATATAGCATATCAAATAGGATTCAATACTATTCTTTGATTATATACTGTTCTAAGTTACTAATTAAATTGATTTTTGTATTTGATGTTAGAAGCTTTCATTTGGAATTCATACTTTTTAAAAACATCATATGGTCTTATACTTCAAGAAATACGTACTTATTGCTGATGCCTACTTCATTAGTCAAATTATTAAGGTCGTTTTTTTTTTCAGTGCATCTTTGAGGTCAGTTTTATTTCTCTTCATTTTTAGTATTTCTTATTCTTACATATTTTATTTTAACTTTATTAATTATTTTTTATGATTAATTTGATTTTATTTTTAACTTTTATAAGTAATTGGACACTTGCAATTTTTTTATATTCTGCAGTATTTCTTAACTATGTCAACGGCATATTACGATTTTTACTGACTAGTTTTTTATTAAAAATTTAAAGGGACGGTGCGAAAACTCTCTTCCACTACCTACTACATGAACTTAATATAATATCTGGTGCTTTAAAGAAAAATGGCTACACAAATCGTACTATAAGGAAAGTTATTAATACACAGGGTTCCCGAACAACGAACACCAACAATTATGAACCGCGAAAGCAACAAGTAATCTTACCATATGCAAAGAGTACAACAGACAGAATCGGAAGAATTCTTAGAAAACACAACAAACAACACAACGTTCCACAAACCCCAAACAACCATAGGTAAACTACTTGGAAACCCAGAGGACAAAATAAAATTGGAAAACCACGGAGTATACAGCATTCCATGCCAGGACTGTGAAAAGCTGTACGTGGGGCAAACTAACAGGCGAATAGCAGCAAGAGCAGAAGGAAGAGCATAAACTTAGCATCAGAAACAAACACACAACCTCTGCTCTACTCCTACATCATCAGGAAACCGGCCACAAAATAAATTTCGATGGGTGTAAGGAGATTGCCAATATAGAGCATTATAAGACCAGAATAATCCGAGAGAACCATTAAAACTACCAACAGTATGGAAGACAATAATCGACAAATCTAAAATCACAAAAAATCAATCGAAATTAGCGTAACAACAAGAGCAACATTCGGAAAACATAAATAATGTCCAAGGGTGGGGATATAAAGGCAAGCGCGCAGTCGCTAATACTTCAGTCTCTATTTGGACGCGAGAAGGAAAGCTTCGAAAATGGCAAATGTGATTTTGGCGCAACGTCAGCAAAACTGTTCTTTCAGAACAGTAGTGAACGGATGTATACCCGGAATAAAAACACATTATATATATATATATATATATATATATATATATATATATATATATATATATATATATATATATATATATATATATATATATATATATATATATATATATATATATATATATATATATATATATATATATATATATATATATATATATATATATATATATATATATATATATATATATATATATATATATATATATATATATATATATATATATATATATATATATATATATATATATTATATATATGGGATTAATATTTCTCAAGATATGACTAAATTTTCACAAAAATATTAAAAATTTTAAAATTCGCTAATTTTCAGAGAGCCATAAAAGTTCAACTATACATCTTAGGACAAAATAAATGTTATAAATGTATATATATATATATATATATATATATATATATATATATATATATATATATATATGTATATATATACATATATGTATATATACATATATGTATATATACATATATGTATATATATATATATATATATATATATATATATATATATATATATATATATATATATCAGGGTGGCCCATCGAAAACGTACCGCAAGGCATATGATAATATGTGATTGAATTTAAAATGTTAAATGATTATATTTTTGGTTATTTTAGATGTTTACTGCTGATTTTAGTGATTTGACATGCCACAACGAGTTGCTAGATAGCTGTTCTGTAACTTGTGCGTTTAAATTTCTCAATATCATTAAATTTTTTATCAATATTAACACATTATTAAAAATAATGAATGTGGCAATCGGGTTGCGCAGATATTTAATGAACGACATCCTGAAAAACACCTTTCCGGCAAAATTGTTCGCGAGTTAGTAGCAAAATTTCGCGAAACTGGATCCCTTATGAATAAAAAGAGGCAGATGGAAAATCCTGTAGTAAATGAAGCTATGGAGGTCTTTGTATTGGGCCAAGTTGCCATGGATAGTAGTAAAGAATATTGAAAAAACACCATTTCCACCCGTATAAAATTCATATTAAAAATTTTATGCACTTTCTTTTTGAACGGTGTAGTTAATCGGCATAAATGAGAACAACCCCAGGGTATTTCACGATGCACACACAACATCAGAAATTGAACGTGTTGGTATTTTTGGAAATTCTATGGAACTCTAACAGGTGATATGTACAGATTTATGGAAAATATATAATATCGAAAATATATATATATATATATATATATATATATATATATATATATATATATATATATATATATATATATATATATATATATATATATATATATGTATATATACATATATGTATATATACATATATATAAATATATATATATATATATATATGACCGATTTTCAAAACCAAAGCGGGAATGTATAGAGAATAGAAATATATATATATATATATATATATATATATATATATATATATATATATATATATATATATATATATATATATATATATATATATATATACATATATGTATATATATATATATATATATATATATATATATATATATATATATATATATACATATATATATATATATATATATATATATATATATATATATATATATATATATATATATATATATATATATATATATATATATATATATATATATATATATATATATATATATATATATATAGACTCTACGCATTTAACACATTTGTGAGTAATGAAAATCAACTAACAATTAAATTTTTTGATTTAAAATTGAATTTTTTAACCGTTGAATTTTAGATAATAATATAAACATAAACATAAATTTATTACAAAAATTTTTACAGTTTTTTCAAAGTTTACATGTTCACTAATAATAATTATTTAAGAATTGTATGTTAACAGACATACAGTTACTTAATGTATACGAATAATATATTCCTATTATTTGTATATTAGTAACCTTTTACCTCTAGTGTTAAAGTGAGAAAAAACATCACTGTTTAGATTTAGCAGAAATGACCTTTAAAACGTGATACCATTTGACTCCTAATTACACATCTAAAATTTTAGAGGTGGAGGTCCTCCCCACTAGGATGTTGATGTAACAAGGTTGATAATATTTGGAAAAAAGGTACCTCTCTAACAAAAAAATTGATTGTGACGATAAATAAAAAAATCTGTTCTTTTTTGCTTTCATTAGTCCAGATAATATTTACCCAAGTAAATAAATACCATCTTTTATAGTCTTTTATATGCAGGAAAAGCCCAATTCCGGGTAGATTTAATTAAATACCTACTATAAGGGTCATATAACTCCGACAAACTTAACCCAGTAGCTTTTTTGTTTCGCCAGTCTGTCACAGAATCATCTGTTACTGAATCCCGTATAGTTACTTTACCGAAGTGATGCGAACTAAATCAAACTCGTTCCCAAACTGCTGCTATCGAATTTGTCGGCTGTTCCACTCCAAACTCCAAATAGCCAGATGAACGAGATTCGGAACTTTACGAAGTGAGTCAATTATTTGAAACGTTCATCTAACTGATTTTGTTCAAAAAATTCGTTCGTTCGCGAACATTGTAACCCTAAAGCCAGATGAACGACATGCAAAATTTTACAATGAGAGCCAATTATTTGAATGGTTCAGCTAACGGATTCGTTCAAAAAAATTCGTTCGTTCGTTACAACAGTAGTTTATTTAGTTAAATTGAATTGTGTCTATTTTTGTCCAATATATTTACCTCATAAAAATAAATGCCTATAGTATGTAAATTAAGGAAAAAAGTGGTAAATTTTATGTTTTCTTGAAATTGACCAAGACAAAACTGCCAATTTTAGACCAGAATTCGCCTTCAAAGTTAAGTCCATATTTGGGCACACGCAAGATTTAGAGTTATGTAATTTTTACCTACATGTCTACTTATAAGAAAAAAAATCTTTATAGGTTTATTTTATTTTTTAGAGTGGCTTATAGGTCAAAAAAATCGGTAAATTTCCTTTACCAACTTCCCTCCTTATGAATGTTTCCTTTTATTAGGAATACTGAAGTGTGGCCCAGTTTAGTTCAGTACATAGTCATCTAGTAACACACATATACTGTCTTTTCAAGCATTGTAATTGGGTGCCATTTTGTTCCATCATATTGAATTCCTACCAATATATTATCATTTTCTACCTATCTACACTTGGACATAATTTAAAATAAATCCATAATAGGTACTTTTTATATTGACATACACGGCCCTTTTGTGACGTCATAATTGAATAAGATTTTTACGTTAATTTAAAAAAAATATTTGGCCGCCATTTTGTTCTGCCATCCTGAATTAATACCACAACTTTACAAGTTTATCTCTATAGCACACTTAATGCTTACACAAAATTTGAAATTAATCTAATAAATAGTTTTTCAGGCTGATTTTTTTTTAATATTTTATAAGGCCACCATTTTGTTTTGATATCTTATATCCATACAAGAATATTTACCAGTTCATTCCTATGTAACACTTAATTTTTGTGCAAAATTAGAAGTAAATTGGATAATTAATTTTTGTAGTAATAATTTTTTTAACATTTTACTAGACCGCAATCTTGTTCCGACATGAATCCAGTCAATCTGATAAGTAGTTTTTAAGCTATGCCGCGAACTGACAGACAGACATAAAAACCTACAGACGGACCGACGGAATTGATAAAACATTGGCATCTAGGGGGGACGCTAAAACGTGAAGATATATAAAGCCTGAGAGGATGATTTTTCACGATTACAAAAAATTTATTTGGTCGCCATTTTGTTTTGCCTTGAATTAGGACCATAGTTTTACTAGTTTATCTCTATACTACAATTAGTTATGGCACACAATTTGAAATCAATTCAATTAAGTAGTTTTTTCAGGCTGAATTTTTAAATATTTTATTAAGCCGCCATTTTGTTCCGCCATCTTGGATTCGTACCAAAATTTTACCAGTTTATTCCTACTATTTAATAATGTGAACAAGTAAAAGTGTTCACAAATTTGCAAAAGTTAAAGCAAAATCAATCTAATACAGGCTCAATCTCAACAAGATCTGCCTGAACCTAAATCGGAACATTCGGAACCAGGGTTACAATGTTCGGGTTGGGGAGAGTTGTGAGATCAAGAGGAAGATATCAACTTGATTTCAAATGATGTCAAACAAAACATAATTTTTCAGCTTTCTTTAATAGAAAATCTTAGTTTTTGGGCTATATCTCACAAGATAATTGATATAAATGCAATAACCTAAAATAATATTTTCCTTTTTGGTTGACAATTCCTCCCATTTTAACTCTGAACAATAAGACAAAAATCTTAATTAGGAAATTATTTCTTATTAGCCCAATTTAAATTAGGCTATATAAGTAAACCTATTAGGTCGCAAACGAAAGGATAGTCGACTTTTTCTATTTCAGCGCTATATTTTATGGAGTATTTTTAGTAGTAGTAGATGGCGGGAGGTCTAGAGACCTGACTGGTAGACCCGTTACTATTCCTACGGTGGAATTTAGGGGCTTCCTGTCCCGCGTTAAAAGCCACTCTGTTCTGCCTTTATCTGGCTTCACAATGAAGTATTTAGCTTGCCTACCGTTTTCAAACTGGTCCCACTCACGTCACAGTTCTTGGTGCTCCAATTTGTCAAGTGCCTAGTAATGTCTAAAGCCAGTTATGTTCCCACATATGTGCTGGTGGCTCTGAGGCTAGCAAGCTCATCTGCCTTCTCTTTACCACAATGTCCCGGCTCCCAAACCAACCTTACCCTCTTACTCCGCGCCAACTGCTCAAGCCTGTCACCACATTCCTGAACCAATGCTGATCCCTTAAGCGCTGCTTGACTATGTGAGCAAATATCAATCTCCTCCTCTATGTCTTCTATGACTTCATTCATCGCTATTGCCATTAAAATGGCGTACACCTCAGCCTGAAACACAGTAGAAAACTTTCCCAAAGGGCAGCTGGACCCGGTTTGTCCAGCATTTATATACACACCTGCTCCAGAAGATTACAATGATGTCATACGTAAACCATCCGTATAGCAACTCGAGAATTCTACCCTGTTTCTCTCCCAATTCTCTTTCTCCGGAATTGAGCGAATATAAGCCTTATTCCACCTCACTGTGCCTAAAGGTCATGCTACTCTGTAGGTGGACATCGGGATCTCTCTTTCCACAATATGTGAGATTCTTGCATGACCCACAACCTCCCCTCTCGCAATAGAGAGTATTTTTAGGTGGTAGAATTTAAATTAAATTTGTCTGCTTTGTTATCAAGTAAATAAATATTAAAAGTTCCAAATTAATAAATGGTATGAGGATAATGTAATAATAAAGAAACAATACGAATTTTCTTAATTTGATTTATATATGATTTTTCTTTGAAAGTCATTTAACTTTCTTTAAAAGTAGTTATTTATGAAGCTCGTTTGTTTCCTATTAGCAAAAATAAATTTTGACTAGAAAATTTTGATGCGCACATTGTTTTTAGCAACCAGGGCTCAGAAAAGCAAATTAGATACGTTAAGCATTATTATTATAAACGAATTAGACAAGACATTCATTTTTGGATACCTACCGCAAAATACAACGATATCTTCAACCTGTATTCCGTTTCTTTCTTAAACTTCTTATATACGTACGACGAACGTCGCTGAATATGAAAATATAGTCCCGTCAGGTCAAAAACAGAACAAAAAGAAGGCACATTTAGGTAACAATTCCTATTTTCGGCTTTACCCTAATATGCAAAATGCCTTAAATTTCCTATTTCCAACTTCCATATTACCTCAGTTTTATTCTCCACTCCACCCAATTTTCATAGTCTTAAATGAGTGAAAATTTATACCTATTTTGGACCAAAAATTTTTGTTGGGATATTTGTATAACGCAAAATTTAAAACGTCATGTTTAACGCGACTTATGTATTATTTAATATTAAAATTACATTCATTTGGTATCTAAAATTCGACATGAAATACTTTGGTTAAAAATTCACCAAATTTGAGTAAAATCCGTAAAAATGCTTTTCGATATATGTCCATTTTACCATCCCTCAAAGCATTCGAAGAGATATTTGCAACTTTCAAGCACCTATGTCAGGTTAAAAAATGTGGCATGTCTAACAGCTTTTCCTAAGGTTAACCAAAGCATCATCTGGCACGGCCCACTTCAAACAAGTGACAATTTTCTTGAAAAATGGAACAAATGGACGTACTTTTTTCTAAACTTGGTTTAGGCAATTTTTAGACCTGGCACAAAAAATGTAAGTGTACGTCTTGTGGCAAAAAGATGGAGCTTTTTATCTGCCCAATCAGTTTTGTCCCAAACGGAGGCTGAAAGCTCTTCAAACAAATTTTGGTGTACGTTCAATTTTTAAAGCTTTGTAAAATTCAGCCTTATCATAGATCGGCTTGAATTTCAAATTGATCTTCAGAGGAAACATAGGCCTTTCATGCATAAGATCGCTTAATTGGAGTACTTAAAATCAAGTTTTCCATTTCCTGAGCCAAGCTGACATCAACTGACGCAATGTAGCCGACTCCTCGGAACCTCGCTCTCACAAATATACTATCTCCTTAACAATTGTTATCAACTATAATCTACTATAAAGCTTTTGTACACGAAATATAACTATTTATTGGTATATCTGCCTAGTTTTAGAACTCTTAATCAATGCGATAGTGAGTTCAAAACAAAAAACTGAGTCGCAAATGCATGTATCGCAACTTTTACAAATACGCGGAAAAATACCAGCTTGAATATCAAGGCGCAGACGTGAAATGTTTTTATTTTAAAGTTTTTTACACATGAAATTATAAAAAAATCATATACATGGCACTAAGTAAAAAATAACAATTTTACTTACAACTTCCACTATATTGAAGAACATAAGCACATAACATGTTTCGCCAACACTCTGGCTTCTTCGGTTGATACATTAGAATGACCTGACTTACAATGGGTTTTTCATATTTTCCTAAATCTAAATTTAACTTGAATGTATCATATACAATTAATAACTGCATAGGCAAATTTATAAAAAATAATAAATCAAAAACAATTTTAAATTAAAAATCAAGTATCTATAAATAAACTTGTAAACATTGTGCAAAACGTATAAATGTCAGACAAGTAGAAGTTTCGACAAAAAGATAAATGAGCATTAAAAATGCTTGGTCAAGTGGGATGACAGATCTAATTATGCTTCTCATTTATTTAATTGGAATTGTAACGTTGCGGTACCCGTTTTTTCATTCAACAATCAGAAACATCTGCTTCAAAATAAAACTTTAGTATTCGTCATAGAATATCCGGCCAGGATTGGCGAGCGTTGTATCGACTCACTTTGTTCATTTAAAATGATTTCTCTCATTTCCTTTAAAATGATAAATTCTCTTTATTTTTTAAGCGAATATTTTACAGACAGTAATTTTCCTAAATATTTTGAATTTTAGAAATAATGATTTCACATATAAGTTTTGTTTTAATAGAAATTCGAGTTTTAAAAGTGAATTAGTGGAACAGTGATTCCATTGTCTCATAGGTCCGCAGGATTTTTCCTTTAAAGATATATTAACTCTTGATGTCTTCCTGTTTAAAATTTTCTTTCGACTACAGCTTAATATTAACTCTGGTTTGTTGTTAATAATTGGATATAACATCGCATTCAGGATATTAGTTTTCATTTTTGAAGGGCATCAATTTTAGCTGATAGACAGCTGAAAGATTGTTTTATTTCCGATATACCTTGGTGGCTGGGTACACCTTTAAGCCCATCAGTGACTCGTGCCGATGTGAGATTAGTTGGAGGACTTCAAAACACTATGATTAAACCATTCCCCTAACCTTTTGTACGAATATGAAAAAGATAATTTACCTTAATTTAAATGATTTTTTATTTTTAAAGGTAAAAGTACATTATTTGAAACTATTTTTTATAAGTGAGAAGAAACTTAACTGTTTTTTTATGTATACACGTTTCCCCCTCACGTAAATAATTGCGATTATAAGAGGTTTTCATTGGTATTTACCATGTATTTACATGTTTTCTAAAAATAACATCACACGCACTTTTATTTAAAGGAATTAAACATCTTTAACAGTTGTGTTTTAGTTGAATATTGCAGATTAAGTTATTTATATTCAAGGTTAATAATGATCAGCTGAATCTACTTACGTTTATTTTTAATATACCATGAATGGCGCCCAAATATGACCATTTTTATTTAAAATTAATTCAACTGACAAATGTAATATACAAAGGCAACCAACACATAGGTGAAAAGGTAAGAAAGAACCACCCCTATAAATAGTCACGAAAGAGAGCTGCTGAGACATACGTCATGTATCTCAAGGCCTAAGCTTAAATTTTTTAAATAATATTACGTTATAGAATCATTATTTTAATAAAAAATTTTAAGTTTTACATACAGAAAAGAAAGGCATAAAATAGTAGAATCCTTAGAAACAAACAAACTTAAATACACAGGTCTATTACTTAAGGATCAAACTGACGTGAACAATTCGCCTCTACTAAATACTCTTTGTTAACATTAGGTAACTATAAAAAAAACTCATTGTAATTCAGGTAAAAAAAAGTTTTGTTCCTTCATTCTAATTGTACCATCTGAAGAAGCCCCAGTGTTGGCGAAACATGTCATAAGTTTATTTTCTTTAATATAGTGGAAGTTTTAACTAAAAGTTGTTATCGTGTTACTTAGTGGCATATATCTTAGTTATGGATTTCCACCAAGTATTGGCCATTTTATAAACATTATTTTGTTTTTTGACGTTGGTTTTATAAATTTGTAAATTTGCAAAAAAAGCTCATTTATAAACGTTTTTTCGCGATTTTCTTGGTATCTAGTCAACACTTTTCTACCCGGGACATCTCAACAATTAGGAATTCCAAATAGGTCACATTAGGCCATCTGTTGTTTCTCCTGTATATCAACGATATTCCATCCCTTCCTATTGAAGCTTGTTTTACATTATTTGCAGATGACATAACAATAACATAGTCTGCAGACACAAATGAACAACTGCAAGAGCGCGTAGATAAAGAACTCGGCATAATACATAACTGGTTTGAAATGAACAAATTATCCCTGAACATCAAAAACTCAAAATTCCAAGAAAGGCCCAAAAATAGTGATTCAAATCAATAACCCAGGCATACAAATGGTAAACGAGTATAAATTCCTAGAGGTTATTATTCAAAACGATCTAAAATGGGATCTCCATTTAACAACTCTGGCTAAGAAATTATCCTCCAGTCTATTTGTGAGCAACACAACAATGAACTACATAGATGGCAAATCTGCAACTCAGGTTTACTTTGCCCTATTCGAGAGCCATTTGAGATACGGTATATTGCTTTGGGGATATTTCGTTTCTGTTTACATAAATATTATCGTTTTGCTGCAAAAAAAAAAAAACAATATGCATTTTAAACACAACAAAAGATCAACGTACCCATTGCAAACCTATTATTTATTGATTATTTTGACAACGTTTGACCTTTGCATCTATGAAAGTATTTGTTTCATATACAGATCTCCGTTCATATGAAACACGGAGAAGAAATACACTAAACATTCCTTTGTGTCAGTATGAAATAACTCAAAATACTTGTTTTACAATAAACTACCAGGGCAGTTACATCAATTAGAGGGAAGACGGAATTTAGGCCAAAAGTTAGGCAATATCTGATGCAATCTGCCCATTACAGTTATGAATGGTTCCTCCGGAAGACTATAGCACCTGATGACTTTCAATAGCGACCTAACCAAAAATTTTAGTTTTAAAACTGCCGTCTTGTAACAGATAATATTGTTTTTGTCATTATATAGTATATGTGTTTTTGGATGTTTTAATGTTATAATTTATTAGTTTAATGTCCATTATGTACAGCATATCCTGCTTTTTAAATAAATAAGAAATTGAACTGAAAAATATCTACAACTTTTAGGAAAATCATTTTTTTATAAGCCTAACCCATTTTAATACAGAAAGTAAAACAATTTTCTGCATTTTAGGCAATTGTTTTTTTTATGTTTTTTTTTTTCGAAAAATATCATTATTTAGATGTAATAACTCAAGTGTACTGTATTAAAGAACGTGGACATTGATGAATGCCATACAGCTTAATCAATTATGACACACACATTATTCAATCCAGAACACACCAGGCGAGTGACTACTTGGCCTAAAAGGTTCTTTATAAATACACAACGCACCTAAAGTAAAGAATGATGTTGTTTTAAATGTCTCTTAAATATTCAGTGAACCCTTATTTAAATTTGGGCCAAGTAAAGCGGTGTTAAAAGTTAAAAATAACGCGTGTAGGTGTAGTCTCTGAATACCTTACTGGCACAAGTTTTACAGCCGAGGTTAAATTAGGGAATATGTTTATATGAAATGTGTGGGTTTATATTACATATTTGTGGTTTTGTCTGAAACATACGGATCATTAAACATTTATCTCAACAAACACATGACATCTATTTCTTATTACGTAAAGGGAAGTATTGTTATTGTGTAAAAATCACCCTTCAAGATTTTTTCGAGATCTTTACAACTCAGGGTCCCTAGATGCCGAAAAGGAAGTATTTTCAATTCCGCCGGTCTGTCTCTTCGTGGCAAATACTAATCCGATAGGCTTCAAATTGTGGTCAAAAATTAAGGGTCATATGAGTAGGACCTGGCAACATTTCGGTAAAAATCCAATATGGCAAAACAAAATGGCAGCCTAGTGAAATGTTAAAAAAAGCAATTTACCTCAAATTTTGCACAAAAAAGCTAGTATTGTCAGAAAGTCAACTGGTAAAACTTTGGTACGATTCCAAGATGCCGAAACAAAATGACGGCTTTATAAAATATTTAAAAATTCAGCTTGGAAAACTACTTAATGGATCGATTTCAAATTGTGTGCAATAATTAATTATGGTATAGAATTGAACTGGTAAAATTGTGGTAAGATTCAAGATGGCCAAATAAAATGTTTTTAATCGTGAACAAATGACCAGGTTCTACATATCTTTACGTTTTAGCGCCACAAAATATATGTTTTATCAATTTCGTTGGTCTCTCCGTCTGTTTGTCGGTCTGTCAGTTCGCGGCATATCTTAGAAACTACTTATCCAATTGATTTCAAATTGTGACCAAACATTAAGGGTCATATGAGGAAGACTTGGTAATATTTTGGTAAAAATCTAGTATGTCAGAACAAGATGGCGGCCTAGTTAAAGGTTAAAAAACTATTACTTAAAAACTAATTATCCAATTTGCCTTAAATTTTGCACAAAATTCAAGTGTTGCATAGGAATGAACTGGTAATATTCTGGTATGAATCCAAGAAAATGGGGGCCTAATAAAATATTTAAAAAATCAAACTGAAAAAACTACTTATTACATTCAAATTTTGTGCAAACGTTCAGTGTGATATAGAGATAAGCTCGTAGAGCTGTGGGAATTTACGACCAAATAAAATGTTTAAAAATTCAACGTAAAAAAGTTTTCTAGACTGACTTTAAATTTTGCAGACAAATCAAATCTGATATAGGGATAAACTGGTATGAATTCAGAATTCAGAACAAAATAGTGTGTATCAATGTAAAAACTACTTATTCAATTTATTTTAAATTCTATCCAAAACTCAAGTATGGCATAGGTAAAAACTGGTATAATATTGTATCTTGTATGTATTGTATCCAATATATGGAAAAAACGGTTCATAATAAAAATGTTTTGAAAAGTAAGTATATATGTATATATTACTAAATGACTATGTACCAAACTAAATTAGGTCACACTTCATTATTCCTAGAAAGATATACGAATTGTTTACTCCCTGGTAAAAGGGAATTTTTTCATATCTTTACGTTTCAGAGTGCCTAGATGACGAAAAACATGTATTTTCAATTCCGTGGGTCTGTATGTCTGTCGATCTGTCTGTTCGTGGCATGGTGGCTTAAGAAAATATTTAAAAATTAAGCCTGAAGAAACTACTTAGTGGATTGATTTCAAATTGTGTGCCATGACTAATTGTGGTATAGAGATGAACTTGTAAAACTGTGGTACTAATTCCAAATGGCGGTACAAATCGACGGTTATTTTATAAGCGCGAAAAAAATCGCCTTCTCAGCTTTTACATATTTTCAGGTTTTAGCGTCAAGTGCCAAAAAATATTTTATCAATTTAAGTCAAAATTGGCGATCATATGGGGATGACCTGGTAATATTTCGGTAAAAAATTATAACTAAAAAATCTATTTATCCTATTTCCTCAAATTTTGCAAAAAAAGCAAGTGTTATATAGGAATGAACTGGTAAAATTTTGGAATGAATATAAGATAGCAAGACAAAATGGCGGCCCAATAAAATATTTAAAAAACCGGTCTGAAAAAAGCTACTCATTGGATTAATTTCAAATTATGTGTAAGCATTATATGTGATATAGAGATAAACTGGTAAAGTTGTGGTACGAATTCAAGATGGCTGAACAAAATGTCGGCCAAATATTTTTTTTAGAAAAGCCAAATATTTTTTTAAATCAACCTAAAAAAATCTTATTCAATTGACTTTAAATTTTGCAGAAAAATTAAATGTGAAGTTGTTGAATATAAACAAATTTAAAAATAAATTAAAAAAATATTTTTGGACCAGCAATAAAAAACTACTTTTTAATCTGGCCTCTGGGTACCACATTATTTTTTCTTCATCACAAAATAGCTATGTTTTTTCTTTTTCTTTTTGTTGCTACTAATTTTAAAACATCATGCAATTTTTAAACTGCTAAATGAATGAAAATTTAATATCATTTGAGAATATATCTACTCTGCAAGTAAAATAAGTTTACTGTTAATTTTGATTCTGAGGATGTTGTGGGCTTGGAAAAGTATACGAGTGCTTTGTAGAAGCGGAATTAAGTATAGCTCAGGGCTATCTGCATTCTTATTATTTGTAAGTATTTTTTTTTTATTCAATCTTAACATGTATCGAATCGCTTAAAGGTTGAGTTTGAATAGCTATGCTAGACTTCGCCTACATTCGATTCATAAAAAAAATTGTGAATATTTATCTAATGTTTGTAAAAAAATCCGTAATATAAGGCGTTATTTATTTATTTATTTATATAGGGATAAACTCGTACGAATTCAATATGACGTAACAAAATGGCGGTGTGTGTCAATGTAAAAACTGCTCATAGAATTTATTTTAAATTATGTCCAGAAATTAAGTGTGGCATAGGTAGAAACTGGTAAAATACTGGTAAAATATTGGAACAAAATGGCGCCCAATAAAAATTATCTAAATCTAAATTAGGTCACACTTTACTATTCAAAATAAAATGAAAAATTCATAACGAAGGAAATTCCGGGTATAGGACATTTATCGATCTTTTTCTTTTGTCAACGTGATATTATGATATATTATTTTAATTCCACCAGCATGCTATATAGGTTACTTTTTAAGTAAGGTAAAATGGTTTTATCAGCTAGGATTTATGCAATTTAGAGTCTGAACTTCACATAAATACAAAACACTGCAATAAAACTAGGTTAGCGTTGACAACACGCTCTTGTTCTTTGAAATAACATTTATTAAGAATGTATATGAGGCAACTAGCTCTAAGGGCAATAAAATAAGTCTGCACTATATATTTTGTATGGTGTAGTATATAGTTTTCGCAATAAAATTTGTGTATGCTTAGAAACCATAAAATTGATATAATAGGAAAATCAATTCTATTTTTCAGCACTAACTTAATTGTTCCATTCACAATAATAAAAACAAATAATTAAAATTAAAGTTAGTCTAGGGTTATAACTTTCCTTGCATAAACTACTTTGGGAACAATTCTCGTTAAAATATCTATCGGAGATTTTATCAAATGAATCAGCGAGAAGTAATAAAACTTTGTCGTAAATTTTGTGTACGTAACAAAGACGAAATGAAGGATTCGCATTAAATAAATAGAATTCCTTATCAAAGAAAACTAGGAAAATATTTCAGTTCAGTTGATATATAGTATTAATTTGGCTAAACCTAATAGCAGAATAACAGCAAGCAACACGACATTTATTGAAAAGTTTTCTACGAGCTTCCGCGATTTATTTTTATTGGACACAAATAAATTGCTAGAAGCTCAATATCTGTACTCATAAAAAAAAATCAATTTATCTAAATACTTTTGAATGTACAGGGTGTAAAAAGTAAATATGCTTTATATCTTCGTTGATACAAGATATAGAAAAAATGTTAAAAATGTAAAATGTAACTGGGATTTTTATGAAGAATTCGAATTTATTTTCGGCAAAACAATTTTATATTTGTCTTTTACATTTACCCTTAAAACTCTCAGATTCCGATAAAAAAAGGCCATGTCAAGGAACTAAGAAAGTTAAACATAAAAGTAACTATTTTTTTAGATTTTACGGAAAAAACTAGGCAAAAACATATTCTATGTAAAAATATAAATATTTTTGAGATATTTAACGTTAAATATCCAATTTTTCTTAACTGCAAGCACGCCTTATAAAAAATCTATACCTAAGAGGAATAACACATACAGAAAGTATTCCTGATTTTTTATTACTTTTAAAACAAGAAAGACTGATAGTTTTATCATATACCTTTTTTATTTGATGCTTAATTGTTTTTATTAAAGAAATTTAAATTTTTCATAAAAATCCTTGTTACTTTTATATTTAACATTCTTTTAACAACGAGAGAGATAAGGTATTTTTCCTCACCTTGTGTGTTTCTTAACAGTTACCTTGTATAACAAAAATAACTAGTGGATATAAAAACTAACACGCTCTAAAAAAATCACTTTCAAGTGCCTAAGTACTTTCTTAGTTCCTTGTCATAGCCTTTTTTACCGCGCACTGACAATTTTAAAGCTAAATGTATGACACAAATATAATTGTTTTCTGTTTATTTCAGAAACATTAAACAGCTGATGGTTAGGTCAAATGGACCTATAAATTTGTAGGCACCAAGGGATCAAGTGGCTCCCAAAACATATTCGACAGCATAACTCTTTTAATTAAGAAGAAATCTATCCCTATTATACTAAATAAAACACCTCATTCATTACGAGAAAAGTTCTGTTAAATGTGCGTTACGTGTTTTTGTACTCGGAATTTACCTTATCATAAAACTCTTGTATTAAAAGTGTTATAATAAAATATAAAGTTATTGCTAAATAAATATATGTATATAAAACTGTGTTATTTACGTGTAGTGGAATTCGTACGAGAGATGTTCCGAATAAAGGCTAAGTTACTTAATTTTATCAATTTTTTATACTCATTTTGTATATATTTTGCTGCCGCTTTTTTATTGTGAGTGTTAAGCCGAAAGTTACCGCCCTTATTCAGAATGAAACAAATATGCAGTTTTTGTCTCCACAACTTTCTTGTTCAGATGTAACATACATATATACATACATAGGTACATACAAACTTTGATTCACTTACCATAGCTACTTAAATAAATCCACTGCGTACGCCAGTATACCATTTTTAAAATTTTCTTTTTCTTTGTTGTTAATTTATTTTTATCTTAATATTTTTGTGCGAAATTTTAACTCAACTGGAGCTAAGTAGTTTTTGGATAGTTATATTTTCAAGATTTAATTAGGCTGCCATTTTGTTTCACCATAATAGCTCTTCATCAACATTTTTCCAGTTTTTCTCTATGTCACACTTGATTGCTTTGCAAAATTTGAGGTAAATTGGATGAGAAGGTTTTTAGTAGTAATTTGTTAAACATTTTATTAGGCCGTAATTTTGTTCCGCCATATTAGATTGTTTCCGAAATGTTACCATGTTATTCCCATATGACCCTTAATTGAGAAAACATTCGACACAACCCTGAAAGGTGAAGATCTAAAAAAAATTCGGAGGATGATGTTATCAGGATCACAATATTTTCCTCTTACGGGGAAAATAACATAAATGTAAAACACGGTACATTTTGTTTACCCGGAACTTCCCTCGTTATGAATCTTTCATTTTATTAGGAATAGTGAAGTGTGACACAATTCAGTTCCGCACATAATCATTTAGTAACACATATACCGGGTGACCCCGAAATTACTAACAAGGCTGTAACTTTTTTAAGAAAAGTATTATTAACATGAAATTTTACAGTGATATATAGTTACTTATGAGGAAAATTCTGTTCTATAAACAGTCGACTGTCGTTGCTATTAACTTTAATATTTTAAGTGTGTATTGATTTCTTTTTGAATTCTACACTAAATTTTAAACATAAAACATGTTTCATACCCTATGTCAATTCCTCATAGTTTTCGAGAAAATGGCGAATGAAACCTTTAAAAATTTCAATGAATAATTCCGTTTTTTGGAAAAACAAATGAAGATGGTTCCAATTTAATACTGTAAATAGTGTTTGTTATGCAACTCAATGCATCTAATGTGACAATTAGGATACTTCCTGTTAACCCTGAAACGTAGTGAAAAATCACTTTCAAACCATATTTTCTCTTTTTATTTTTAAGGGACGACCTATAAACCTACTCAACATCTAAATCTTCAAACAATTTTAAATACTTTTGTGTATAATACCCTAGACCTATATCAAGTACTTTTCGAGATATTTCCAATTGCACTGTGCAATCACCTTTTTAACGCGTAGGCTGATAAATGACAAATATTAAATTTCTAAACCAAGGTGGCTGTGAAATAAAGAAACACCACAGCTGCCATTCTATTATTCACCTTCTAATTAATGTAGGTATTTTAGTTCAGAATTATTGTTTTGTTCAATGTACGAATAAAAAAAACAAGCTACTAGAATTTGCAAACGTACTGCTCAAAACTGTTTTTGCAAATGGTATATTTAACGTTTTGCGGTCATCAAATATAGGTACTAAGGAAGAACTGGGTTTTTGAATTTCACATGATAGTAAATTGAGTTCTTAACGTATAAAAAAGGAATAAAATGTCTGTAGTATGTTATCTGTAAGGGTAAACATATTTTGTACTTCGCAGCAATGTAAATATTGAGTAAAAACGAAAAATTAGTTAAACTTATAAATATAAATAAACTTATCTACAAAAAGTTATTTCAAAATGACTGTTTTTTCATGTTTTCACACGCTGTATAACTAATAATGGCTTATTATTTACTATAAGAAATATTGCCAGTCTACTTAAATAGGTATTTATTAAGGACACTACCGAGTAGCTTCAACTGTCACTACGCCACAAAACACTAATTTAAATAACATTCAAACATAAAAAATCCTCTTAACTCAAGGAAAAACACGAAAGAGAACTAAAGCTACATGAGTAATAAAAAACCAAGAAAAAAGGTGATCCATAGACAAGGTCTTCGAAGCATTGTCCATTAACTTCATGGCACATACGAATTCTGTTATAAAACTCTTGTAAAATGTTTCCCATCTGCCTTGAAGTTATTTCTTCTATCGGCCTTGTCATTCGATTAATGAGGTCCGCACGATTTTCTAATGATATTTTGTTGATCTTTTGTTTATTGTAGCTCCAATATGAAATAATGGGGTGAGGTCAGGCGATCTCGCCAGCCATCTGAATGGCCCGTTTATACCTATCCCATTGTCGCCGAATTTTTCTCTCAGGTAGTTAGTCACTACTCTGGAATTGTGTGCAGGTGCTCCATCTTGCTGAAAATATACTTGTTTGTAATAAACAATGAGTAAATTGTTCATAAAATACTCTATTGTATTTTGGAGGAATTGCAAATAATGTTCTGCATCCAGAAGCTCGTCAAAAATATGAGACCTATTTTTCGAGTTCCTAGTACTCCAAACCGGACGTTAACACCAAATCTTTCTTGGAATGCCCCTTCCCTTACCAAGTGCGGATCTTCGTGATGGAATTGGTGAATGATTTAAAGCCATGCTTATGTAAAATTTTTCGTGCACTTTCGTGGCCAATTCCAATTTCACTGCTTATTTGTCGTATTGATATAGCAGGATCGATTGCTATACAAGCCAGTGTATTAATTTGAGCCTCTTTACTAACTATGAAATTCTCGCCTGGCGGATTCCCTTCCGATTTTAAATACTTTTCCAACGAAGGAAAGTATGACTCTGATGGATATAGGCGATTCGGAAATCACTTTATGTATAATGTTCTGGCTTCCTAGCGATTTTTTCTAGTTTCTCCGTATATCATTATCATATCAATTCGTTCTTCACGAGTAAAATATATTTTCAATAATTAAAATTTAGAAGAAAATCTCGAAAAACGTAGTACTTATAATTACCGTTTAACTCTCAAAGCGAACCATCTGCATATTATAAGAACGATAACCATATACTTATGTATTGTTTCAAAGCCGCCTTAGATCAGAAATTTAATATTTGTCATTTATTAGCCTAAGCCTTAAAAAGGTAATTGCACAGTTCAATTGGAAACATTTCGAAAAGTACTTGATATAGGTATAGGGTATGATAAACAAAAGTATTTAAAATTGTTTGAAGATTTAGATGTTGAGTAGGTTTATAAGTCGGCCCATTAAAATAAAGCGAGAAAATATCGTTTGAAAGTGATTTTTCACTATGTTTCCGGGTAAACCGGAAGCATTCTAATTGTCACATTAGATCCATTGAGTTGCATAACAAACACTATTTACATTATTAAATTGGAACTATCTTCATTTGTTTTTCCAAAAAACGGAATTACTCATTGAAATTTTCAAAATGTCATTCGCCATTTTCTCAAAAACACGAATTGATATAGGGTATGATACATGGTTTACGTTTAGAATTTATAGTAAAATTCAAAAATAAATCAATATACAGGGTGTTCCATTTAAAATATTAAAGTTGATAGCATTTACGGTTAAACCGAAAATGACAGTCGATTGTTTATACAGCGAAAATCTTCCCCATAAGTAACGATATATCACTGTAAAATTTCATGTTAATAGTACTTATCTCAAAAAAGTTACAGCCTTGTTAGTAATTTCGTGGTCACCCGGTATACTGTCTTTTCAAATATTTTTAAAGTGTTTCCATTTTCGAATCAATATTTTGCCAGTTTTTATCTACGCCACACTTGATTTTTCAGTATAATTTAAAATAAATTGAATACGTAGTTTTTTACACTGATTTGTTAAAAGTTTCATTAGAGTACCATTTTGTGCTGTTATGTTTAATTCGTATCAAAATTGTACCTGCTTACTCCTATGTCACATCAAGAAGGTTTTTTTACGTAGTATTTTTAAACATTTTATTTAGCCGCCATTTTGTTCCGTTGCCATATTTTATTTTTACCAAAATATTAAGGTCCAATCACTTAATTCTCGAAGAAAAGATGCTAATCAGGCAAACTATGCCGCGAACAGACAGTCAAACACAACAACGGAAATAAGAAACATGTTTTTGTGTTTCTAGGGACCATAAACCGTGAAAATGTATAAAAACCTAGAGGAATATTTTTTTCACCATTACGATATGTTTTTCTCACGAGAAGAGTAAAAAAATAAACCTATTAAATGGTAAATTTTGTTTTCAACAAATAAACGGTCTGTGGCGTTTTTTTCATTTTGCCTTAATTTTTTATTAAATCGGCCTGGTATTTATTAAAATCACATTGTAATAAATTATATATTTTTTAATGCTTGGACAATCTACCACGATGGCCTGAGTATAAGTACAGTTAATTATTTAAAAAATCAGTGCAAAAAACTACTTAGTTAATTGAGCCTGAATTATACAGAAAAATCAAGTGTGATCTATTAACATTTTGGTAAGCATTTAAAGTAACGGAACAAAATGATGATGACAACATGATAAAATGTTTAAAAAACAGTGACTACCTAATAAAATGTTTAAAAAATCACTGTTAAAAAAGTCTAATTCGATTAATTTTTTTTTGCACAAAAATCTCGTTTGATACAGCGATGAGCTGGTAAAATTTTCGTACGAATCCATTACGGCGGACCAAAAAGGACTGCCAAATAAAATGTTTAAAAAATGAGCGTAAAAAAACTTGTTCAATTGATTTTAAATTACGCCTAAGATACAAGTGTTACATAGACAGAAACTGATAAAATAGTGATACAAGTCAAATATGGTGGAACAAATATAGCGGCATGTTAAAATGTTTAGAAAAACAATTTCAAAAATTGGTAAGTCGGCTTTATCCAAAACTTTCCGTGTTCCTTTTATCAACAGATAGGTTTTACCCGATTATCCGGAATTTCCCTCCTAATCAATCCTTCCATTTATATTGGTAATGAAACATAGCATAATTTGTATATGTTCCAACTAACAAGGTGCCGAAATAAACTAGTTCATACTTTACTTTCCTTGATAAAAAAACAAGTACAAAACAATAAAAATATTAAAAACTTACGGATAATATAAATTTTACCTATGGATGCTTAACGTTTTTTCTATCAATCGCAGTGCAAACAAAAATGTTGACCAAATAAACATAAAAATATTTTGAGTGTAACTCAAACTCTCTCCCCTCTAACTGAGGAGTCTTAACATTTCTGGGGTAAATTTGCAGTTGTTAATTTTATCTAACCAATGTTTAGGTTCATTAAGGTTTTTTAATGATCTATAAATGCTGCAACTGAGAACAGGTATACAGCAAAAAATCTATATACCTTAAGTTTTAGAAAAATAATTAACATCATTAACGTTAACACGGTATTTTTAGGTTTAAGTAATCTCACTCCCATTTACGTTAGTTAGTTCCCGTCGAATGTTCCTTTTTATTTTAAAGTTTTTAGAAACTCGTATTCGGATTTTTGTAAAACATATTTTAACACAAAAATGAAAAATAAAAAATATTGAAAGTTAAATATTTTATATTAGTTAGGGGATATTGGAGTAACTCTAAAACGCGTCGATTTATGGTATGTATGATATCGGTATAAGTTATGTTATTTTTTCGTTAAATTTATCGGAAACTCCGTATTTTTACTTCGCTCGTAAAAGGTAAGTATTGTAATCGTGAAAAAATTACCCTTTGAGATTTTCTCATATCTTTACTTTTCAAGGTCCCTAGATGCCGAAAAACATGTTTTCTCGATTCCGTCGGTCTGTCGCTCTATATGTGTCTATCTGTCTGTCTGTTCGCGGCATACTTATCCGAATGACTTGTAAAAAATTAAGTGTCACATGGGGCTGCCCTGGTGATACTTTTGTAAAAATCCTGTATAGCGAAACAAATTGGCGGTCTAATGAAATGTTAAAAAAACTATTTATTTAATAAACTGGTAAAATTTTGGTATGAATGCAAGATGGTGAAACAAAATAGCGGCTTAGTAAAAAAATTAAAAATTTAGCTTGAAAACACTACATAACAGATTGATTTCAAATTTTGTACAAGAATTAATTGTGGTATAGAGGTAAACTGATAAAATTTGGTTAGAATTCAAGATGGTGGAACAAAACGGCGGCCAAATAAAATGTTTGTAATCGTGAATTCACGTTTTAGCGTCACTAGATACCAAAAAATATGTTTTCTCAATTCCATCGGTCTGTCTGTCTATTCGAGGGTAGATAAAAAACTACTTACCCGAATGGCTTCAAATTTCAGTAAAAAATTAAGGATCATATGGCAGTGACGGTTCATACTCTAAAATTTAGGATCGGACGAGGCTCAAGGCCAATCAAGGGCAGTTTTACGGTAAGGGGGTAATGAGGTAATTACCCCCCCTTCCCCCCAGACCGGTCAAACAGCATGTGTAATTTACATATTTTTACGTGAAAATTAGGATTAAAAACATGGCTAGGAAACACTATAGCACAAGAGCGACCTGTTGGATCTTTTGCATATCCATAGATAGAGTATTGATGTAAATATAAACAATATAATTAATAAATTTGCTGCAGGAAAAAAATTGGACGTTATTCTATAACTATTTATTAGAGGCTGGTTTTTCACTTATGCCACAAGTATGATAAAAAAATGGGTATTTATGTTGTTCTCATACCATTTACAATAATATATAAACAAACCCCAGAAAGGTTTCCTAAAATCGCCCTTGAGGCCAATGTGGTGTTAAATGATGCCGCGTCCAAATATGGTCAAATACTAGTCTTATTATTTTCCATTTATTTCTTCCATGATAATTAGGTAGGCACCAACCTATATATAGCAGATCTAGGCTAGAGTATAAATTTAATAAATAAGAAAAAACGCTCTAAATTTAATTTTTTGATATTTTAATGTATTTTGCCTCAAGAGGAAAATAAAATAGATGCCAAAGTGAAAGCTACATACACAACAAAAAAGTATATTGTAGCAAGAACCACAATGCGGTCGGCCGACTTATAAAACAAATTGCAATTGATATTTTAAAATATTCACTTCACATTTCATCACCACATTTAAACATATAACATGGAGTGAAATTACTAATATAATATATTCACCATCATTAGTCATGACTAATGTAAAGAACTAACAAATTAATTTAAAAATAAGTAGTATCATTTTATAATAATTACAATTATTAATACCTGAAAAATGGTAGGATTCAATTGGGAAAAATTCCGGGGATACGGCCGCTGATATAAGCTACGACGAACGTTATACCATGGGGATGTATGCGAACGTACTGCGTACCGCGTGAATTAGTAGCTGAGGTCTAGCATGTAAGATGATGGAATCGGCTGGCTGAGCCCCCGTTTTAATAAATATAATACAATATCTGTGGATGGTGGCCCACGGACTACAGTTAATGATGTTATTTGTATGTTAGTCAAGCAACGATAATAGGGATACCTATCTATTTTGCTATATGCCCAGGAAATAATAAAATACATTTTAGTTTTGTGCGTTTTCAGAATGTTTGAAAAATATTTACCTACTTTTTAAAAAAAGTATTTTCCCTTTATATTTTCTGGTGTCCCCCTCAGGAGCCGTCACTGTCATATGGGGATGATCTGCATGGCGGAACAAAACGGTGGCTTAGTGAAATGTAAAAAAAAATATTACTAAAAAAATAATATCCAAATTATCTCAAATTTTGCACAAAAATCAAGTGTTACGTAGGAATGAACTGTAACATTTTGGTACCGATCCAAAGTAGCAAAACAAAATGGCGGTCTAATAAAATATTCAAAGAATCTAAAGAAAAACTACTTATTAGTTTAATTTCAAATTTTGTGCAAGCATTAAGAGCGATATAGAGATAAACTGTTAAAATTGTGGTACGAATTCAAGATCACGGGCCAAATAGCGGCCAAATAAAATGTTTAAATAAACAAGTTAAGAAAAATATCTTATTTAATTGATTTCAAATTTTGCAGAATTAAATGTGATATAGAGATAAACTGGTACGAATTCAAAACTACAACCAAACAAATCCGTGTAAAAACGACTTATTCAAGCATAAGTATAAATAAAAGTAAAAACTGGTAAATTTTGCCCAATAGAAATGTTTGAAAAGACAGTACATATGTGTTACTAAGTGACTATGTGCCGAACTAAATTGAGTTACACTTCAATATTCCTAATATCCTAAAAAAGGGAAAAATTCATAACGAGGCAAGTTCTGGATAAAGGGATTTTACCGATTTTGTTACTAAATGACAGCACTTTTTTCAAAGTCAAAAGTCATTTTCAATTTTATTGAACATCCCGCTCGTTTGCTAGACTAATGAATATCTGTGGGTGACCCACATCCACCTGTCTTACTGAATTTAAATTCACCCCATTATCATCTTAAGTTAAATATTAAGAGAATAAGCCAAAACATGTGTTAAGTTAAGTATGATTAGGGTCCCTGACAAAATGCGCCTAGAGCCTCCGGAAGCCTGTATCAACCACTGCACATCAATTCGAAATTTAGGGATTTTCCTGCGTATGCTTTTTTGCAAAACTTAAAAAAACTGCGTCACCGAATATTAGATCTGAGAGAAACAACCCGAAATATTATGTAAATTGCAAAAATATGCAGGAAGATGCCAAGGAAAACGTTAGCCTCAAAAAATCTTATTAAATTTTTCTTTCGCTTGATTCGCCAGACCTAATATAACCTCGACGCTGACAATACAGCGTGTGCGTGGATTTAGGGAACACAGGGACTACGTTTTTATTTATAATCTTACAAAAAACTTATTAGTTATAAAATATTCTACTTCCTCTAGACAGCTAGTAGCGGTAATCTTGTTAAATGAATAACCTACAGGGTAATCGAAGAGTACGCAAATTTTAACTCTTAATAAGAACAAGGTGACGTTATTGTTTTGAATACAAAAAATCTTATTAAGAAACGTTTTCTAGAACCAGCGTCTAACTATAAAATGTGTAATCAGAGCCATGTACAAAACAAAATGTTTTTCGTAGTTGTAAAAGTATTCCAGTTTAGTTATTTGAGAAATTTCGCATTTCTTAAAATCAAAAAACCGACGATGTTCAATGAAGCATTAAAAGTTTTATCTCATTTATACAGGGTGTCCACGAACAACCCCTACAAAATGAAAGGGGTGATTTTACATAAAAAAAAACATAATAAAATTTTTATATTAACCTAGGTCCGGAAATGCTTCGTTGCAGAGATACAGGGTGTTCAAATATAAATTTTATTTTATTTTTTATTAAATATCTGTTGCAAATAATAGAATTCTTTTCTCACGAAATTGGGCATTCGGGGTGTTTTTTGGGTGAGGAATCATAATTTGGTATTAGGTTTCATGTGACACTTAGAGGGCTCTACGTACGCTACTATTATTTATATAAATTTGCCGTAACTTTTTTGGCGATGCAATTCTGGATTTTTTTACGAATAAATATTATTCTTGTACCTTTTCTAAGCAAAAAAAGCTGTATTTACTCAACAATGCTAGAGGTAACCGTTCTCGAGCAATTTGCAAGTTTATGCGTCGATGCAAGGAAAACATCTTTTTTAATAATAATAAACTAAGGTGTATTTATTTCACGAAAATACAAAATTAAAGGTAAGTATGAATTATTCTAAACTATAATAAATGCTCCACGTGATGACCGTTAGTTTGAAGGCATAATTTAATTCTTTTTTTTAGAGAACGTCTGGTACGTCTGCATTCTGCATTTGTCTGAACTGATTGCAGGCATTTTGAATTCGCAACCAGAGCTGCTTACGCGTTTGTATTGGAACGGAGTACACATGGCATTTGAGAAAACCCCATATACAAAAATCACAAGGAATTAAGTCTGGCGACCTAGCTGGCCATTGAACTGGTCCGCCTCTACCAATCCACTGATTTTCGTAAGTCTGATCCATCCACCCATCGTGCATAAATCACATGGCTTGCAGAATATTTAAAGGAACTTCCTCTAGTAATGTGGGTAAAATATTCTGAAAATTTTTTTACAATACCAATCCGCATATTAATACTTAACCTATGTTGATGTTTGGTTTCTTTCACAACATATGGATTATCCCCAACATATGCATAATGATGTGCATTGTGTAAATAATTAATTACGTCTCTCGTGAAACTAGATTCATCGGAGAATAAAAAGTTGGATCTTCAATTTTCTTATTTCTCATCCAATCGGAAAATACTACATGCGCAGGGAAATCACCAACCATCATAGCATGCACCTTTCTAAAATGAAACGGGTATAAGTTTTCCTTGTGTATAATATTACTTACAGATGATTTACAAATTCCTCGATGCATCCCTGACAATCTTCGACAACTTAATTCTGGGTTATGTTCTAGATCCATCAGAATACCTTCTTCGGGATGCCTACCCGTTTCATTTTCTTTTTGAGACACCGATCCAGTTTCCCTTAACCTCTGGTGAAGTGCCGTAAAGGTTATATGAGTGGGATGGATTCTATTTGAAACCTTTCAACATATCTACGTTGTGCCGCTCGAGCGTTCCACTGAACTTCCCCGTAGATTAAATGCATATCTGCATATACTTCATTACTAAACGAAACCATTTTCTAAAAAAATGTAAATTAAAATCTTATTTTCAATTAAATCAAATTATTAATATGGCAATAATATTTTTGTCAAAACTGACACTTGAGTTTATTATTGTTAAGAACGGTTACCTAGCATTGTTGAGTAAGTATAGCTTTTTTCATGAATAAATACTTACACTTTCTTAAGCAAAAAAAGTATACTACGTTCTCTAAAAAAAAAAGAATTACATTATGCCTTTAGACTAACGGTCATCACGTGGAGCTTATAGTTTAGAATAATTCATACCTATCTTTAATTCTGTATTGTCTTGAAATAAATACACCTTATTAAAAAATATGTTTTCCTTGTATCGACGCATAATCTTGCAAATTACTCGAACGGTTAACTCTAGAAAAGGTACAAGAATAATATTTATTCGTAAAAACACCCAAAAGTGCATCGCCAAAAAAGTTAGGGCAAATTTACATGAATAATAGTAGCGTACGTAGCGCCCTCTAAGTGTCACATAAAATTTAATACCAAATTATGATTCCTTACCCAAAAAATACCCCGAATGAACAATTTTATGAGAAAATTTTATTATTTTCAACAGATATTTAATAAAAAATTAAATAAAATTTTTATTTCAACACCCTGTATCTTCGTAACGAAGGATTTCCGGACCTAGGTTAATATGAAAATGTTTTCATATTCAACACTGTAAATTTGGGAGGGGGCATAAAACTAATAAAATGCTAACTCCGTTATAGAGGCTTTCGACGAAAGACTTAACTCTGTGGCTTTCCGGATAACTCCACTATTCTGTAATGTTTATTTTCGAAGGTCAATTATGTCAACCGCTTGACATATTTGCTGGGGTAAGTTTGACAAAGTTAAAACTGCTTGACATATTTACTAAGGTTAAGTTTGACAAAGTAAAAATGATTATGTTTGAAAACCAGTTTAGTCTGAAAACTTGGCCTAGGTAAGTTTGGTCAAGGTTGGTTAAGGTCAAAATTTTAAAGTTTAATCGATAGCAATTTTGCCGTACTTTGTGTGGAATTGTAGCAACCAAGTTTGGCAAAATATGTCAAAAAGGCCAGAGTTTAAAAAATTGAAAATGTCTCTTTTACTCCAAACTTCATTAAAAATATTTGAAAAGACAGTATATATACATGTTACTAAATGAGAATGTGCGGAACTTAATTGAGTCACACTTCACTATTCCTAATATCATAATATAAGGAAAAATTCATAATGAGGGAAGTTCTGGATAAAGATATTTTACCGATTTTGTTACTAAACGTCGGAAAGTTTTTCAAAGTCAAAAGTCATATTTTCACTCCGTTATCATCTTTAACGCGTACAAGCAAAAACATGAGTATAATAAAAGTTGAGTATGATTAGGGCACCTGACAAAATTCGCCTAGGGCCGCAGAAGCTTGTATCAACCACTGCACCTCATTTCTAATTTTAAGGATTTCTCTGCGTATGCTTTTTTGCAAAACTTACATTTATATAAAACCTCGTGGGATAAAACGCAAATACTATTTTCTGGTAATAAGCCTCTGCGTCACCGAATATTAGATCTGAGAGAAACAAACCGAAATATTATGTAAATTGCAAAAATATGCAGAAAGATGCTGCCAAGGAAAACGTTAGCCTCAAAAGAATCTTATTAAATTTTTCTTTCGCTTGATTCGCCAGACCTAATATAACCTCGACGCTGAGAATACAGCGTGTGCGTGGATTTAGGGAACACACGGACTACGTTTTTATTTATAACCATACAAAAACTTATTGATTATAAAACATTTTGCTTCCTCTAAGAAACTAGTAGAGTAGCTGTAATCCTATTAAATAAATAACCTACAGGGTAATCGAAGAATACGCAAATTATAAATGTTAATAAGAGCAATGTGACGTTTTGAATACAAAAAATATTATTAGGAAATGTTTTCTAGAACTATAAAACATAAAATCATAGCCATGTACAAAAACAAAATGTTTTTCGTATTTGTAAAAATATTCCACTCAAGTGATTTAAAAAATTTCGCATTTGCTAAAATCAAAAAAAATTATCTGTGATGAATCATTAATACCCATATTCATTAAGGAGGTTTAAATTTAGACCAGGTCTAATTTGACAGTTATAGGTTTAAAATGACATGCAAACATTCAATAAACAATTTTTGTAAATGCAACAATTACTACAGTTTCAATTGCCATGACAATTAGATCTGGTTTAACTCTTAAACCTTTTTAGTTAATACGGGGGTAAAAGTTTAACTCATTTATACAGGAACACACTCACGAGAGTCTATGTCAACCATATAGTATATGGGTCTGAAAATTAGGGGCTTCCCGAATACTGTAAATTTAGGAGGGGGTCTAGATCTAACAAAATGCTAACTCCTTTATCAAAGCTTTCGACTAGACGAACTCTGTGGTTTTTCGAAAAACTCCACTATTCTGTAATATTTATTTTCGAAGGTCAATTATGTCAACTGCTTGACATATTTGATGGGGTTAAGCTTGACAAAGTTAAAAATTATTATTTTTGAAAACCATAATATTTGATTAGTCTGAAAACTCGGCCGGGGTAAGTTTGATTAGGTCAAAATTTGTAAGTTTTATGGATAACAATTTTGCCGCACTTTGTGTGGAATTATGGCAATCACGTTTGGCAATAATATGTCGAGAGTTGAAAAAATTGCAAATGTCTCTTTCGCTCCTGACTTTAAGAAAGATCATTTTTTTGCGGGGACGAGATAGACAACGCAGTATTTGATAAAAACTATAATATTTGATATCAAATGACAGAAATAGGTTGGTTTTCGATCATTTTAGGCATAAATCCTATTATAGTAAAAAAACCGAAAGATACATCCTTTATTTGTACGACTTCGTTCAACAAAGCTGTTGTCGAGAATTTTTTTTCGTAAATTAAAATACCAAAAACATGCTATTTTTAATTTATTGGATTACCACAGTACCTCCAGTAAAAAAAATGTAGAGAAGAAAGGTAAAACAGGTGGGTATAATAAATAAATATTGTATATTAATATACATAATTTTCTTTTTTATATTGATGAAGTTACATCCAGAGAAGGCGGTGGACTAGCAACGTAAGTATGTAACATTTGTGCCAACGTAAATGCCTTGCCACCTATATTATTGGTATTCCCCACAAAGCGCTTCGACGACCATGGCATGACATTTGCAGCAATGCGCGAATCTATGATTTTAGGGTTCCTGGACTCCGAAAAAGGTGTTCTCTCATTACCGTAAGTCTGTCGGTCTGTTTGCCTGTACGCGGCATACCTCAAATACTACTTATTCGATTGACTTGAAATTATGGTCAAACATTGAGAGGCAAAGAGGGACTAAAACCTGTTTGGTAAAAATTCAGTATGACGAAACCAAATGGCGGCGTCACGAAATGTAAAAATATCATTGTTAAGCAACTATTTGTTGAATAGTTGGAATAAACTAGTAAATCCATTACGGCGAAACAAAATGGCGACCTAATAAAATTTTAAAAAATTCAGTACCAAAAAAACTACTTATCCAGTTGACTTGAAATTTTGCACAAAAATCAAGTGGTAAACAGGGATAGACTGATAAATTTTTTATAAAATGTTTAAATTTCCTGGAAGAAAACCTTCTTTTTATAAAGGAAAATAATAAAGGATTTAATTTATTTTTTGTAAACTACGTAAATAATGTTATGAAAAATAAATAATAATAAGAATAATAAATAAATTTAAAATATTCAAGTAAATTACAGTTTATAGGAATTGTATAAAGTTATTACCAAATAATTTATTGTCTAAAAACTAAAGTATTATTACCTTAAGATATAAAAAACTATTTTATTTCTGAACTCATATTGTAGTTATTGCTAAAATAGGACCCTAAAAACAAGTTCACTTTGCCTTGTTTTGTGTTATTTTTTTTACCGCGACACGCCTGGGAAGTAGTTGTAGAACAGCCTGTGAGTATATTTATTTACGCGGCGACGTACGGGATATAACTCTCTTATTTAGATATATTAAGCATTCTCGTATTTACAAGAAAAATATTTTATACAGAAAATCATCAAAGATAGAACGTTTGTGTTTATATTTCAGTGATTTTAAATGAATAATTTGGTTTACAAGTGTAGTAAAATTATCGAAAAAATTGAGTTTTCGTTTAATAGGTGTACCATTTGAACACTACGTTGATGTTTTTGTTTGTGATTTTATGTTGGGTATGTATGTATGGGTATTATAGGATTACATTGAAATTTCACCAAAAATTCAGGAAATGTCAGGTATGTATTAATTTTTAGTTATTTAGTTTTAGTTGCGGTATATATTATAGAAATATGGAAAGCTTTTCAATCCCAAAAAATAATTTTATCGAAAAAATGTAGAACTTACTGCCAAAATAATTTATATACTATTTAATGTATTTTGTAATTAAATGCATTCGCCAAAATCCTTATGGGTCGCAGCCGAAACTCTTCGGAGCCTCAATAGGTGGCGCCAAGTGTTATGCTGGCTCGTGGAACTTTCCCACTTATGTAGACGTTTTCAATTGCATCGACGATCTCTTAATTGAGATCTCCCTGGACAAGCCTGCCTGATGAGGGTAAAGTTCCAGAAATCGATCGCAGGAGGGGTATCCTGTGACACAATCGAAAGCAATGTTTTCTCGTAAGCCGCTTATATGCAAAAATGATCTATTTTTGCCTTTTGCTACATATATCCTTTCCGGAGAAGAAATCTGAATAAAGGTGTGTGTGAAAACACATTTTTATTTCTTTTTCAGTTTTACCATGCATTTTAAATGCATTCTCCAAAATCCTTATGGGTCGCAGCCGAAACTCTTCGGAGCCCCAATAAGTCGCGCCAAGTGTTATGCTTGGCTCGTGGAACTTTCCCACTTATATAGACGTTTTCTTTTCGATTGTGTCGCATCGATGATCTCTTAATTGAGATCTCCGTGGATACAAGCTTGCCTGATGAAGGTAAAGGCGCAGAAAGGAGGTGTATCCTGTGACACAATCGAAAGCAATGTCTTTTCGTAGGCCGCTTACATGCAAAAATTATCTATTTTTGCCTTTTGCTACATATATCCTTTTCTGGCCAAGAAATCTGAATAAAGGTGTGTGTGTAAACACATTTTTATTTCTTTTTCAGTTTTACCCCGAATTTTAAATGCATTCGCCAAAATCCTTATGGGTCGCAGCCGAAACTTCTCGGAGCCCCGATTGGTGGCCCAAGTGTTATGGTTGGCTCCTGGAACTTTCCCACTTATGTAGACGTTTTCGATTGTATTGCGTCGGTGATCTCTTAATTGAGATCTCCCTGGATACAAGCCTGCTTGATGAGGGTAAAGGTCCAGAAAGCGATCGCAAGAGGGGTATACTGTGATACAATCGAAAGCAATGTCTTCTCGTAGGCCGCTTACATGCAAAAAATCTATTTTTTATATATATATATATATATATATATATATATATATATATATATATATATATATATATATATATATATATATATATATATATATATATATATATATATATATATATATATATATATATATATATATATATATATATATATATATATATATATATATATATATATATATATGTATATATATATATATATATATATATATATATATATATATATATATATATATATATATATATATATATATATATATATATATATATATATATATATATATATATATATATATATATATATATATATATATATAATGCTTCCATAAGTGTTTTAATTAATTTACGTTTCGGCTACTTCAGCCTTTTTCAAAGTTGCATATAGAGCAAAAAAGGACAGTTTTTATGTTTAATTTTCTCTCCAAGTCAAATATTTTTTTTTATAAAAAATCACTTACCAAAAACAGAAACATAGACATTACACATTATGACAAAAAACACAATTATTCAAACACATGACTACATTAATTGTTAAAATTGCAAAAAAACATTATAAGTTTTTAGGTCTGTTTAATAAAAAACGTAACCGTACTACTAAAGGTAATATTTTTGGTATGTATACAAGAAAAATGGATTGTAGTTTGAACTAGACATGTTAAACAACTGTTACTATGGCGGTGATCCAGAAAACAGTTGTTTAACATGTCGAGTGCAAGATACAAACCATTTTTCTTGTATGCATATCAAAAATATTACTTTAAGAAGTAAGGTTACGTTTTTAATCAACAGACTTAAAACCTATAATGTTGTATGCAATTTTAACAATTAATCTTTTTGTCATAATGTGTAATGTCGATGTTTCTATTTTAGGTAAGTGATTTAAAAAAAATTAACTGAGAAAATTTAAACATAAAAATTATTCATTTAAGCTCTATATGTAGCGCAGATCTCAAATATAATATTAAAATGAGGCGTTCTATTTAAAAAATACCACCGATATTGCAGCGTTTAAGTGGATCTCTCGGTATATTTAATAGTGTTGCCCAAAATGCGCAGTGTAATTTTTTTTTGGCTAGTTATTACTAGTTTAATATTAAGCTGATCTAGATATAAAAATGAACAAGAAATTAGATATTGTTCGACACTACATATAATATTATTTGATATGGTTGGGCATTCATTATTCAGAGTGTTTCCTGGAAATAACGTGGGACAGTCTTGAAATCTCATCTGGACATTTTAGAGAAAAATTAGGCTAGGATTTCTTAAAATAATTTATTATATATATATATATATATATATATATATATACACATATATATATATATATATATATATATATATATATATATATATATATATATATATATATATATATATATATATATATATATATATATATATATATATATTTATTATATTTAATGTACTCAAAATTTTTCAATTTGTAAGGTATTATATATAAAAATTTAATGTTTAGAGTACAGGTTTTAAGTGTACGATGAATTCACATGAATTTGTGGGTACACTGATTACCAATAAATCAATATTGTTTTACTAATTTTCAGCTATTTTCCCAAAGTAAAGCAAATTTCTGAGAATTACAAGTGAAAACTTAACTCTAGTGTTAAAGTAAATTAAAGTAAGTTTGTCTGAAACCAAGGAATTATATCACAAATCTTATCAAAATTTTCAGCTATCCATTTAAATATTTTCTTTTTATTTCTTTGAAAATTTAGTGCAGTAACCCTAAAGGGAATTTTATTTGTAATTTTAGGTATTATATATGTGAAATGCCTTTGCACAGATGAGAAACGGGTATTTGGCGTAGTCAAGTTTTTATTCCAGTATGCCCTTGTACCCAGACCATGTGACACGCAATCTTCCCGTGACTGATTCTTGAAATATAACTTAAAACATGTCTTTATATATAGTTGTCTGATATTCATAAGTTTTATATTGCTGAACAATATATTTGTTGGATACATCCGTTTTTTAAACATTATTATTTTTAAAAAGTACTTTTATAGTATAAATAAAGAAGTCAGAATGTTGTTAGAAGCTGCCCCCCATGCGGAGATCCCGTAGCACAAAACCGATTCCACAAGTGCCTGGTATAACATCCGTAGCACATGATACGGTACTATCTGTCTCAGGAAGTAAAATTTGTATATGTTCTTTCTTAATTTCTCCATAACTAGGCTTACATGCTCATGCCATCTCATATACTGATCAAAGTAGACTCCAAGATATTTAATTTTTTCTGTTTGTTTAATTTTATTTTTACATTTACAGTTTTCAAAATATTTACAACCCCAATCATGAATTTTTATTGATACATTTTCTGGTAGGTTCCGATTTGTCATAGTGAAATTTAAGAATTTTGATTTATCTATGTTAAGTGTTAATAGACTTTTATCCAACCAGCACTTGATTTTCTGCATAGTCTGTTCAGCTTTTTTTAATACGTTATTCCAACTATTGTCCTTTATTAATATTACTGTATCATCCGCATAACATACAACCCTATTATCACAAATATCTGTAAGGTTATTCACATATATTAAGAAGAGAATCGGTCCAAGTACCGTGCCCTGTGGTACACCAAAATCAATTCTTTTTGGGTCGCTTTCATAATTTTTTATTTTTACTTTCTGCATTCGTTTATCGAGGTATGATCTAAACAGGTCATTAATTTTACCACGTACTCCAATGTTCTCTAATCTTTCTAAAAAATCTTCATTAAAACTTCTTGTGATAAATTCCGTCACCTCGGCAACAGCATTCTCGGTACTGCAGCCATCTCTAAACCCAAATTGATGATTGAACATTAATCCATTTTTTTCCAGATAATCCCAAAGTCTCAATTTTATACATTTCTCAACTATTTTGCTCAAGGTACTTATAATTGCAATAGGTCTGTAGTTAGTTTTTTCTGTCTTATCGCCTGATTTAAATATTGGTATTACAATGGCATTTTTAAAGATATCCGGAAAGACGCTTGTCTCGAGAACACTGTTTACCAGGTGTCTTAGAGGTTTTACCAAAAAAAGTGAGTTCTCCTTAACAAATTCGGCAGAAATACCATCTTCGCCACTAGCTACTCCATTTTTTAATGACATTATTTCTTTTAATAATTCGGTTTCAGAAATTGGAGCCATAAATATGGAGTGTGTGCATACTGGCCCGTCGTCAACGGGATTTAGGGGCTTCTCAATTTTGTTTGCAAGTTTCTGGCCTACTTTACAAAAGTATTTATTTAATTCTTCTGCTATGCCTATATTATCTAAAATATCTTTTCCATTATCATCTTTAATTACTTTTATCTCATGTTTAGTATTATTCTCGCCTATGGCATGTTTTATGGAATTCCATATTTTTTTAGGGTTTTTTAGATTGTTATTAATTATTCCTTGATAGTACATATTTTTCACCTTATTTATTAGTTTTGTTAACCTATTTCGGTAATCCCTAAACTCATTTAGAGTTTGCAGGTTACCAGGACTTCTTGCAGATTTCCTTTTTAACTTGTCTCTAATCCTTATTGAAGTTAATATACCTGATGTGATCCATGGTTTGATACGTTGATTTTTTGATTTTATTTTTACTTTATTCGTACAGCTTTTAGTAATGTTTTTGATAGTATTTACAAGTTTACCAGCTATTTGATTAGGGTCATTACATTCATATTTTAATTTTTTGGTAATTTACTTTATCATAAAATCTAGTTATGTTTTTGTGTGATTGAATAACATCTTGCATTTTCATATTAATTACCACTGGGTAGTGATCTGTTAGACCCGAAATCAGTACCATTCCCAGGATATTTTCTATCTTGCTATTTTTATCAATCTTTACGAACACGTGATCTAGGCATGACTTTGATTCACCTGCCACTCTAGTTTCCTTATTTATAACACTTTTATATCCAAACTCCCCTAATATACCTATATAGTTGTTTGTTACTCGTGTATCTGTGTTTAATATATTAATGTTGGTGTCCCCTGTAAAAATTTCTATGCTGCATTTTTTATAGTTTTTCAGAAAGAGTTCGTTTAAATCTTGAATATAATCTTCTGGTTTAAGCGATGGGGACCTATAGTTTGCAATAATACCAATAGATTTTTTGTTTTTTGTTAAGGTTACTCTTAAAAATTTTGAATTTCTTATACCTATTTTCATACTATTTTCAATTAAACTATTTTTTACATAAATTACCGTACCATCACACTTATTTATATAACTTTCATTATAAAATACTTCATATGTTTTTATTTTGAATTGTTCTAAATTTTCTATTTTGTTGGTTTCAGACAAAACAATTACATCAAAATTTGTATTTAATGATTCCAAGTATGCGACTAAATTATCAAAATTTTTTGTTATGTTTCGAATATTCAGGTGTATTAAGCTAAAACCGTTAGAAGTTCTTATAAAATGTTCAGAATTATCTATGCTCTCACTCAATATTGTGTCACAGTCCTTATCTAATAAGAAAGATGTCGGATCGTTGAATTTTATTTATGTTTTTCCGATATATTGATATCACAACCTGATACGCACTGAAATCATAGTCTAGTTTTCGGATAGTTTTTGGCTTTCTCCTAGGTTTAGTCTAAGTTTTCCAATGTCGTCCCGGTTGTAAATCCTGTGGACTGGTTCGTTTTCTTTTCTTCTTACGAAAATACATCCGTCCCTTACCCAGATGTATTTAAATCCATCATTGCGAAGTGATCTGGCATGCATGAACAGTTCCCTCGAGTCCCTTGACAAATCTTCATTTAAAAAAATAAGGTCTGTGTCACTCAGACCGCATTTATTTCCAACTATTTTACCCAACTGTTTCCTTTTTTGTATCAATTCATGTTTTTGTTCAACTGTTTTGAACATTATGGTGATAGCAGTGTTCTCTTTCACAGATGTGTTCAATTTTATTTGCGTGTCCTGTAGTTGTATTTCTGGGTTAATATATTTGAGTACCTTCTTTGCTTTTAATTTTATTTCTTCTGGATTATTTCTTATTTCCTCAGCTGTGCTTTTTACACCCATCATAACAATGTTCTTTAATCTATTTTCATTTTCTTTCACATCACTTTGTATTTTAAGCTTCCTTAATTCCTTCTTTATATATTCGTTTTCTTTCTTTAATTCAATTATTTCTCTATTAAAAGTTTTATTTTGTTCTTTTTGTATTTCATATTGTTCGGGATAAAATTTTAGGTCTTGCCTGAGGTCTCGGATCTCATCCCTTAATTCCTTTATAGAGTCTATTACACTAGTTCCTTGATTGTCAACCTTATGTTGGGCTTTTTCAAAGAAATCCATTGATCTTCTTATCTGTTTTTCAGTATGGGTTTTACACTCTTTACAAAGATATTTATTGTTTAATGTACGCAAGACTTCCAGCTCAACATCTGTAAGACCTGCACAAGATCTGTGGATCCAACCTTTGCACTTATCACACTGTACTGACGTTTGCGTTTTTGTAATATTTGCAGAGCATTCACCATACTTGTAAGTTTTTGGCTTTGTACCTCCCATGTTGGGAAAAGAACAATAAAAAAGTGCTAAGTGTTCAAAAGGCACTTGTAATAAAGTAATGTCCTCAAATAAAAAGACGAACTTTCGAAAATTCTCCGATCACCAATTTACAAAAATACCTGCCAAACTCCAGTTCCACTACTATACACACAGGACAAACGACGGAATTTGTTATTTTTAATGTAAACAAATTTGACAACGCCGATATATTTTCGATTTACTCTTGCATAAAATAAGCACTATAAAATTCAGTATGTCCGAAAGTAATTTGTGATATTTTCAGCTATAAGTATAAAGTTTCAGAAACACTAAAATTCAGAATATTTGAACCACTAGAAACTCAGCATTCCCGCTCAACTTTAGGCACGATTTTACGTTGTTTATACATCGTCGGCCATTTTATATACATATATATATATATATATATATATATATATATATATATATATATATATATATATATATATATATATATATATATATATATATATATATATATATATATATATATATATATATATATATATATTTATATATATATATATATATATATATATATATATATATATATATATATATATATATATATATATATATATATATATATATATATATATATATATATATATATATATATATATATATATATACATATATATATATATATATATATATATATATATATATATACATATATATATATATATATATATATATATATATATATATATATATATATCCAGAAACACTATAGTGGTTCGGTAAGTGTTTTAATTAATTGACGTTTCAACAATTATTAAATATTCTTATTTATAGTGAACCGCAAGTCAGCAAACATTTGGCTGCGACAATTTTTCGGGAATCTCCAAATAAGAGACCAACCAAAATATGTAATTTCAGCAAACGAATTTACACATCTAATTGTTTTTGGTGTCCAGTTTAACACTTACTTTAAAAAAGTTTTGTTGTTTGTGGTGTTTTTTAGCAATAAGTTTTGTTTATTCTAAGGAATGGGTTCCTTCATTTAAAAAAATACTGGATTCAAACTCGATGAAACAACAATAATTGTTTATATGTTTGTTAGATGAAATAAAAGATAAACATTTAAAATCCAATTTCAAAATCAAATACAATAATCTAATCTATCTAGCGTTCAAATTATCAAATCGTGCAGCGCTCAGAGTAAAATTTCAATGTTGCCACCTTATCAAAAAAAATTATTTGTTTTAAAAGGGCCGTAATTCCAAAGCCTTTGTTATAAAGTACTTTTTGGCCTGCACTTTTATCTGTAAAAATACTTGTAGTCATATTTTCCTTCTACTCCTTATTAAGGTGACAAATACATTTCATCGAATTTTATATCACAAAATCAAATTAATATCAATCAAATTATTACTCAGATCGACAAATACAAGGAATTTTTCAATTACACATTAGGGCAAAGAATAACTAAAGCTCCTAAGCATCTTTATATATACTAATATATACGAATATACTCTTATATAATAGGTTATATAATTGAATTATAATTTTTGTAAACTTTAAATTATATGCCATAGATAATTTCATTAATTTCTTTAAGAAAACCAAGCCTAATTTTTCTCTCAAATGCCCGAATGAGATTTCAAGACTGTCCCACGTTATTTCCAGGAACCACTCTTAATAATGAATGCCCAATCATATCAAATAATATTATATGTAGTGTCGAACAATATCTTATTTCTTGTTCATTTTTATATCTAGATCAGCTTAATATTAAGCTAGTCTTAACTAGCCAAAAAAATTACATTGCGGATTTTGGGTAGTATTATTAAATATACCGAGAGATCCACTTAGACGCTGTAATATCGGTAGTATATTTTTAAATAGAACGCCCCATTTTAATATTATATTTGAGATCTGTGCTACATATAGAGCTAAAAAGAACAGTTTTTATGTTTAAATTCTCTCAGTTAATTTTTTTTAAATCACTTACCTAAAATAGAAACATCGACATTACACATTATAACTAAAACATTAATTGTTAAAATTGCATACAACATTATAAATTTTAAGTCTGTTTATTAAAAACGTACCTACTTCTTAAGATAATATTTTTGATATGCATACAAGAAAAATGGATTGTATCTTGTACTCGACATGTTAAACAACTGTTATCTGGATCACCGCTTGGTATAGTAATAGTTGTTTAACATGTCTAGTTCAAACTACAATCAATTTTTCTTCTATACATACCAAAAATATTACCTTTAGTAGTACGGTTACGTATTTTATTAAACAGACCTAAAAACCTATAATGTTTTTTTGCAATTTTAACAATTAATGTAGTCATTTGTTTGAATAATTGTGTTTTTTGTTATAATGTGTAATGTCTATGTTTCTGTTTGTGGTAAGTGATTTTTAATAAAAAAAATATTTGACTTTGAGATGCAATTTTGAAAAAGGCTGAAGTAGCCGAAACGTAAATTCATTAAAACACATATGTAACCACTATAGTATTTCCTTATATAACATAGAACCATATATATATATATATATATATATATATATATATATATATATATATATATATATATATATATATATATATATATATATATATATATATATATATATATATAATAGTTTCTTGGTAATTATCTGTATAACTTCTGAACTTAATTAGGAAACATTATTTTAAATATACTTTAATTCTTTATATCTGGAGACGAAGCGTTTGCAGAACTACTCCCAAATGAAATTTTTCACATGTATCGATCTAGAAAACACACATTGGTGCTTATTTCTAAATCACTCTGTATAATCTCCACATCAGAAGTAACAGCGCTATGGAAAGAATAGTTATTCTTTCTCTCATAAAATGAACTAAAAGATCTTAAAGTTATCTCCTTTAAATTGTAATAGTGAGTTACTGTATGAAGAAGCATAGAGACCATTACGGAAAAGTTTATTGTCGCCGTCGTTCCTTTCTTACTATCGCTTTCGTGCCAAATACAGCAGAAACAATCTATATTGACAAAGTCGAATAAGCATTTTTTATTCCATTGTGATAATGTTGTACCAGAACACATCCCCAGCTACTCTAAAAATAAATACTTTCGCACTTATTACAGAAGAAATACAATTAAAACTATTAAACAAAAAGATAAATTGTATAAAAAATAGCGCCAGTATGAAAATCCGAATGATTATACTTTATTTTCTATTTTGAAGCCCCGATCTAAAAAACTTATAGAATCGGATTTTAAAGATTGTATCAAATCTACGGAAAATGATCTTACAGATAATCCCAAAAGGCTTTGAAACTACGCCTCTGTAAAAAAGAAAAATGTAAGTAAAATACCAAATGAAATCTATTGGGATGGTACTCTTGCTGCAAATGGTAGGGATATAAGTGACTTGTTTCGTTCTTATTTTGCAGTTGATTTCGAGCCAAAAAGGTATAATTTTGATCAATCCACCGCTCATAGCGCCCTAAATAATTCCTATTACTATCATATTTGATAAAACTGAAGTAATACGGGCACTCTTAAATCTCAATAATATCAAAAAAAGCTCCATCCCTGACAAAATACCTCCAGTTTTTCTAAAAAAAAAACACACTTACTATTTTAGAGCCACTAATTCACATTCTAATATTTATTACGTCTCTTAACACCGGAGTCTTTGCCGATAGATGGAAGTCCGCAATACTCATCCCGGTATTTAAAGGTGGCCAAAAGAATGATGTAAAAAAACTATCAAGCAATAGGTAAATTATCAAGTGTATCAACTTTCTGAAAAATAAGTTTACAATTTAACAAAAATATAATAGGTACTGAACCATATGACTTTTATAAAGGTCAGTGGTTGGAGACTAACCTTTTTGTTTTGACTGAATACCTCCACGACCATATAGATACTTACACGCAGGTGGATGCCATTTACACCAACTTTGACAAGATAATTCATAATGTTTTACTTGCTCGCCTGGCTGAAGGGTGATGACCTGCTGAAATGGGTAGATTCTTACATTAAGGACCGATCATAGTATGTGACTATTCAGGGATTTTTATCAGGCGTCTTCAAACCAACTTTAGGCATCCTTCAGGGTTCCCACTTAGGACCTTTGTTTTTATGATTTATATCAATAAAATTAAATCACGTCTCCACCACTGCAATTGCAGATGATTTGAAAATTTCCCAAAATGTATAAAATATTGCTGATTATCGCCTTAATCAAATAGGTTTGAATAGAGTAGTGGTTGAGTTTTGCAACCAAAACAGCCTTTTTCTTAACCTCAATAAATGTTCAACGATTACTTTTTTTCTCCTAATAAACTACAATATAATTACACATACAAAATAGGTACAACTAACCTTCCATAGTCATATAAGAGATCCACGAATTATTATCGACTCTAAATTAATGTTTGATATACACATAGACTTTCAGAGTGTTGGGATTTGTCTTGCAAAAATGCTCCATATTTTCAAATATTAAATCTATGACCTTTTATGTAATTCTTTTGTTCTCAGCAAATTACATTTAGGTAGTGTCATTTGTGGTCCTAGATATGCCATCTATATACATGGTTTAGAACAAATACAGAATAAATTCCAAAGTTCATTTCATTTAAAGCTAATTATAGAAATCCAAGTAGTGACTAAGCACTGGCTCGACAACACTTTCCTGTTGCATCCCTTTCAGCTAGAAAAACAATTTCTGATATACTGCTTTTATATAAAACTGTTAATAGCATATCAAAAAAAAACCTATTGTTACTAATAAGATTAAATATTCGTCAAGCTAACCTACGTTCATACGAATTCGTTAATATACCCTTTACCTTTAAAAACAAAATGTTCTCAAAATTCTCCGTTGGTTTTAGACTAGCAAGAAGCGCTAATTTATATAGTAATATATTTGACATATTTTCAACATCCTCAAAAAATGTTAAACCATATGTATACTTATGTATAACTGCCTAACTGAATCCTTCTATTTTTTACATACTGTTTAAGAGTGCAAGCTATAAAATTTCTCGTGTTCATTTTTCGAACTCAAACCTCAAGAGCCACTCTGTAGATGACGCATCAATGTCGGAATCCGATTATTTTTTTATTTTTTCCAAAATAGGCCATATAAATAAATTAACACGTTCAATATTTAATGTTATAACATATTTATGTACAAACATTACATAATATCTATCAAATACTATGCAAATAAGTAATTTCGCTTTTAACGGAAAAATTCAAATATTTCAGAAAACGTTTAACAGTGACGCAACATTGTGGTATCCCCTCCATCCCAAGCAAATAACTTTATGAGTTTTACATTCCTTTGATAGAAAATTCAAAATATTGTACATGGCATATATATTTCTTGCCTCGTTGATATATCTATCTTTGTTGCGAAATGAAATAAAACGAGAGAGTGATGTTACAAAACCTCCTTTACAGAATATAATATTTATGATCTCCCCTATTGACTGTTTTTTTTATCAGCTAGCCGAAGTAATAATTGCAGGGCCTTTCGACTTTCGGCACCTTTCGGTGTTTGCCGATAAAAACAAGTTTTTTTAATATCTAAATACCCGGAATATTGATTTCCTTATATTTTTATGAACATGATTTTGATAGCTTGAGTCTTGGGTTGAGAATTTTCTGTTTGTTTATTGCAGGTGTGTTTTAAAATGACTAGTAAATGGTTGTTTTACTTGTATTTTTAAAATGTCGACGTTTAGTTTAGAACTTGTCACTCTTGTGACTGTGTCTAAGCTTTCTAGACAGTCGTTTATGAATTCCTGTGTTTCCTGTGTATTTAGGATATGTGTAATGAGTGCTAAAGGGCGTAAAATACGAGAGCAGCAAGTCCTCGGCGCCGAACTGCAAAAAATTTTGCAATGAGAATCCTGGGAAAATGCAGAATAAGGTAAGTTCAAATAATATAACTATAGGTGCTCGATTTTGAGACCCTTCATGAATTTGAAGAATTAGAAATGGACAGAAGGTACATACATGGTGGACGTATTTCTGAAGTACACATCTTTTGTTTGAAACTTAAAATAGCCCAACTTTAAAGAAGGAAGACTATTTTGTTTTCAAACAATGATGAAAATAAATAAAACTAATAAATGTTGTTTTTATAGGTACCTAGGCAACACGATTCCTTTAGAATTTTCTGGTTCATTTTTATTTCATACTGATATTTTTATACATGAGGTGAATTCTCTCTGAAATTCACATAAATACCTATGGTTTTTATATTTGTGAAATTTAAATATGTTTTCTAGGATTAATTTTAAATTTTAACTTTTAACAAAGATAGTGTACCTTCAGTACATTCAGGGGTATAGTAATTCTGTAGGTATAAAAACTTCCTCTTGGTCATATTATAGTGGTAGAAATTAAAAGCCCATAAAATTAGACACTTTTTATGCAACACTAATACTTTCATAGTGGTAGTCTCATAATGCTGGCTGATGCAATTTAACTCACCGGATCCATGACAATCTGTGCAAGAATAAAGCTTTTAGTTATCAATATTATATTAATCCTTTTTATGTGACTTCCACTTAGAAAGTTTTGCTATTGTACACAGTAGCAGGCTTTAACAGCGTATACCCCCACAGTTATATCACAAAGAGAAAATTATTGGAAAGCAACTGTTTATCGATACCTAATTTACTAAGGCATTGCTTTCTAGTGAGAAAATAATTCTTGTATATGGCTATGCATATGTAACATATTAAATATCTTAGTCTTGTATCTACAAACAAATAAAAATTGAACTTTTATATATTCTTAATCTTGACAAAACTTTTTTACTTTTTAACTTATTGGAGTGAACAAAAAACCAATTGTAGGGTTACTTAAAACTTTTTCCTGGTTATTAGAAAAACAAAAGACTATTAATTTTACAAGATATCACCATATGTTGTATTGTTTAAATCGGACACACCTCAGCACAAACTCTATACTATATTTTCCTCAAAAGGAACTCTTCTTGCAGATTATAAATATAATATCTGGTTTGATAACTTTATCTTCAAAGACACCCGATCAATTTATGAAAAACCTTATGAGGCAGTGTGTTAGAGAGAGATGGACAACACAATTACATAGTGGAGTGGATAGGTATCAAACCAGATATAATTATAATCTGCAAGAAGAGACCCATTTGAGGGATATATAATAGTCAGGATGTCCCATTTGAAAAATATTTATAGTAATATCTTGTAAAATTGACAGTCTTTTTTTTTCGTTTTTTACAAGCTTGGTAATTTATGTAATTTTTTTTAACAAGCATTTGACCTCCTAAACTAATAATATAACAGACTTAATATTGGACAGCACATATTTAAGATTTTCCCATAGGAGATTGGATTTTGGAATGCAAAAGTTGGTTCCAAAACAAATTAAAAAATCCAGGTGTGTATTTAAAAGTTGATGATGGCCCCTCGTTTACGAAACATCAGATTCAAAATATGACAGCACCATAAAATGTTAGACAAAAAAATGCTTTGGCAATATGTTTAAAACTTTAAAAAAATTTTAGGATTAAAAAAGTTACTGCATAATTTTAAAAATGCAATATTTTATTTGTTTCAAAATATCTCAAGAACATAATGGCTAGAATTCGCCTGCAGGTGCTATTATTCTTGTAACGAGATTGTCTAAAACTTTCCATATATACAGAATTGTTTCTAGTTCAAAATTCCAGGTATAAAACAAAAGTGTATGCCCCTGGGCATTATCATATAAGTGCCATAGGTATACCATTCAGTTTACCATGTTGTTAAGATATAATAGCACGTTGGATATGTCAAAGATATTTATAAAGAAAAAAAATAAATATAGTCCCTTAATATTTCACATAATATTACAACTGTTTCAACTACATGTATATATGTATCTTTTATTGTAGGGATGATATTAACAAAGGCTATACATATTCAACCAGTTTTGCAAAGAAGCGTGGTAATGATGTTGAGAGTTTAAAGTTCCAAGATTAGTCTCCAGCAAGGTCTCCAGGAATATCTTTGTGAGTATAAATTAAGAGATCTTTCAGTAAAATATTTGAAAGTATCACATATTTGTAAAAGTATTCCTAATACAATGTGCCAAAATGAATTAGGTAAAAATCTTTTAAAGGTTTAGATAATTCAAGTGGATACCAAAACCCTGACAAAATTACAATAAAAAAAAAAGATTATCCGAGCACAAGTGGTGTTTGTCCTGACAAGTTTTGTAAGTGCAAACAATGCAAGGTGGCAAAATGTAAGGTGTTGGCTGTAGAATTGTTATTCCATAATTTTGGGCACTTGGTTGTACTGTTTTACAACCGCATTAAAAAGTAAAAATTTGTCTTAGTAGAGGCCGTTGAAATATGTGGGGTATTTGTTCTTGATTATTACTGGATTTACTAATATTATTAGTAATTCCAATTTATAATAATTTAATAATGAATACAATGAATCAGTTAATCATACAGCAAAAATACTTTGGAAATACAGGCTGTCTTGATAAGGAGAAATACATTTTTATGGATATTTTAAATATATTTCATGACGATTTTGGTCAAGCATTGCAAGTTTGATTCGATGACATGGGGCTGAAAGTATAAGGATTATAATTATCCATTTCATGGCGTCTGGGGGAATAAAAAGTTTTTATTTTTGTTTAGATCAAGAGATTAAAACTACATTTTTTTTTAAACTCGCCTTTTTTGTTGTCTCTCTTTACTCTATATTTACTATATCTCAATAATATTAGGTTTTTCATTTTGTAACTTCCATTCAATGTTAAGCTTGTTTTTGGTATGCATTGGAGGGACTCGCGCAAAGCAGAAATTAAAGAAAAAAAGAAAAATTAAGTAAAATTATTAATTAATTGAAATAGTATTTAACACATTGATTGCAGTAGCTAAAGTTGGTTTTTAAACAACGATGCCTGAAGTATACTGCATTTCATATAGGATTTACTTTAGACATTGCCTCCTTAAGAATTACATTGACCATCATTAATTTTAGGCTGAAGGGCAGCAATATATGTATTGATTTAGAGAAAATGTAGACAAATATTCCTGTGTGACTATATTTTTGTATAGCCCGCATTTTCTGTAGGCTTGGTTCATTTATACTTATATTGGTTGTAGTAGTAGTGGGATGTACAACACAAAAGTCTATAATTTTTACTATTTTTAGAAATATATTATATAATTAACTTAACAACTTAATATAGTAAGACAACTGAATGGCATTTATGTATTGAGTAGGCACATCTGCGAGTATGTTTTTGCATAGCGTTCATTTTCCTTTAGGCTTTGTTCATTTATACTTCTATATAATAATCTGGTGTATTACATGCTCCCTAATATTTTTAAATATATGAACATTTTTCTAGGTTACTTCAGAGGATATAGTCTATAGAGTCTATAGAAAGAAATACAGTTGGGCAGTGGGATAATCCATTTTATAGAGAAATTTGAAAATATATATTAACAGCTTCAGTATTTGGCACAGTATGTAAAAGGTGACATAACACTTCCTGCAATCACATGGTCAGTTCCGTTATAAATCTAAGGCAATTTAAAACCGATTACACACTTTATGGAAAGCAAAAAGAGAGTGTTGCAAGGCAGAAATTTGCACAGTTAAGACCAAATGGAAAAATCAAGGAACCTGCCAATTTTATTCATGAAGAATTTAACCTCTTAGCTGCTACACCTGATGGTAAAACACTTTTTATTATAACTATTAAATTCCCAAAATTTTATTTGTTTATTTAGACTTTTTACATATTAAGTACTTGACTAAACATTAAATATAGTATAAAAAGAAATCACATTTATTATTATCAGATAATATAATTATTCTTTCAAAAGATAACCTTTAAATCATATTAAAGCAAACTAAAATATTATTTTTATCTCAAACAATTTTTTTCTTTCTACGTATTCAAAATACAAAAAAAGTCGATTTTTTTATTAAAAAAACAATAACTAAGAATTTTAGGTCTAAGGTGTGGTACATCAATTATGTTTTCTTTCAAAGAACTTGCTAAATTTTTTCTGTTCTATTTTGAGGGTTCTGTAGCTTGTCCTAATAGTAGTTATAGTTTATAATTTACTTTTATATGTATGACAACACTTGATAATGATTAAAATAAACATGTTTTTTATATGCACTTTTCCCTTGCTTTTCTTTATTTACTTGGACTTTGTCTGAATCTAATGGAAAACACCTGTTAAGTTGTAATTATAAATAAAATTGTTTTCATTCTTTTCAGTTTATATAAATAATATTTAATTATTCTGGCTTTATTATTACATCGAGCCCATCTCGCTAATGAAGCTAGTTTTTGTGTCTTTTTTTCCTACTAATTAGCATTAAAGAAAATTTGTTCTATATCATTACTGCTAATAATAGGCCAAAAAATATATGTAAGGTATTTTGCCTATCACTAATATGTAGGAAATTAAAATGCAACAAACCCCTTCTTAAAAATTTGCTTTTTTTGCTTACTACCTAGTATTAAATTAAAACTTCCAAAGCTCTTACAATTAAACATTAACTTATACTTATTTTACTTGGAACTCTTTTGTGTAGTAATGATCAAACATATTTAATTTTGAAACATAATTTAGTTTTTTTATTTTGTTAGGTATGTATTAAGGTTATTTGTAGAGAGTAAACACCATATTTTCACATAAACAAGGAAAAATCTAATTCTGATTATTTTTTCTCTAGGTAAAAGAAAACTCCATATCACAAGAAAACTGTTTATTGCTACAAACTCTACAAGCCAATAGACCATTCAATTTTGAATCTTACCATCGATGAAGAAAGCAGAAAAGGAAAATATATTTTAATTTATAGATTTAGAAGTTTGTAATCGTTAGTAGAACAGTTTATGCTTTTGTAGTAAATCCCCATGACTAGTTAATGCATCATATGAGTATGAGTAGGTGTGTTTGTTGTGTGCAGAATTTAGTAGTAAGATCTCTTTATGTACAGATATATTTGAATTTTATTTAATGCAAAAAGTTTCTACTTAGAAATGGAGATAAAGGTGACCCCATAGCTATCCCAATTGTTGGTGATAGTCATGTTATATTGAGAGTTTGTTGTTTTGTATACACTGTAAGTGTTTCAGTATTAATGCATTGTTTCACTACTACTTATTTGTGTTGTTTGCCAAATCATACCAGGTGGTATGTGTAACAATGATTCTGGAGGGTACATTTCATAAGGACCATTTATCCGATGCTTAAATCAGCCATGTCTTTATATTAATAATTTGTTTGTTCACCTATACTGGTATGATTTTCAAGTTTATTTGTTACATTATAGCATATTTATAAAAGACTTACATCAGAAAACTTACATTATCTGTAAAAATTGACATTTCTTTAAAAAAAATTACAGAAAAATGGTTTATTTGCTAAAATATGAAAAAGTTGTCCTAAGAAAAGTTGATTCTTTTTTAATTTTACATATGCATCAAAAATTCCAAATTTTTTTTAACTTTTTCTGATTTTTGAAAATTCTAAAAAATAAGTGTCTAACTTTAAAAAAAAAGAGTTTTCTCTTAGTAACCTTATCCTAATATTAATTTCTTATACCTAAATATTCCATCAACTGTGTCTTTTTTGGAAAAAAATTAAAATTGCTTCTCAAAGTAGCAAGCTTTATGCAAAGTTGTCGTGATTTGGGAAATTTTAAGTATATATGTATTAATTAAAGATTTTCGATAGTAAATAGATATCTTAATACAAAAAAGTCGTATTTGACCAATTTAAACATAGCATAATCGAAATATACAAAATATTTCTTTAATATTTAAGTGCCTTGGACAAACTTATAAAAATTGAAAATTAGAATTGCTAACCAAAAAAAACCGACATATGTAAAACAAGAAAAAAAAACCCTTTTTTTATAGTTATTTTGGCAAATAACCCCTTTCTCTGTGACTTCTTTAAAGAAATATATCAATTCTGGCAGGGAACACAAGTTAGGTGACTATTCCCTCTTTCGAATAAGCCATTTTTCATCCTTAGTAAAGCAAAAGTTATTGCCTTTCTTAAATTTTAAGAAAGTGACCTAATAAAAAAAATTCCCATATGATGAACCTCCGTACTCCAACGCAAAAACAGTCAAACTCTTAGAAAGAGCCAGTTAATAGCTAATATTTATATATATATATATATATATATATATATATATATATATATATATATATATATATATATATATATATATATATATATATATATATATATATATATATATATATATATATATATATATATATATATATATATATATATATTTTGCTTTTTTCTTTGACCATATATAAATATTTTGTTAATTATTTTCTAGGGCATAGAAGACATCATATAGGCAGCTCAATATAATGAGCGAGAAGTCGATATAAATTATAGTTTTACTTTTCAATGAGTTAACCTATGCGCAAGAAAATATTATATATATATATATATATATATATATATATATATATATATATATATAAATAAATATTAACTATTAACTGGCTGTTTTTGTGTTGGAGTATGGAGGTTTTAACTTAAATCCATTCAGAATAGGCTGAATGTTACTTCTACACTACACTACACTACATACAAGAAAGTCAAACTATTCTCTTATAATTTAATATAGCTACTATACATTTGTGGTATATATGTTACTTATGAATACCCAGCCAAACTACAAAAAATATTATTTTATTAAAATGCTATAAGCAAAAAAAAAGATAATTACTGATTTGTAAGTTAGGATATATTTAGTTTAGTAATTTAAGGATACCAATAAAAAATATGTTCATTTCTACATTTGGTTGGTTATATATGTAGTTCAAAAATAAAAACATAATTATTTTATATTTTAACCAACTCGAGCACATAATTTGAATTATTGTTTTTTTTTTAATTTCTTAAATATATTAATTAGACTACAAATATAGTTAGTTTTCTGTTAGCAACTAAGCAACTACATTTTATATAAAATAAAAGATCTATTGGTTTCTTCAATAACTTATTATTACTGTAGATAGATACTATTTTCCTAATCTTAACAATGTATATGATGATATTGTAGTATTTAAATACCATTTATGTAAATGCTATTATTTCCTAATAAATTACTAATCCGCAAACAGAGTTTTTTATATTTTCTCGTCCATCTTCAATATTTATAAAAGAAAAAACTTTATATTCAAACTTTTTCTCTTCCTATCTTTTAGACCTATCAGAAGTAGAAAAATTCCATCAGAAACTTGCAAAACAATATTTTATTTTTGTAAAAGCAGAACAATTTTTTTATCTGCTTAGACTAGAAGTTAAAGCATTAGTAGAACAATTTTCATTTTACTGACATTGCAATTCTAAGATTTCAAACGAGACTAAATATGTTTAGAATCTTGGGGATATTTTTTAAAATTTTGTATTTGAAGTTTATTTTTTTCTAACCTTTATAACAAATTGTAGAAGTTGGAATCAAAATCAATATATACCTGAAAATATTTCATGACTAATAAATTTCAGTGCTTAATTTATGCTAAAATAATTTGTCATAGTTTATAAAAAACTGTTTGTAATTTTCCAAAAAAAGAGTAGAAACGACGTGCTTATTCATGTTTTGTGCTATGGCAGAATTATAGTACATTTAGGTACTTACTTCACTTTTAAATTCTATACAACTGTGCCTATTTTCTTAACAGTTTGAGGGAGAAGGGTTTTCGCACGCTCAAGGCGTATTTTGTTTTTATACAATGGACTATTTTGCATACCCGACATAAAAATGATAAACTACATTTGAGGACGTTTAAAGGCATGCAGGAAATTTTATAAACTTGTTTATTTTGAAATTAAATGTCCAGTTAGGTATACCTTACTAAATACCTATATGAAACATCAATTTGTTTTCTTTGGGTAGGGTCAAATAAATCTATATATTTCCACTTTTTAGAATAGAACAATTTTGAGATAAGAAATCCTTTCCAAAATTTAGTATTTGGCATATTTTTTTGCCACTTAGAATAGTTTGATTGATTTTTTTTATGTTACATGACAAAAAACAACCAATAACGGTGGGAATTCTTATAAACTTAAAGTTCTAGGAAAGATCGATTTTCTCCCTTAAAATACAAATATTGTTTAAAAAATTATGTTTTTCCATTTGCCCAAATCTACTGATTACTTAGTTTATCTAACATAATATGTATTAAAATATTCTAAACGTTATTTAAAAGAAAAACCATAGAATCATTAGAATCTGATAAAAAATAAACCAAAGACCATGCGAGAGATAAATGTTTATTTATCTGACGTCATTGACAACACGCGATTGGAATTCCATTTTCTGTGACGTCATTGTGCTCTCCCTTCCATTAGAAAATATTGAAAAATTTGGGCCGACCTCTTGCGGTAGGGGTTCAAACTTTACCTGTTACCATCTGCAATTGCCAACCTAACGTATTCTCTTAAAAATATTCCAAGATTTTAATAATTATCTTTGGTGATAGTTTGGAAAAAAACTACTATGTTTTTCGGATCAATTTTTTTTCAGAAATGTACCTATATGTATGATCTCCAATTTGAGTATTTTGGAATTTGACGAAATTACTTCTGAGCATAGAAAAGCTCAAGGTTAATACCGCTATTGTTTTCGAAAAATTACTAGACATATAAACAGATTTTTTTTGTGTGTGAAGTGTTTTAGAAGATATGTGTTAAACTCGGATCGTTAAATTCCTTTTCATAACTTCGCAGACTATCACAGAAAACAACCTATTTTTGGTCATTTTACGCCATATTTTCTCAATGCTAACTGACTGCAACTGCCCCCTTAAAGTATTCTTTTTTATTTGTTACATACATTCACGGTATACATCTAGTATCCAATACTCTTTTTCTCTTCTTCTTCTTGTGGATACTCTATTGGGTTCCTGCCTGCTTGTATTCCTGTTATCCTCTAATAAATAAATAAATAAATAAATTAGCTGATCTTGTAGGCGACCAATTTATTTTTTTGACAATTTTGAATTTAGATGGCATAAAAGTTGTCAAAACCTCCTCAAATAGCTACTAATTGTCTTTTTGTTTCTTTAAGTACCTTCTTATACAATGTGCCACTGCATCCTTGCTTGATTACCATTGCTTGATACCATTTTTCATAATATGCTCATTTTTTTCTTTATCAGTAGAATTGCTGGTTAATATTTTTGACTGAATGTAACGTATTAAGTGTTCCATATATATATATATATATATATATATATATATATATATATATATATATATACTTCCTGGAGAATCCAAAAATATATTTAAAAATATATATATATATATATATATATATATATATATATATATATATATATATATAGTATATATATATATAGAAATAATAATTGGGGTATCGGTCTTTAGAAGGGCTGGAAAAAGAAAATTACTTTTTTAGTTAATCAAGCTTTCAAAAATGTTTATTTTCTTTTTCAGGGCTAAAAATAGAACATTTTTAATGGTTATTTATTTATTTCAATTTTTCGAACGTTGGTGATACATCAAAAACAATGGCATATATAGAAAGTATATTTGAACAGCAACTTGACAAACAAAACATTTTAAAACATAAGAATACGTAATGTTTACTTTTTAAATATTTTGAATGTAAAAAAATAGCTTTAGAACTTACCATAAATTAACAATATAATTTTACCTGTTATTTCTAACTTGATAAGCAAAAATTGACAATGTCATTTAACATTTTTGGCAAATCTTTTTATTATAAATCTATGTTTATAATATCTTTTAGTATTTATACACTTTTAAATTTATTTTTGAGAAAAAATCTCTTTTATTAATTGCACCTAGCAGTAAGTTAAATATTTTTTATTGTAGTCCTGAAGAAAATAAACATTTTCAAAAGCGTGGTTGGCTAAAAAAGCAGTTTTCCTTTTCCAGCCCTCCTCCAGACCGATACCCCAATTATTATTTCCTTACTATATATATATATATATATATATATATATATATATATATATATATATATATATATATATATATATATATATATATATATATATATATATATATATATATATATATATATATATATATATATATATATATATATATATATATATATATACATATATATATATATATATATATATATATATATATATATATATATATATATATATATATATATATATATATATATATATATATATATATTTATATGGATGGATGGATGTTAGCGGTTAGACTACAAATATTTGATGATTTTGAACAAAAAAATTCTTATATAGATTATAGGTAAATCCGAAATAGTTTTTGAAATATGACAATTTTAAATATTTAATTTTGAAGAAGGTTTAAACTAAGTTCAACACTGATGTTCGGTTGTATGAAATTACTCTTTCATTATTTATTTGGGATGTACGAGTTAATTATTTAATAAAATAGATAGTGGTTTGTTAGCAGAATATCAACGCATATGAAAAAAAGTATAAACAACATGTCATTATAACTAAACCATAAACATTTTTGAGATTATTATGTGTTTGTACAATTTTAACTGCGCAACCCTAATTAAGTTTATACTTTTTAAAAATTAATTAAAAATAACTTACCAAACACTGTAATTTATAAACTGTACCTCGTTTTTAGGTGCTATTTGTCTCTGAGGTCGACAATTATTATAACGAATGTTTACACTTCTCATATCTCGCACTGTTTGGAAAACGAACACAAATTTCTGTCATTCGAACGCCGGGAAAGATACCCTATCTTTCCCGGTATGTTTGGGACGCTAAACGTGCATTCTGTCTACATTCTCCATAAATAAGTAACATGTTTGCATATTTATTATTTGTATAGATTTTTAAAAAAATGGAATTCTCTTACAGTATAAAAAACTAAGCTAGTTGCTACGTTTGGGAATTGTTATGTTCGTTGAGACCGGATGTCGAGGTTGCCGTTTTTAAGTAGGGAGTAGGGATTTTTAAGGTAAGATCATATGGAAAAGCAAAATAAATTTAATTTTTGCAGGAAAACGGCCTACAAGAAGAAATTGCTTTTGATTATGTCACAGAATACCCCTCCTGCGTCGATGTCTGGGCATTTACCCACATCAGGCAAACTTGTATCCAGGGAGATCTCAAATTCTCAGAGATCAACACATAACGAAAACGTCTTTCAAAGTAGAAAAGTTCCACGAGCTAAGCTTAACACTTAGCGCCACCTATTGGGACTCCGTAGAGTTCCTGCTGCAACCCATAGGATTTAGGCGAAAGTATGTAATATGTGTGGGTAAAATTCTTTTTTATTTTCTTGGGTTAGGGTCCTTCTAAACAAAAATTAACACATTTTTTTTGAAAGTCATAAGTTACAAAATATTGACGTTTCGATCAACCACGTGATCATCAGAATACATAAAATGGAGTTCTTTTATAAAGAAATTATTAAGAATTAAAATTTGGTACACTCAGAAAACAATAGTAAGTCTTACCTCTTAAAACCAAAATCCGAAGATTATATTACAATACAACAGCACATTTTTAAAATTATACATATAGTTTGGACATAAATAAGACTTTCACGAACAACACGGGAACGAATACTAAAACATATATTTTTCTATGGTGTTACGGGAGATGAAATCTTTATTTATTAAGGAGTCTAACGCAGTTTTTTCATTGTTGGTTTTACTTTACATTAGCTTATTGCTTAATAACGTTATAGTATATTTCACTGGGTTGTTTTGTATCGGTTTTTGCATTGATGGAGTTTGTATTTTTTTGTATTGTTATCATTTCATAGAATTCTCTTCTTTTGTGATGATTTTCGGCTTTTAAAATTTTAGCTTTATCAAAATCGAATGAATGAGGCTTTTTCACTAATATATCTTGTGTAGTTGTGTTCTTTTCGTCATATTTGTGTTCTTGTATTCTGTTTTTTTAAGTACTGACTGGTCTGTCCAATGTATACACCATTATAATCCCTACAGGGAATTTCATATACTATATGTGTTCTTTTTTCTTTTGGAGTTTTTGATTTGAGTTTGCTACAGTTGCTCTTTAAAAGGTTATGGTCCATGTAGTTGGTTTTTTTATTAGGGTTTATATTTTCTTTTGATGGGTGGTTTTCATTGTAAAATTTATAAATCCATTTTTTTTTGAAGATGTTGTTAATGATTTTTTCAGGGTAGTTGTTAATCTGTAAAGCTTGTTTTGTTTTTTTATTGGATTTCTCTCTATATTCAGAATCCGATAGTTTTATCATATATATATATATATATATATATATATATATATATATATATATATATATATATATATATATATATATATATATATATATATATATATATATATATATATATATATATATATATATATATATATATATATATATATAAAATCAAAATTGACTATATATATATATATATATATATATATATATATATATATATATATATATATATATACATATATATATAATATATATATATATATATATATATATATATATATATATATATATATATATATATATATATATATATATATATATATATATATATATATATATATATATATATATATATATATATATATATATATATATATATATATATATATATATATATATATATATATATATATATATATATATATATATTTATATATATGTGTGTGCAAATTAGATTTACTCTGTTTTTCTTTCTAAAAAATTTTCAGTTTCTCTGATATTTTGAAAAAGGATGAGTTTCTGCCGAAAAGTCACATCGACAAGCAGTTTTTTTAAATAAAAAATTACATACTAGTCAATTTTGATTTTATTCTGGTGGGTTTTAAATTTTTTTCTATGGCGTCACTTAAAAAGTAAAATTTATAAAACTCAGCCACAGTTATTAAAGGATTTACGTAAGGGGATCATTGATGGATTTCAGAACATTACACCAAAAATGCTTCGTAATGTCCGGGACCGTTTTGAACAAAATCTCTATTATTGTATGGATACAGGAGGTCAACACTTTCAGCTCTTATTATCATGAACAATGAATAAACAAAATTTACATCTTGTGTCTCATCTTTCTTTGAAAACCTAAACCATACCCATACCGTAAAGCTAAGCTCAAAAAGATTTATTTTTCCAGAAAAAACAATGTCATTAGATAAAATTAACGTAAAGATCGATACAAATTTATAGTTTTATCAGTATTGACTTATTAACTACTTAACTACCTATGGACTTTTAAAAACTGCTTGGCCTTGAGAAGATAATTAATGACCTTTGAAATGAGGTATCACTTGACCTTTAATCCCATTTAATATTTTAAGGATTGCAGCTTACCCCTGCGGAAGGTTAAAGTGACAGATAAGCGAAAAGTTGTTAATGCAAAGTAAATGATTGTAAAATATGGCAGATAATATTTAATGAACAAAACACTTTGTCGATATCAAAACGTATGTCTTTTTTAATTTACTCTGAAGCTGTCCGTCACTGTTAATAAAAGTATATTAGGAACTGAAACAAATATTTACATTTATTATACACTTATTGAAAATTAAACAACATTTTATCTGAAAATACCTACCTATTTTTGTAACCTTTATTTTGTTTTGTAATTTTGTACACAATTATTTATTATTTGAGAATCCAAAAATAAGCCAAAACAACGGTTAGGTATAAATTGTGTAATATGCACCATACACTGTTAAATGAAAGGAGTATTAGAAAATTAGATAAACCTAAAGGTATGCAAACAAATAACTCGATGCAGTAAATTTCGTCAAAATTTAAAACTTATCGAAATTTAAAATTTATATTAGTCTCCCAAAAAAAAACAGATAAATTTAGTGAAAGCACTTTATACTATTTAGACCATAAATCATATTTATATGCCAGAAATAATATATATTTATGTATACTGTACGAGATTATCTATTGTATAATCAAAATGCAAATTTAAATTATTGTAATAGGTATGTGTTTTCAAAAGTCTCGACTTAACTAAAGGGTTTATATGGGTAAAACGAAACGTAATATTTACGCGGAATTATACAGAGACTTTCGACTTAAACCCCACAGAATCTATATGCACTCTATTCACTTTTGGGACAAAAGTTTAATTCAAAATTATATGCCATGGCTAATGCGATTTTCAAGCATGTGCAAAATATTTCGTTTATTATTTAAAATAATTCTATGAATGAATGAATGAATGAATGATTCGGAAGAGCAAAATCAAATAAATGTACTGCTTTTAAATATACATTATATTTCTATTTATATTTAAGCCAGTATTACTGTGGGAGTAGGCAAAAGTTTCCTTTATGATTTAGTCATGTCCCACTGAATACATATACATATATAGGTCTCATCTGAAATAATATATAATTACCCCACATCATTTTAAAGATAATCCGTTTTTTTTATTTAGTTTTCTTGTAGACATCTTGAACTATTTTATACGTTTAAAATGTTTACACAAGTTGCGGACGATTCTGCTCTTTCGTTCGTATTCGTATAAACATTTTTTTATTCTTAAACACCCGCATTAGTCCCGTCGCTTGCCGAGTCTTTCGTTTGACAATCCTCGTTTTAATATAGATACACTTTTTATATAGATACGCTTTTTTACATCATCCTAAAAAAAGAGCCTAGCCAGGGCTAACCTAAACGTAATCCGCTTTTTAAAACACAATTTTTTTGTGAACAAACAAAAAAAAGCCCTTCAACCAAGACTCGGTAAGCAACGGGACCATGCGGATGTTTAGGAATAAAAAAATTGCGTACCGCAATAGATCTGCCATCAAATATTGCATGGACCACCGTAGCTTGACAGCTAGCTTAAACATGTATGAGATGCATACTGCTGCAGTTACTGCAAGCTTAACGATTTCGTGGTTTAATTAGTGTGTTTTCTAGGTATATTATCGAATTTTACTATGGATATAAAAAAAGAAACTTGGTAACTATGGTAGTTTCAGTAGTTTTCATGTATTGAATGTGTGTACGGAAATGAATATACTGCAAGCTTAGCGATATAGCATACGAATTGCAGTTACACACTTAGTGTAATTTATCGTAACATGTGTAGGGCGCAACATCATATAGCCGAACCAACTTTCGGTACCGCAAGTAAAAAAATTCAAAAATTTCCTTTACGCGGAACATCCCTCGTTATGATTTTTTCTTTTTATCTGGAAGAGTGAAGTGTGACCCAATTTAGTTCCTCACATACACACTGTCTTTCCAAACTTGCCTATTCGGCGCCATTTTGTTCGACCATTTTGTATTCGTAGCAATATTTTACCAGTTTCTACCTATGCCACATTTGATTCTTGGGCAAAATTTAAAATAAATTGAATAAAAAGTTTTTATACTGATTTTCTAAGACTATTTTGTTTCGTCATGGTGTATTTGTACCAGTTTATCCCTATATCGCATTTAATTTTTCCGCAAAGTCAAGTGTAAGAGTGTAAGACTATAACAACGGTATAGAGTATATATTTTTATATATTTTAAATATAATTCAAACAATATTTTACTGAAACTGTTGGTTCTCACGTTAACGCTTAAACAGGCTTGATTATTTCAAAGGAATTATAAGAGGATTTGTCTAATATTAGTTTCGAGAATTTCAAAACCTAAACAAAGTAATAAATATCATGTCCGAAACGCTATATTTTAGACTGCATAGACAGATTTATGTATCGATAAACTTTCTTAAGTGCCTTATACCTCCCTTAGAGAGTTCATGGTCCCATATGACCCCTGTCTCATGGGAATCTTTCTATGGCTCGTTAAATTTAACTTAATGAAAATATTAATTGAAACATTTTATTTGGTTCGAGGTAATGATATTGAATGTCGAAACCATTTTCTATGTTAAAAATACTACAGATTTTTGTAACAGGAACATTACCGAACAGCCATGTTTTTGGGGCATAATTTTCCCTGCAGAAAAGATAAACTGAACGGGTTTTTCGTGCCTTTTTTTCGCCATGACTTTTCGGACCCATAATGTGGATAAGTTAGTATACGCATATATATTTATTAAATTATATACATAATCTTAGGACTAAGAATTAAAGGGAATATTATTTTAATCGATTTATTCACTTTTTATTATCATGGGTAGAGTAGGGACTTAAGCTTCACCATTCACAGCTTTATTCGTTTCATCCTGACTAATAAAATCAAAGAGGGGATTGGTCTAAGGGATGGATCTAGTAATAGCTGAGTTAACTTTGTATTTTACGGGAAGACTAAAAGTCAGTCTGTGTCAGAGTTTTGTTTCTTATAGTTGATCTTAGATTCTTTTTTTGTGGTGGCTTATGGGGCTTTACGTATACAATGGGATATTAAAGTTGAGGGATTTTCAAAGATATCCAGTTAATGTCTATACCACCATTAATTATTGCACAAAACTTGAAATCACTCTATATACATAAATTTACATATTTTATTAAGCCGCCATTTTGTTTCATCATCTTGTATTCGTACCAAAATTTGGTCAGTTGATTCCTACGTAAGATTTCATTTTTGTGCAAAATTTGAGATAAACTGGATAAATAGTTTTTAGTATATATTTTTTTACATTTCATTAGGCCGCCATTTTCTTTCGCAATATTGGATTTTTACCAAAATTTTATTGGCTTATCTCCATGTATCCCTCTATTTCTGACCAAAATTTGGAGTCAATCGGGTAAGTAGTTTTTTAGTTATGCCGCGAATAGACAGACAGAAAGACAGACACACAGAGAGACCGACGGAATGAGAAAACATGCTTTTCGGTATCTAGGGACCTTGAAACCCTTAGATCTGAAAGAAAAAAAACACGGAAGCGATTTTTCCACGATTACAATGCTTTTTTTAGTCAGCCTTCCAATCCCACCGCATGATTAATAGTTTTGACATGTTTTTTAAATCATTCATATTTCAGATTTTTTTTATTTCATAAGGAATATTAATATAAATTATAGAACATTTAAAAGATGATTTAAATTTTTCTGTTTGATGAACAAGAATTTCCAAGTTATTTTGATTTCTAGTATTTAAATTATGAAGATTATTTCGAATTTGAATTTTTTCATATAAATAGTTAAGCAATTTGTTTAAAATTATTTTATGAATAAAACAAGATAGGTGGATTTCGCATCTAAATTCTAATTTAGTTAATTTAAATGTATTAAAACTTGGAGATATATGATCATATTTTGTTAGACCAATTGCATACCTGATACAATTATTATGTAAAATTTGTAATTTATGTTTAACATTATAACTGATACTTTTATGATAAACTGAATAGAAATCAAATTTGGCTCAAAAATCAAGGGTCAAATGTGGAAGGAATGGGAACACTTCGTAAAAATCATAAACAGCGGCCTAATAAAATGTTTAAAATATCAATGTAAAAAACTGCTCATTCAACTGACCTCAGATTTTGCACACAAAGCAAGATGGTATTGGGATAAACTGGTAAACTTTTGATTAATTGTCAATAAATAGCAAGTAACTATTTAAAATTTGAGTGTCACTTGATTGTCGGAACGAATAAATTATGCCCAACACTGATACAAGTCGTTGGTATAACTTACATTTCGGAAATTTGTGTGCTCAGTTGTTCGGTCCATTTTTTGAGGTATTGCCTGTAAATGACATTGAACCTTAAAGAAATAGGGAAGAAAGCAGCAGGGTTACCCAAACTATGGTAAACAGAACGAAAAAGAACGAAGAAATAAAGGCTTTATTTTTCATACATGTATTTAAACTAAAAAAAAAAGCTTTACGTGACCTCGGAAGACAGTTATTTTCTACGGAAACTTTTGGAGTCAAAGCACCAGAAACTAATTGTTGTAACAATATAGAAGAAATTTGATGTTTGAAGGTATCGGAAGAGACCTTACAGAAACTAGAAATTAGACTGATATGGAGAAAAAATGAGATACAATCCTTCCAGAGAACATACAAAATGCTATAGGAAAATTATATTGTATGGTGGAGAGGAAACTGATTCAGATTTCACTAATTTGAAGAATGTTTTTCAAAAATGGGAAACTATAAAAACAAGAGATTAAACCGTACAAAAACCTTATAAAAGAAGATAAAAAGGCATGGTATACTCCACATTTTGGAGCTAATAATTCAAAAAAGCCCAACCAATTAAGACTGGTTTTCGATGCAGCCTACAAAACGCAAGAATTTAGTTTAATCAATGAACTACTTCAAGGTCCTGGCTTATTAAGAGCTGTAATTGGAGCTTCCATTCAGAAGAAATATAATAGCGTGGACAGCTGATATAAAGTATATGTTTACAAAGAAATGGTTATGTTTGTTTTATGTACTTTGTAAAATGTGTTTTGTCTATGGTCTGATGATGCCCGTTAGGGCGAAACATGTAACCTATTCTTAATTTATAAACTTATTTATATATTATTATATGTGTATATATTTTTTAATTTGTTCATTACCAGGTCTCTTTGAGATAATATGGACACTTTTTTCACTTTTAAGTATACCTAGACTAGAATTATAAGGCGCTTTGATGTTAATTCGTCTCCCCCGAACTGATTATAAGTTTTTCTGAAGAATTTTACTGGACTGATTTGAAAACAGTTTTAAACCGGTTAAAAAGAGTGGGATTTAGAACTGTATGAATCAAAAGCTGAGATAAGATATGGCAGTATTATCCATAGACGAAATGGATAGGAAGTATTTGGAAATAATAATAAATGTATTAGTATTACGAGAAGCATATCAAAATTCTGAGATTTTATCCAACGTAGACAGATTTTCATCCTACGAATAATTAGTAAAAAAATTAAGTGAAAAACGCAGACGTCTTATGGTTCGAAGAATTACAAAGTTATTAGTATTCGCAAGAGATTTATAACCTAAAAAGTTAAAAAAAATTGACAAAAAAGTAGTTTATATACAATTTATCACCTATTTTGAATGGTGAAGTTATTTTATGTATATAAAAAATAATATCGACATATAGAAAAACCATTGTGGATAGCGCCAACGGTTAAAGTTCTCTGATTATTCCTGAGCAGAAGCAAATTTTAACAAAAATAAAAATTGCCTACACTCGCTATCTGATGGGTAGGTGGTTGCGCGCTTAATGAGTAATACGCTAAAATACCCCTTCAAATTGTGTCGTTCGGATCCGACGATGAACTTTAGGTTCCATATTACCTATGTAAAAAACCAACTAGGACCTACAACATGGGCATGCGTGAGAGGTAGGCCGATATCCATTGGATGAAAAACGATGATGATGATGATATAAAAGACCTTTTTTCGAAAAACCAGTGCAGTACACCGTGAAATAGCTCGTTCTTTAACTACCGCCTCTTTAAAACGTCTTTGTTTCCAATTTATGTTCTAATAATGGCACTAATTTCCATGATGCAGAAAGACAGCTATCAGAGGAAAAACAATAAGATTTTATTTCGATCCTTAAGCAGCTCCAAATAGAGTGGTGGTTGGGTAAGTCAAAATAGGTCTATCAAAAAAAAAACAAGAAACCATAAAAAAACCTTCACGAAAAAAACACTTTTTCTTGTCCTTCTACAATTAGAAGCTGTTCCAATAAATCCAACTTCACATGAAAAGCTAACACTGAACTATTTCTTGGCTGAACAGCCTGATCAATATTCACCATGTGATGACTCGACTAAAATAGATTTACAGAAATAATAGAAGTAACGAATAATGTATAGCAGATATGGCTTAAAGAATAATTTAAAAACAGGTTCCCACAATAGGACTTGTAGGAAAAATCTTACTAGAAGTTCGTGGCCAACACGCAGAATTACAAAATATTTCTCAGGAGGAGAAAGAATAGTCAGAGTGGTTGAAATAAGAACTGCTTGCGGAAATATTTCTAGCGATATGCAAATTTGTAATTAATAAATGAAAATTTTAGGAAAAGAATACACATGTGAAGGCTTCAGGAGGAGAAGATAATGTTGAAGAAAATATGTTGAGACCTATCGAGAGGAAAAAATATCGAAGAAATGTATTGCTTTTATTTTTCATTGTGTTCCTTATCTTTACCAGTGAATAAAGTGGTCAGATATTGATGAACAATATTGTTAAACAAATAGTTTTTATTTTAGAAAATTATGAGTGTGAGTAGTTTGGAGGTTGTTTTCACGATTCAACTCTAAGACAGAACAGGTAAAATTATTTAAACAATTAATGTACTTAATTTAAACTTAGAAACATGTGTTTTTCTTAGATAGGGTAGTGTATTTTGAATATAATACATTATAACTTGACAGCATTACAATTGCATTTAATAATAAAATCATTATTCGAAATCAAAGATTAATCGACAGATCTGGGAAAAGTATTTTCAATAAACGTTGCCTTGCTTTTAGTTATTAGATTTCTCTAAATTAATACGATACACAAGCGGAACTGAATTCCTCTTCTAGTCTGCTCGGTTAAGCAATTCAACTCCTTTATAGTCGTCCCTTTATCTTAAGTCAAATACACTTTGCTATTCTTCTTTCTGATTTATTTGAATACGTTTCAGGCAGAACATGTTAATGACAACAATTCAAGTCGTACTTTAAAGAGCAAGAGCCATTTATTTCCTATTGCTTAGCAGCAACTGACTATAAACAGACTGTACGGTAATCGTTTATATCTGTCCCAACAAAATGCAAATTATATTAGAAAATAACTTTTAAATGGGTTTCAGTTGAACTAATGAAGTGGTAATAAAGTAAGTTGCAACTTTATGTACGATTGTATTATTTTTTTCACATAATTAATTACTAGATGAAATTTTATATTTCTAATAAACAAGAAACTATCATCAAATTGACCAATTATTGTTTTTTGTTTTTCGTCAGGAAAATACATGTCTAGTAGTTCAGCAAGTGCTTATTAAATAAAAAAAACCACTACGTACAGATAACATAGTTTATATACGCATATAATTATTGGGTAAGTTACTTCACACAAGTCCTCTAAACTGTAATTTATTTACTTCAAATTTTATTCCGGGAAATCGTATTTTATCGAATATTTAAACATCTTCTTACGCCGCAAGTTTGTTTTGCACTTGATTTTTATGCACACAATTTCAAACCAATTGGATAAGTAGTTTTTTGGTAAGGAATTCTTAACCATTCACCAAAATTTTACCAGTTTATTTCCGTATATCACACTTTTTTGTACAAAATCTGAGGTCTATTCGATAAGTAGCTTCTTAGTTGCATTTTTAACGAAATAGTACCATCTCCATCTTAACCTTGAGTTCTGCGGTGTACAGACAGACCGGCAGGCCGACGGAAATGGGGAAACATGAACAACTGAAAAAATCACCCTCCGAGATTTTTTTAGATCTTCACTTTTCAGGGTACTTAGATGCTGAAAAACGTGTTTTCTTATTCCGTCGGTCTGTCTGTTCGTGGCATAGCTAAAAAAACTACTTACCCGATTGACTTTTGTTCAAAAATTAAGAGTCATATAAGGATGACCTGGTAACATTTTGGTAAGAATCCAATATTTATCTCAAATTTTGCAAAGTCAAGTGTTATCTAAGAATCAACTGGTAAAATTTTTGGTAGGAATCTAAGATGGCATAACAAAATGGAGGCTTCATAAAATATTTAAAAATTCAACCTGAAAAGACTACTTAATGGACTGATTTCAAATTGTGTGCCATAACTAATTGTGATATAGAGATGAACTAGTAAAATTGTGGAACTAATTCAAAATGGGGGAATAATATGGCGGTCAAATAAAATGTTTGTAGTCGTAAAAAAATCACCCTCTCAAGTTTTACGTATATTCACGTTTTAGCGATTCTAGATGTAAAAAATATGTTTTATCAATTCCGTCGGTCCGTCTGTCGCTTTATCTGTCTGTCTATCAGTTTGCGGCATAGCTTAAAAACTACTTATCAGATTGACTTCAAAACTTAATCAGAAGTTAAGGATCATATGGGGATGACCTGGTAATATTTTGGCAAAAATCCAATACGCCGGAACAAGATAGCGGCCTAGTAAAATGTTAAAAAAATATTACTGAAAAAACTAATTATCCAATTTACTTCAAATTTTGTGGTAAATAGGAATGAACTGGTAACATTTTGGTATGAATATACGATTGCAAAATAAACTGGAGGCCCAATGAAATATTTAAAAAATCAGTCTGAAAAGACTATTTATTAGATTAATTTCAAATTTTGTGCAAGCATTAAGTGTATGATAGAGAAAACTGGTGTAAAGTTGTCGTACGAATTCAAGATGGCGGAACAAAATGACAGCCAAATAAAATTTTTAAAAAATCAACGTAAAAATCTTAATCGATTAACTTTTGCAGAAACATTAAATGTGATATAAGGATATATTGGAACAAATTTGTGTCAATGTAAAAACTACTTACTGATTTTATTTTAAATTATGCCCAAAAATCAAGTGTGGCATAAGTAGAATATATATATATATCTATATATATATATATATCTATATATATATATATATATATATATATATATATATATATATATATATATATATATATATATATATATATATATATATATATATATATTGTCTTATATATATGTGTGTGTGTTACTATAAATGACCATGTAACGAGGGAAGTTACGGGTAAAGAAAATTTTCTGTCTCCCTAGGACCCTAAAACGCAAAGATCTGCTAAAATCTCAAAAGGTAATTTCGTCACAAATGCCATACTTTCTTCTTATGAGGAAAGTAATTATACATATTTTATCCAAACGTAGTTCATTACTTAAAAAACCAACACAAAAAAGTAAAACAAAGGCTGCCCAATTTAGACAACACAGTAAAATAAAAAATGTCATACACAAAAACTAAATTTAATTTAAAAATCGGTAAATTTCTTTTAGCCGATACTTTCCTCTTGTGCATATTTTCTCTTATTAGGAATAGTTTTACCTAAGTACTAAATAAGTTTCCTCATAAAGAATCATTCCTATTGTCTAAAAAAGTGAAAGATAACATATTTTTTATATGTGTTACTAAATGATTATATGTGGCCTTAAATTGGGTCACACTTCACTATTCCTAATAAAAAGGTGGGATTAATCGCAAAAAACCATACCAATTTTTTAATATCGTTTTTTTAAACTTTCAGTAGGCCGCCATTTTATTCTACCGTATTGGATTCGTACCAATATTTACCAGTTTTCACCTATGCACTTCATTTTTGGGCAAATCTAAACTCACTTTATCTTTAAAAAAGCAGCTTTTTACAATGATTTTATAAAACATTTATTGGGGCGCTTGCGAATTTGCACTTTGTTGAATTTCTACAAAAAAATATCAGTTATACCTATGTTACATATAATTTTTATATAAGTCAATTAAATAAGAAGATTTATTTGCACTGATTTTTTAGACATTTTATTCTATCATTTTAAATGCATACCAAAATGTTACTAATTTACTTCTATCACACCTGATTTTTGCGCAAAATTTAAAATCAATCGATTAACTCGTTTTTTTAGACTGGTTTTTTAAACTTTTATTAGGCCGCCATTCTGTTCCACCACCTTGGATTCGTGCCAAAATTTCACCAGTGCATTCCCATGTTACACTTGATTTTTGTGCCAGATTTGAGGTAAATTGACTAAGCGGTGTTTTAATAATAATTTTTTTAACATTTTACTAGGCCGCCATGTTGTTTCGCCATATTGGATTTTTACCAAAATGTTTCCATGTGAATTTTTGACCAAAAGTTAAAATCAATCGGATAAGTAGTTTTTCAGCTATGCCGCGAAGATAAGACAGACAGATAGATACACCGATGGAATTTTTTTGGTATCTAGAGACCCTGAAAGGTGAAAACCTGAAAAAAATCTCGGAGGGCACTAATGATGGACCATAATAAATAAAATACACCTAGACTATGCTACTTTGCCACTACTATGTAGTAAATGCATCGCATGAAATAAACAGGGACCTCAAAAAAATTTAAATTTCTACCTATTGATTATTACGTTGCCAGGCATTTCATTAACCTAGCCGTAATATGGAATAGATTTTAATTTTGTCGCAAATCCGTTTATTGCGTGAGCTTAAATGAACTATAAGAGCCACTAATTCACACTTTAACTCATTCAGTATTAAGCCATCACTAACATCCATAAATATTTTTTATTGGCAATACTAGGAAAGATTTGCAACGGAATGGATACTTTCACACTTTCGCTCTCTGATATTTTATTGCGGTATATTTCTTGTGCCTGCAACTTTATTTTTATAGAAACGGTTTTAATAGTGCTGAGCTTGAGAAAATTTAAAAGTCAGTATAACATTCATTGATACATCGTCACCATGCGCATATCTTAACTTAGCATATATGCCTTTTCCCAGAAACCCTAAAGTAGGAATTCAAATTTTATGAAAGCACGATAATTATCTTAAAGACAAAAAAAAATTTGAAACTTTTAGATTACCTAAGCATAATATCATCATCATTAAGAATATCGAGTTATTTAAAAAAATTACGAAGCGATGATTAATACATTTTTCTGTTTTTCTTTTAAATATATTAAATTTGTAGCTGTCAGTTTTTTTCTTTAATAGGTCTCTTTATTTACTTAGTTACTATAGTTATCTACTATAATATTCGTATGTGGTTAAATGCTAGAGTGGCTTTAAGCTAAACCTCGCTTTAGATGATAGTATAAGTACTTTTTGTTTATATATTTTTCGAATTTTTAAATTACAAAATAAAAGACGTTTATTATTATTATTACTAATAGTTAAAAATATACAATTAACTAATGATTGACGGTGGGTAGAAAATCAGCCACTGTAAACCGTTAGACACATCACAAAGTTTCTTACTGCAATGTAACTGTGAAACAAAACATATTTCAAATAAGGGTCTATTTATACATATGAGTGACGTATCAGTTTTTTATTTAGCAGACCACGAAGGCTGAAGGCCTAAGTACTAAGTACTGGATATGCTTTAAATAAAGACAGGGAAAGTTTATTGATGCGAGATTTAAAGACTTGCAGCTTAGGACAAGAAGGACAGACATTTGCTGGGAACACATTCGATAATCTGGACACTCTGGGAATAAAAGAGCGAACAAAGGTCCTTGGTCTTTGCAGTTGGACCGTGAAAGGATGCATGTGGGTCGATGTTCGTGTCTCCCGGGCAGGAACGACTAAGAAGGACATAATGTATGATATTTCATCAAAACAGAATCAGTGGTAGTATCTGTAAAACAGAGACAGATCGCCTACAATTCGACGATGCTCTGAAGATGCAAGCTTCCTTGTGAGGTTTGAATCATCAATACGATGAATAGTTCCTCGCTGGACAGAATCAAAAATATTAAGGATCGAAGGAGAGGCTAGTCCCTACACGTACGAGCAATACTCAAGGCAGGGTCCGATTTGTGAAGTGTAAACCGTAAACAGGTTGGCAGAAGAAAAGTATGTTCGAGCTCCGAAAAAAAAAACCCAATTTCTTCGCGGCTGCTGTGGCAATTGAGGTGATGTGATCATGCCAGCGATGATCTTTGGCTGCAAGCATTTGATTATTCATTTGAATGGTGTGGGTACTGGAATATGATTTATGAGATAGTAAATAAGATTGTGTCTTAGTGGCGTTAAACTGGACAAAGTTCTTTGCTCCCCATTCTACTATTTTAATGAGATCCTCGGTTAGAGGTAAAGTCACCAATGTACGCCTATCATCAATTTCAGTCTGGGAGACAGGTTTGAGAAATTGTATCTTGGACTGGAGTGTGGTATCGTCAGCATAGCTGTGTGAATAGCATTGCAGGTAGAAGAAAGCAGGTCATTGATGTGCGGGAGGAATAGGGGAGGTGCCAATACTGAAAGTTTGATGAATGATCCTTAACTACTACAGAAATACTTCTGTTGGAAAGAAATTGGCAATCAAAGTGAAAATTTTGAGGAAGACCATTGGCAGGAAGTTTGTTAAGGAGTGCGTCTTACCAGACTTGATCAAATGCTTTGGCTATGTCTGCAATAATTTGGGCTTCTCCGTGGACTTCGATAGATTTATTCCCATTGTGGGTTACGAAAGTAAGAAGATCTGCAGTGGATCTTTGGAGGCGGAAGCCATATTGCCTGTGGTGCATATATATATACCTTTCAAGGTAATTTATTATCATTATTGATATACTTCTCCATACCGAAACTACAAAAATTTAGTGTAGTTTGTTTAATTGGGAGGAGGATATAGGTCTGTAGTTAGTGGGAAGAGTTTTGGATCCCCTTTTGGAAACAGGCTGTACGCGAGCTGGTGAGGATAGGCGCCAATTCAGAAGCGCACTTTTTTAGGCCTATGGCCGGAATACCATCAAGGCCAAAGGACTTTCTGGTATTAAGAGTTTTGAGAACATGTCATATATTTTTAACCTTGAAGGTAATTTTCATGCATATTGTATAGTAAAGCTGTTACTGATGGAAAATGAAGAGGAGAGATTAAAGTAGAATTTGCGGCGAATTGTTCTGCAAAAAGCTCAGCTTTCGCTTTAGACGTGAAGACGATTTCATCACCAGAAGTGAGGGGTGGAAAGGAGCTTTTGCAGAAGTTTCGAAAGATATTAATGGTGAGCGACCAAAAAGATTGGCTTCCATATTGGCAAGAACTTTACCTTTTATGCGATTAATTGAAGTTTATTGAAACATTTTTGGCTTCGAGAATTATGCGATTGTAATGATTTAGTGTCACGTTTTTGCCCCGAAGGTTTTTTCGAAGTAGGGTTCTTGAGAAAATTGTTACGAGTACGGATTTTCTCTAGTCTGGCATTATCGCAAGATTTTAAAATTTTGATTTTTGGTTTATTTTTGTGAGGTTTTGAAGACTTTATAGAATGTGGTATAAAGGTTTCTATACCTAATTGGATAACAACAGGGATTTGAAAACAGATCTCGGATCGTTGGTAGAGAAACAAACATGAAATGGTAATTAGAACGTGGTCAGAGGAACCCAGCGGAGCGGAAATGGAAGACTGATAAAGCTCTGGGTGAGTGGTGAGAAAGAAGTCCAATGGATTTTGGCTATGTGTGACGATGCGTGGGAACTAAGTAGATTCTCTGATGAGGTTGGTGAGAGACTAGCTGATTGCATAGGCCTCTGCTGCTCTACCTTAGGGATCGACTTTAATGGACCCTAACCATTCATTATTATGAACGTCAAAATCGCCAGGGATTTCAAAAGTCGAAGAGCTCGTTGAAGGAATTTTCTGAGGGAGAGCGATAGATACAACAAATAAATTTAGTGGAAGTTCTGAGGGCTAATTTGAGCCACAAGATATCGGATCTGTTTGATTCAAGATTCGAAAGTCTTGCAAAATGATAGTTTACTACGAACGTAAGCGCAAAGTCCAGCGTTCAAGCGGAATGATGGAAGAAGTTCATAGCCCGAGAAGAAAAGGTGATTGCTTGAATTTTTGCGGCTTATATTGGTTTCGGTTAGGAAGAGAATATAAGGTTTGTTAAATTGGAGATAGTGGTGAACAGAGTTGAGGTTTCTACCCAAGCCACAGATATTGGTGAATGAGATATAACATTTCAATGGTGCAGCGCCACAAGTATCGAGATAGTTCCAGGATATAAATATTATTATGCTTATGAAGTAACAACGAAAGTAAAAAAAAGTTACTGTTCCGGATGTATATATTTGTTCCCAGACACTGATATATCATTACGAAACGGAACGGACACGTCGGTGATATGTATAAATAGACCTTAAAGATGCACAGCTATGTACCCTAATACTAATGCTACTTATATAAAGATTGTAAGATCCCGGATAGACTCCTAATTTTATATAAATCTGCGGTCTCGATATTTAGAGTTTAAACATGAAGAGTATAAAATACGTATACATGCTTCCTAGTAGGCAAGCAAGTGACTTGGCTAAAGGGCTGTAGAGTACACGGTATTAACTTTCCATTGATTAAAAATCGTGCAACTCATGTTTAGACATACGAACAAATGTACAAATTTTAATTACGGGCGCATTCCAAAATTTTATTCAAAAATCGGAAAGTTTTCTTTAACCGGAACTTCCCTCGTTATGAATCTTTCCTTTTATTAGGAATAGTGAAGTGTGACCCAATTTCGTTCAGTACATAGTCATATAGTAACACATTTATACTATATTTTCTAATATTTTTTGGGCGCCATTTTGTTCCATCATATTGTATTCCTAGATTTTTTTTACGTTGATAAAAAAAAATATTTGATTTACAGATGTATAAATTCTATTGTTGAGTGCAACTTATTGCAAAGTGTGTTTAACAATATAGGAATATGGTAAGCTATCAACAGAGTTGATTTTAATGCCTCTAATGCTTTGTAATTTCCTACTGTAGGAGAAAAGAATTAATTCAGTATGAGTAAAAAATTAAAATCTATACTTTTTCACGATGTAGTGGAATAAAGAACTTCGGTGTTACATTTAATTCATCTTTTGGCTTTAAAACAAATATAGAACATATTGTAATATCGACATCAAGGGCTTTCGGATTTATATTCAGAAACTGTAAAAGCTATAGAGAGGCAAAAACTCTGAAATTATTGTTCAACCCCTTCACCAGATCTAAAATGAAGTATGGAGCGATCGTGTGTGGTTTCGAGATAGATGAACATATTGAACACTGAAACAGGTGACAAATTATTTTGGTTCTGTCTCATATTTCCCAATGCTTTATAACTCGGTAATTTCATATATCTCGCCGCAACACCTACACTAATAGTGATCGATTGTGAGCCCAATCCTAGGGTATGAACGCAAAGACATATTTAATACGATAATACAACATTTGTTACTTTTTAGTTTAAAAATCTGCACATTTCCTTTAGCCAGAACTTCCTCCGTTATAAATCTTTCCTTTTATTAGGAATATTGAAGTGTGACCCAATTTAGTTCCGTACACAGACATTTAGTAATACATATATACTGTCTTCGAAAATTTTTATTGGGCGCAATTTTGTTCCATCACATTGGATTCGTATCAATATTTTACCAGTTGCTACTTTGATTTTTGAGCATAATTTAAAATAAAAAAAATAAGACTTCCACGATCTTCCGTCATGTTGAATTCATACCAAAAGTATTACACCTAATTCTTACATATCATTTGAAATCAATCTATTAAGTGGTTTTCCAGGCTGATTTTTTAAATACCTTATTAAGCCGCCATTTTGTTTTGACACCCTGGATTCGTGCCAAAATATTACCAGTTCATTCTTATGAAACACTTGAATTTTGCGCAAAATTTGAGGTAAATTCAATAATTAGTTTTGTAGTAATCATTTTTTTAAGATATCACTAGACCGCCATTTTGTTTCGCCACTTCAAGTCGTACCACCATTTTACCAGTTCATCACCATATCACACTTAATCTTTGCACAAAGTTTGAAATCATTCTAATAAGCAGTTTTTCAGACTGATTTTTTTCATATTTTATTAAACCGCCATTGTATCGCCATCTTAAATTCATACCAAAATTTACCAATTCATTCCTAAGATACTTGATTTTTGTGCAAGATTTGAGGTAAATTGCGTAAGGAGTATTTTAGTAATATTTTTTCGACATTTCACTACGTCCATATGAACCTTTTGACCGAAATTCTAAGCCAATCGGGTAAGTAGTAACAGGCGGACCGACGGAATTGAGAAAACATTTTCTTTATCATGTAGGGACCCTAAAACGTAAAGATTTGTAAAAAACTCGTAGGGTGATTTTTTTCACGATTACAATACTTACAATAAGTTGTTACTCACAATATTCCAACCATCAAAATTTAAAGTCAATCGTATAAGTAATTTTTGATCTGTGCCGCGTACAGGGTCATTTTTTATAATTTGCCACCCCCTGAAAGGCTTATTTTTTCAAGATACGAACAAATGGTTCCTACGAAAGTTATAGGGAATTTCCTAAAAATTTACATGGCGGCAATTCTAAACACAAAAGACGATCGGAAAATCACTAAATCACTATCAACTTTGTTGTTTTAAGTGAGATACCCTGTATTTTTTTGCATTTTTGGATTCTCCTCATTCCCCCCTTTCCAAAAATATATAATTTGGCTATATTCGGAATTCCACTTTAAAGTTACCACATATGACAATTTCAAAGATATGCAGCCATACTTACATCGCGGTACCCATGAAGTGATGAAATCGCTTTACACATGGAATACCGCCAACAAAAACAAAACACTTAATTTTATTCGTAAGTAAAATATTTTATTGATTTTACGGAAAACAACATTAATAAAATCTAAAATGTAATTTACCGAAGAAGAAAAACTAAAAATTCTTCGACTTTTTCACAAATGCTAATAATGCGTCAATTGCAGTGCGACAACCACGCACAAAGAAAATCCTTGCAGAGGCAAAGAAAACGAGCAAATTTTGACTTGGACGAGGAATTATCCATATTATTATATCTTGAAGGTAAAAGATTCTTTCTTTAGGTAGTCTAAAAGTTAAATTAAAACTAATTATTAGATAATCCAAGTAGATCGATTCCGGACGTCTCTCGGTTAACCGGAAAATCGAGGTTCTACATCCGTTCAGTGCTAAAAAAAAAATCGATACCGCCCGTATAAAATTAGACCAGTGCAACTATTAACTAACGCCTCCACTTCTGTGAAGATATGCTGACCAGACTGAGGCAAGATATGCTGTTATTCAGAAGGATTTTGTGGTCTCATGAAGCTTGTTTTACCACAGCCGAATGTTTAATAGAAAAAACAAGCACCATTGGGCAACAAGAAATACACATATAATTGAAAAGCGAAAGAGACAAGGTCGGAAGTCAGTAAATTTGTGGTGTGCCATCTTGGGAAACCAAATTATTGGTCCGATATTTATCGAGGGTATATTAACGGGCGAACGAAATTTAAATTTATTAAATAACGAAATTAAGCATTTTGTGGAGCAGCTTCCTTTAAACACTTATAACCAAATAATTTGGCTCCAAGATGGCGCACCACTACACAACATTCGAGAGGTCACAGATTCTTTAAATGCTCGCTATAATTTGTGGATTGGCAAATATGGAAATACTCATTGGCCTGCGAACAGTCCCGACCTTACACCTTTGGAAAATTAAAATAACAAAATTGATGGTGATTTAGTGATTTTCCGATCGTCTTTTATTTTTAAAATTGCCGCCACGTAAATCTTTAGGAAATTATCTATAACTTTCGTAGGAACCATTTCTTTCTATCTTGAAAAAACAAGCCTCTCAGGGGGGTGGCAGATTATAAAAAATAACCCTGTACAGACAGACCGACGAAAATGAGAGAAGATGGATCTTCGGCATCGAAGCCATAAACACCATAAAAGATATCTAAAAACCCGTCAAGGTATGATTTTTTCACGATTACAATACTTCTCTCTTACGAGGGAGGTAAAAAATAAAAAATTAAACAAAGTTAAAAAGTGCAGCGAATTATAAACTATTGTCTCTTAAAAAGTGTTGTTTACACTGGCACAGTAAACATCATATTCTTAGGCTTGTTTGATGACAATAAAAATTTTCCTGGTGCAACTTTATTCCTACAAATTCTAAACTGAAAAATGTAGACATTTAAAAGAAAATTAAAACAAAAATTATTCCTATCTGCCTTTTTTTGTTCACTTAAAAATATTACAATTTTATTAGAAGCTTAATTTTTTAAGTGTGGTTTTTTTTTAAATAAGAGCATGAAAAGTGAATCGAATGTTACTTAAAACCTAAAAAAAATTACTTTGAATAATACAAAAACATAAAATTGTTTTTAAAACTGTCTATGCTATGACAAGGTTTTACATCTTCCTGTACTACTGTTTCAAAGTAATTTTCTGCAATAATGTTCAACGTAAATAACAGCTTGATCGTACAAACACAACTTGCTGAGCGGATTAAACGTTTGCGTATCGACATATTGTTAATTGGCTTCTCACTCAAAGCCGAAGTTTTTCATGTAACTATATGACATTTCATTAAAAAGTTCGTAAACATGACCGAGTTTCTATAAATGAATCCTGTCGGTTAAACTCTGACAACAGTTTTTTTTTTGTGATATTTGTCAAGGGAACTCATAAGACTAAATTAGGTTAAGAATTTCCTGACAAGGAATCTAAAGAGGTATTTGAACATGAATTTAGTAGTTGTTTTCTAAAATAAATTCTGCCGAAAATGTCAAAGCATATTTTAAGTAAAGTAACGCATAAAATAACTATAGTTTCCTTTGAATAGAGCAGAAATTCGTGACATTTTTTAGATTGGCACTACTGGTTTGTTTCCAAATAGAGATTTGTTTCAGGTAAATCTTTATAACATTTAAAATGCAATATTATCTCAAATAAGGATATATAGAATAAATCTTAAATAATCATATATAGAAGAATATACATACTGGAAAAACAAAGAATAATGTACTTTGTACCCGGTTGCATACACTACAGCAAAAAGCAGGAATGGTAATTTTTGGATTTCCAAGTGATCAAACGAGGAAAATAAAGTGCAGTAAAACTTCTCAAAAATGACCACCTTCGTAAAATCCAATATTGGTTGGTAAACAGAGGTGGCCGGTTAAGAAAGAATAATTAAACAACTTGGTTGCATTTTTCTTTGTTTATTTTTTCATCAATATACGTATATGTATAATTTTAAATGTTTTTTAAATTTATCGTAACTAATTAAATATGATAAAACAAAATTTAACGTATGTATATTCTGCACCTACATAGCCATTATACATACATTAAATAATCAGAAATTAATGATTGTTTCATATTTTTTAGTTTATTTTTATAAAATTCAGATTCACATATTAATAATAATTAAGAAATATTTGTAGACATGTCAAGATTTTTAATATTCACAAAAAAGTTTCCTAAGTATCTCAAACTTATGCACCCTTCAGATAGGCTTGATATATTTGATACTGGAACAGTTCCAGATTTCTCGTCCTCAATTTCAGAGTCGGACTTAGTTTAATCCATTTCTTGAATCTCTTCGATACAGTCTCTAATAGTCAATTCTTCTTCATCAAGTCACTTTCTATTGGTAAATCGCTATCAATAGATGCAAATAGTTTCAACCTAACTGGGTCCTTAATAGTTGGAAACAGTTGTGCGAGCGGAATATTATCTTCTTCTTCGCAGTGGTCAATATCAGTATTACACCCAGAAATCTAGCTTTCATAAAGCACTTCTTTATTGTCATTAGGACAAGTTCCCAGGCCACTGAAACCCATATCAGAGCATTTGTTACGGTAATATTGTTCTCTATTTCTCGTCTATTTTTTTCCGGATAATACCTTGGTCTAAGGGTTGGCAATATGAAGTAGTATTCAGTAGAAGCAAAATAAGTTTGACATTATCCTGCAATTTTGGGATTAGATGTTGCATTTTCCAAAAAAAATATCATTTTTCTATCCTGCTTCTTCATCTTAGTATCAAAATCGTTTCTTTGTTATTGGAGAGGTAATTTATCGATGTGTGCACCCTGAAAGCATCAAGGATTCTTACTTTTGCTTGTTATGAGCGGTTCCTTCTTCTCACCTTCCATATTTGCATAGAATTGAATTGTAAAGTGTTGTTTTGCTCTTTGTCTGTCTCATCTACATTGAATACGTCCCTCGGGGCATAATCTTTTAAAATGGACAAAAGTTTTTCTTTACAAGAAGTTACGTCTTCAATATTGACATTAGCAGATTCATCACATATTTTCTTGAAAGTTATATCATGCTGACGACGGAATCTTTCCAACCATCCATGCTTGAATTAGGAGCCATTGCTCGAATTATGGGCCCGGATATTGGTAAATTGGTAAAATATTCAGAAAACTGAACTGAACACAAGAAAATTGCGGCAATAGAAGGTGGGTTTAGACAAAAACTCGATAAGCACACTCCGTGAAGTTGAGAACAAAACTAATGTTTAACACCACAATACGAAACGTACCGAATCGTGTCCATGTCGCATATGTTACGCAATCAAAATGGATTTATCCACAATAAAGTAATTTGTCTAGATACCCATAATATTTCTAAGATATTGTTGCAACGGGTTTTACCGCCTGTACCTGGGGATGATTTTAACATTGGTGCGTACCCAAACTTTCAGTGATGGATGCCCGCGGTCGCTTAACAGATGAGTCGCTAAAGAGGAGTATAAAATAACGGGAATTCCATTTGTAAATAGCGGGAATTCAAATATCAGTCGCTTAACACTTGTGGGGCTCTTTGTAGGGCGGTCGCTAACACAGGTTTTCCTGTGGATTAATTTAGGTAAAATATCTTCATTTTTAGCTTGCCTTAATGTTTTATTAGAAGTTACAAAGTACAAATTAGTACTGTATATAACACACTGAGTAGGTGATAACGTTTGTATATAATGCAAGATGAGGTCGGATGAACTACCGCAAATATCAAACGAGTCCAAAAAATTAAATTGACAAGTTTTAATTAAAAAAAAGCATTATCGTTTAATGAAAGTGCAGTGAAGTTTTTTGGGTCTATTTGAAACAAGATGTGTTGCACGAACCGATAAATGTGTGTCCTGTCAGTCGGTTTTGTATAATAAATCATATTGTTAGATTTTAGCCTGAGAGTAGCTAGAGTTAAAACTGGGTCTCAAAAAATGCTTGTCCAAGAATTATAAAAGTATAAAGTGATAGACCCCAGCCAATGTTGGACCTTGGAAAACCTAATCCACTCTAGGATGCCCATCCCTCAAATGCCGAGAAAGCTGTCCAAATTCAAAAAAAAAACTGTATTTGCCCATACAATTTTCACACAATTCACTACTTTTTCATATCGATTTGGGTTTTCGTTATTATTAAAATGGTTGACAGCAGTTGAAATGATTTTGGCGAAACGTCATTGTATTTTTTCATCCGTGAAGGACTAAGAATCAACATATATATATATATATATATATATATATATATATATATATATATATATATATATATATTTGTTTAAACTATAAATATTATTCGATAATGCTTATGTTTCTTGGGTATAGATTTTTTTCGGTGAAATGAAACTACGCTTCTTGACGTTTCGCCCGTTCTAGCAGGCTTTTTCAAAAGTTTTTTTAATTATTTTTCGTAGCAAAAGTATTTAAAAAATGTAATATTTAAAATACACATATTTTCAAAATATGTGGTGGAACATGTACATTAATATATTCTTAGTCGGAGATTAAAATTTAGCTATATACAAGTAAAAATAAACCTCCTCGCTATCACCAATTGCAAATTTATTTATGATATACTTCGAAAAAGAAGCTCTTGAGAAAGCAAGTGTGAAGCCTAAGTTATGGATGGATTCGATATGTGGATGACATATTTATTATATAGAATTATGGTCACACAAAGCTCGAAAACTTTCTAACTCATGTAAATCCAATACATTCCATAATACAATTTATTTTAGAGTTAATGTTAAAAACGCATAACGGACAATTCGAATACAGTGTATACAGAAAACTAATACATACTGACAGATATTTAAATGCAAGATCACATAATCACCCAGCACAAATTCAAGTTGTGGCCAACACTCTAATGTCTAGATCCGTGCGATTAACTGAAACACAGACGAGAAAAAACTTAATATAATATCTGGTGTTTTAAAGAAAAATGGCTAGACAAATCGGACTCTAGAGAAAGCTAATAATGCACAGGGTTCCCGAACAACGAACACCAAAAATTGTGAATCGGGAAGGCAACAAGTAGTTTACCATATGTAAAGGACACAACATACAGAATCAGAAGAATTCTTAGAAAACACAACATACAAACATTACACAAGCCCCAAACAACCATAGGTAAACTAGTTGATAACCCAAAAGACAAAATGAAATTGGAAAACCATGGAGTATACAGCATTCGATGCCAAGACTGTGAAAAGTTGTACGTGGGGCAAACTGACAGGCGAATATCAGCAAAAGTAGAAGAGCATAAACTTAGCATCAAAAACAAACAAATAACCTCGGCCCTATTCCTACATCATCAGGAAACCGGCCACAAAATAAAATTCTATGGTTGTAGGGAGATGGCCAATATAGAGCATTATAAGACCAGAATAATCCGAGAAGCCATAGAAATAGAAAAACGGGCCGATTTAAATAAAAGGGACGCGTCATTAAAACTACCAATAATAATCGCCAAATCTAAAATCATAAAAAGTCAAACGGAATTAGCGCAACAACAACAGCAACATCCAGATAACATAAATAATGACCAACGGCCGCTCACATATTACCTTCGGCCCCGGGTGGGGGTATAAAAGGAAGCTCATCAACTGCTGTTAACCATTTTAATAATAAGGAAAACCCAAATCGATATGCAAAAGTAGTGAATTGTGTGAAATGTGTAAGGTCAGTTTTTTTTTTAATTCCGACAGCTTTCTCGGCATTTGAGAAATTTATGGACATCCTAGAGTTGATTTTAAATCTTCTTTATTTTCCCATCGAACCCCGTCTTACCTCAAAAAAGTGGTTAGGGTTTCGACTCCGTAACCATCATAAGCAACATTGTATAATTCAGTTAAATCCCTCGCTCTTTTATTCTTTGATATAACCTCAATTTGTACTCGACAATTGATCTGAAACATTGTCATGAGCGCCTATAATCAACTCATTATAAACTTGAATCATCCCAACCAAGAGGGTGGTAGTTTGTTATGCGTGGTACATTTGAAAATACAGCTAGTGGTCTAACATTGGCTGGGGTCTATCACTTTATACTTCTTGGACAAGCATTTTTTGAGAACCAGTTCTAATTCTAGCTACTTCTTAGATTAAAATCTAACAATATATATATGTATATATATATGTGTATATATATATGTATATATATGTATATATATATATATATATATATATATATATATATATATATATATAGTTTTATAGATAAAGCTCTTAACTTTATTTTTTTAAATGCAATACTATGATTGTTTTTCACTTATAATGTCAACCAAATCAAAGTGTTTTCAATCCTAGAATATCAAATTTTTCGTCTGGTAATTTTAAAAGATATGACAAGTCCGCATTTTCATTCAAAAGAACCGGAACGGTCAAATATCTCGATAACTGATTAACATATCGTTATAAAATTTGCCATAGTGCCGGATCTCAAAATAATATTTACAACGTTGCCAGTTTTATAGTTTTTCCGATAGAGCTCTCAACTTTATTTTTTTAAATACAATAATATGACTGTTCTTCGCTTATAATGTCGACCAAACCAAAGTGTTTTCAATCCTGTGATATTAAATTTTTCTTCTGGAAATTTTAGAAGATGACAAGTTCGAATTGTGGTACGGAGATAAACTGAGAAGCTATTAAGAAGTTTGCGAATTATTTAATGCCCTACATCCAGAGAAACAAAATATTAAAAAATCTACAGTTTGTCGAACTATAAAAAGATACCGACAAAAAGAAAATGTAAAGAATATTGCAAAAACTGGCGAACCTAAAACAGCCACTACAGAGGACAATAAGTTGAATACTGTAGGTATGAGTAAATCTTCAATGTATTGGATTCTAAAACAAGACAAAATTAAAACTTATAAATTAATGTATACTCAAGAACTTTTGGAAGATAATCCTGACCGCCGTATTTTCTGCAATCATGATGAACAAAATTAATATTTATCTGGGTTTTAAAAACCAAATTCTCTTTAGTGATAAATCGACTTTTTGTTTGAATAGGCAGGTGAATAGACACAATTGTAGGTTTTGGAGTAGAAGTAACCCTCACTGGATAGAAGAATTACACACGCAGTATCCACAGAAGATTAACGTTTGGGCAAAGATTCTCCACAATAAAATTATAGGACCTTTTTTTATCAATGGTAACTAAACGAGCGAAAAATACTTACAACTTCCGAGAAGAAATATAATTCCCGAATTGCAACATTGATGTTCATCAAATATGGTTCCAGCAAGATGGAGCTCCTTCCTATTTTGCACACGGAGTGCGACAATTTTTGGACGAGGTAGCCGCAGAAAAGTAGATTGGACGAAGAGGTTGGATAGAATGGCCAGTACGTTCCTCGGATATGACTCCATTGGACTTTTTTTATTGGGGACATCTTAAAAATAGAGACAAAAACCGACCACTAAATTTGGATCAGCTGACGGCTGAGTCATATTAGTCCAAAAATGTTAAGCAATGCTACAAGTGAGTTTTATGACAGGCTTGAGTATTGTTTGACTGTATTGATAATATCCCGATACCAAATTTCATAAGGATATGTTAATCCGTTACCGAGATATTTCACCATTCCGGTTCTTTTGAATGAAAATGCGGTCTTCCATAATATGGTATCATCTTTCAAATTTTCCAGAAAAAAAATTTGGTGTTGGTTTGGTCAACGTAGTAAGCAAAAAACAATCATAGTATTGCGTTTAAAAAATATAGTTGGGAGCTCTATCGGAACAACTATAAAACTGGCAAAGTTGTAAATATTATTTTTAGATCCGGCATTATTGATACCCTCCTTATGGCAAATTTTATAACGATATTTTAATCCGTTATCGAAATATTTGGCCGTTCCGGTTCTTCTGAAGGAAAATATGCGAACTTACCACATCTGCGAACTTTCCAGAAGAAAAATTTTTTTATTATAGGATTAAAAACACGTTGATTTAGTCAACATTATAAGCGAAAAACAATCATAGCAGCATTTAAAAAAATAAAGTTAAGAGCTCTATCGGAAAAATTGTTTAAACCGGCAACGATGTAAATATTATTTTTAGATTGTCACTATTGATAACCTCCCTATGGCAAATTGGCAAAAACACTTTGGTTTGGTGAACATTATAAGTGAAAAACGATCATAATATTGCATTAAAAAAATAAAGTTAAGAGCTCTATCGGAAAAAACTAATAAAATAATCTTTCTAGAAATGGTCCTTATAAACAACGAGCCCAATGCTTTTAAAACTTGAAAATGACAGATATAAGAAACTGGAAATTCAAGAATGTTCGCCTCAAGTAGATGATGTCCTTTAAAAGTTTTGTTGCACTAATCTCTTTCATAATGTACTATATAAAATCACCATTAATTAATATTTTATTGAATTGTTTAGTGTGGTATAAAATAATTCTTGAATTGTTTAGTGTGGTATAAAATAATTCTTTCTTTTCATTAACTATTACTTGTTCGCCAAAATACAACATTGAAATTATTTTCTTTATCGTTTGGTTTATTGAACGGTCTTTGAATTGGGTTTAAAAATTTGTAAGAGCGTTACATAACATTCCAATTGTCTTCAATCATTGCCAATGGATGAAAACTAAATTCTGATATCTAATAAATTAAATTAATAATCTATATCTTATTGATCAAACTGTAGTTTTATTGATCAAATACGGGCTTCCTACGCTTTTTTGACCTAGTCCAGATTAATGTTCAGAATATATTTATAGGGCAACTGTTTATATTATATAACATGCCCATAATTAATTCCGTTATAGTTTTGTTCTTTGTTTCTATTCCCGTTTGGTTTTTGCCTAATAGATTTCTTCAGTCAATTTCAGTCCTGTTACCGTACCTGCGTGCACCATTGACGTCATAGCGGATCATGACAGTTATCCCCACTTTGGGGCCTGAAGCCGTAGCTTTCCGTAGAAACCGACCGATAAAAATAAACAGGCGGGAAATACAAAGTTTTTTCTTGTTTTTGGATTTTATCTACTACGATTCAGTTTTTCTTATAGCAATGGCGACGTACCAGCACTAGGAGTTACTTCTCATCCACAAGCATGTCAACTTAACGCACTTGAGGCCTAGCTCGCCAAACAACGCGCCGCGGTCGTGACAACAAGGCCATAGAGTAGACTATCATTTTCAAGTTATTACGACACTCCTGCTTTTTTATAATGTTCTTGTATATTAAAAAAGTTGATCGCCTTAATAGACCTGATATCTTTTTATTAATACATTATGCCTATCGTCAGCCATTGACTACCCATTACTAAAAACGATGCATTCATTATCACATAAAAGCGATTAAATTGCATATTACTACAGTAATCGAATACGTGTATTAAAAAACATACATATACATATACATATATCGGCTTTAAATGCGATTTTCTGCTCGATAAAACTAAACAAAATTCCACACAAAAATGTGCATTGCCGCTTATTAAAAATTGGAAACCAAATTCCAACCGAGAAAAAAGTTTTTCAGATAAAGTTGTTCTGGGTGTTTCAAAACGCATTTTGATGGAAATTTGTTTTATTGTTGTGGAGAATACTTTAGTTTTTTGGTTAATTATTTTTACAGGTTTTACTTAGACGCTCAAAAATCTATTTCGTTTTTATACGTTAAAATTTGTATTTTACCTAACATCTGATAATTCATAATAAGAACGTATAAAAAACCATATTTATACCTAAAATGATAAGACTGGTTTCGGCTAATCTTTCGCGAAATACCACTGATTCGTTATTTGACAAATACCGCATGTATGGTCTCGGTTTACGAAAAACTACAGTTAAATTTTAATCATGTAGTTAATAATTTAAGTATAAATGTTTAGTTCATATTGGTGCTGTCCTCGTTTAAGTCATCAATGTCTTTAAAAAGAATACCTGTGTTGTGTAACGGACTTGTTTATGTTTAACTTATATTTGTGAGATTAAAATTAACTTTGTAACTTGCAAACTTTTTAAATTTAAATTTAGGGAAGCCCTGAAAACGGAAATAAACATTCTCAAAAGCTAAACCATAGAATACAGTTTTTTTCCAGTTTTCTGGTTTTCCTGATCAATTGAAATGAGAGATAAAAATATTTTCCACTTGTCACTTTTTCTCTTCTACAAAACGGCAAGATTAATTTTTTTCAATCCGACGTTTCGGATTCGAGAGACCATCATGAACTTTCTTAATTTAAATGGGACCTGAATTTTTTATTTGACTATTCAATGCCCTTCATAACTACCAAATAAATTGTGATATAAAAGTCATAGCGTACCATTTGATTTTTAATTTACACTTCTCTTGGCCGATTCACCTATAAATATGTTTTTTTGAGTTCTCCCATTAACGGTTCTCGAGCTTCTGCCGACGCCCTCTATTATTGAACCACCCTGTACTTTTTCACACCCTGATTAAAAGTTCTCATGAAAACCAATAATTATGATAACTAGTTACTTCCCCACATATCAGCCCATGTGTAACAAATTTGAGGCAGAGAATCTCGGAAACGGTAAGAGATGCAAAGTCGTTAAAGGGGGACAAAGTTGCCAAATTAAAGGCTTATTGATGTACCGTCTTGAAATTTACAAAATTATGAGTAATTCCGAAAAGATTCACAAAACGTGAAGATAAGTAAAACCTGAGAGAGTGATTTTTTTCACCATTACGAATATTATATAGTATGCTATAAATACTATAGCATTTTATAGTTCATCTCTATACCACAATTAGAAATCAATCCATTAGTAGTCTTTCAAGCTGGATTTTTAAATATTTTATTATAGACAGACAGACCGACGGAATTGAGAAAACATGTTTTTCGGCATCTAGGAACCGTGAAACGTAAATATCTGAAAAAATCTCGTAAGGTGATTTTTTGACGATTACAATATTTCCCTACGAGGGAATTAAAAACGGCAAAACATGACCAATTTATTATATCTTTTGCATATACCTACATCATAACCTGAGAAATTCATTGACCCTCATAATATGAGGAAGTACTATGTTTGCAAAAACCTATTTTTATTTCTTGTTGCTTTTAAATAATTCTGAAATTGGAACGATATCTTGTGTTTTGACTTATCTTTGATATAAATAATGTACATTTCAAAATAAAACGTATAATGCTTGTTTTTATGTAAGAAATCAGGAAGTTTGCTGCTAAAGTTACAACATAATAATCAAAGAATATTCCAAGGCTTCGAAAATCCTCGGATATAGGTTTAGTATTTTAATATATAAAATGAAGTATTTGAAAAGTTCAGAAATTCGATGTAATGCCACAGACTTATAGGAACAATAAAAATGAGAGTTCATTATTTACATATTTAGCTACTGCCAAGATTACCTTACAGTATAAGGTCGATCGTACGACGATGCCAAGCCTAGCCAGGAACACCAATGTTTATACCAATTTATATTACGGTCAATATGTTTAAACATGATGCAATAAAATTTTCATACAAAGAATAGGAATGTATTTCCAGTATTAGTTTCTAAGTAGTATAAATTACTTTTATTGCAAAATAGTAAAATACAAACTAAAATACCTAAAGTCTCAGATCAGATTTCACCAGTAACAAGAGTTTTAGTTAGCTATGGCAAACCCGATCGACAACTCCACGTATTAGACCATCCCACTGTGGTATTAGACCATCCCACTTTCATTGACAAGGGATCCTTATAGTAAAAAAAGTATAATAGTCTACAGTAAACAATTGTTACAGCGTCACGTGACCGGCGTGGCTTAAAAACCGATAGCGGGTCGTGGAACTACAATAAATTTTAACATTAAAGAAATTAATTTGGTAAAAAATATTTTATTAGATACCAAGCTTTTCTTCGCGTCACTACTGCATCTTAGTTTACCTAACTATGGTGCGGCAATGTGAGTTTGTAAAAAAATGGCCGTTTGTTTGGAATTTTCTTTAAATCACTAAGTAAACAGCAAGATTTCCTTTTCCAGGAGACATGTCTAATGGAAGATACCTTATTCACTTATTTTGGGTCACATGACGTATTGACCAATCCGGTTCAGTATAATAGACCGTTTGGTTCGTCGGGAGTCATGTGAGAATCTTCAGAAGCAAAATGATACAAAAAAGACTCTGAGGTGATTTTTTGCCGATTACTATAGTTTTTCCTATCAGAGAATTAAAGTAATTATAGAATATACCTATACTATATTAAAATAGGCGAAGGGCGTCTCAGGCTCAAAAAAACGTACTGCGATTTCGAAAATCACTAGATTTTGGATGAGATCTGGGGAAATAATAAAGTTTCGGATGATTTCGCGCCTTTTTAAATTTCACTTGAGTTGGATGTTGTCAGGTAAAGGAATTTAAATGGTGATTCTTTGGGTATTAAAAGTAAAAATGTGTTCGTAAACATGTTCTAAGCTGGTTAGAATTTAAGATTTAGGATATTGAAAATTAAAAAAATCTTTTATTTGTTAAATTTTAGCTATTAACATCGAAAAACAATATAACAATTGGCTATTCTATTCGTATCTAATAGCGCTCGCTCTTTTTACTTTCCTCGCAAGAGGAAAGTTTTCTAGTTACAAAAAAACATGTTTTCTCAGTTCCGTCAGTTAGTCTGTATGTCTGTCCTCGACAAAGCTCAAGAACTGCTTGTCCTACTTATTTCAAGTTTTGGTTAAAAATTAAAGGTTATATGATGATGCCGTGGTAACATTTTAGTAAAAATCCAATATGGCTGAGCAAAATGGCGGTTTATTGAAATGTTAAAAAAATATTACTAAGAAACTGCTTATCTTACTGCTTATCAACTGATAAGTTTTACTACAAATCCAAAATGCTGGCCTAATAAAATATTGTGTGTCAATGCAGAAAACTACTATATCGATTATGTTCAAATTTTGCTCAAAAATCAAATATTATATAGGGACGAACTGGTAAAAATGTGGAGACAAATTCAAAATGGGGGAACAAAACGGTGGCCTAATTAAATGTTAAAAATATCTGGAAAAAGTACTTATCAGATTGATTGATTGATCGATGACATCCCCATTTTAAATATTTATTACGAAAAATGTATAAATTGCTCACTTAATATCGATTTTTAATCAAATCTGTATAAATATTAAAATTCGCTCGCATTCTAGGCATTCCTACTCTCATTTTTTAAATATTTACTAAAAATGTACGATATATATTTTCAAATACCCCCAGGTTCCTAATTTCTTTCAGCCAAATCTACACAAATGTTAAAATTCCTCTGCCATATTGGCATTACAATCTCGAATTTTTAAAATGTTGACAAAAATTCATGATGTGCAGTCTTAGATACCCCTAAATGCCGAATTTTAATCAAATCTGCAAAAATTTTAAAATTAGTCTGCTATGGTGGTGCCGCCATTTTTAATTCTCAAATATTGACTAAAATTTAATAACTTTTATTTTTAAATACTTCTAGATACTGATATTTCAGCCAAATCTGTACAAATGACAAAATTCGTTCGCTATATTGGCGCCACCATTTTGATTTTTGTTGTGCATTCTTAAATAATCCCCACAAATGTTAAAATCATCCATCCGATCTGTTGGCATTGTCATTTTGAGACCGCTATTTTGAATTTTTAAATGCTGACACTTTTAAAGAAGGCACTCATTTTCAGTTTTGGCTACACAAGTAACAAAATTCGTCGGCCGTATTGGCGCCGCCATTTTGGATTTCTAAACGTTGACTAAAAAAATTCGGATTTTTTATATCCGAAAGTGTATGCATGTCAAATTTGAAAATAATCGGTAATGGAAAGATTTGAACCAGACATACAAACATACAATCAGACGAATAGGAAGCCAATAAAAGCGCGTTAAAAGCACTGATTTTAGTTTAAAACTCTAACACCCGTATTCACTAAAGTGGTTTAACTTTAGACAAGGTCTAACTTGACAGTTACACGTTTAAGATGACATTTTCAAAAACTGAACAAATAATTTTTCTAAATGTCACAATTACAAAATGATAGTGACATAAGGCAAACATAACTAAAAACTAAAGTTTACTGATATATAAATAACTAATTTCTTTTTAAACTTACCTAACTTAATGGTTCGATTTTAGATAGCGAAGTAGAGAACGATTATTTCTTCGAAGTTTGTAAAAATATCTTTTTGCCTCATTAAAGAATAGGTAAGAATTCTTTTTTTCGTCAATGATAATGAAGCATGGCCCATTTCTTCATTTTCATACATCAAATATTTTAACAAGTCGTCATTTTGTTTCGCCATATTGAATTCATACCAATATTTTACCAGTTTTTTTTTTATATCAGACGTAATTTTTGTGGAAAATTAAATAAAATTAAAGTTAATAGAGTAAGTCGATTTTTTAGCTATACCGGAACAGACCGACTGACCGACAGTAATGGAAAAACATGAGGATATGTAAAAACCCGGAACGATAATTTTTTCACGATTAATGATATTTCCAAGCCGTCACTGGCATTCGTCAACAAATGGCCACGGCTTGGGCATGGGCCATCCCCACTTCTTGTTTTATCGTAAAAATTGGTCGATAGAATGTGAAAAATAGGGGAACCATGTTGGCGCATACCCCTAACGTGATTTATGAATGAGTGGTAATCTCTACTTTAATTCTTACTCTAAGGCCACAGCGGCTGGTTTTACAGGTTTTTTTAATATGTAGAATAAATACCTAATTATGAAATCTAAGTTTGGCAAGAAACATTAAGAAATGTGAAAAACGAAAGCCTATTAATGCTTTGTAAAATACCAAGTGTGGTCTAGGTGCTTTGATTCTAATGAGCCACCCCCTTCCGTTACACAAAACAGAAAAAACAGAATAAATACTCAGAATTTATTCATTATTCATTTTTTAATAGAAAAAAAGTAGTTTAAAAATATATAAAGCCAATCAGTTTTATGAAATATGGAAAACCCAAAATTCAACAGTATTAGACTTTTAGAACAAATAGGGCAAGCTAATAATTGCTTTAAGAACTGTGTATAGTCCCTTCCTGATAACATAATCTTTTGTAATAATATTAATTATCTTTTTATTTCAGATTTACAGTTATTTAATTTTTGTAACTGGCATAAAGCCTATATTGCCGTCCATGTCGCATAAAATAAATTTGAAGTAAATATTTACTACTTTAACTGTTTTAAATACGGGTTAATAAAAGCTCCTTACTGTTCCTTACTGGACTGAATTTAGCGAAGATCATTATAAATGAACAAAAGAGAGTGAAATTAAACTCTATTGCTGCTTTCTGCCATACATTAAACTAGTCGCCGTTCTGCGTTAAGCGACATTCGAGTTAAGTCTGCTACAAAAAGACTGTTCTAAAAACACTGACAGCTGTATCCACTAAAGAGGTTTAAAGCAAAATTAACTTTACAGTTATAAATTTAAGAAGAGTTTTATTGCCATGATAATTAGATTTGGTCTATCTCGATAAAATCGTTAGTAAATCTGTAGTTTATGACTAAATATTGATGACAAAGTTATTCTTACATTTTACACGTTCGCCCATTGCCGTCAGTCTGTCGGTATGTCTGTCTGTACGCGGCATAACTTAAAAAACTACTTATCTGATTCACTTCAAATTTTGTTCAAAAACACACACGCATCACAAGCAAGACTAAAAATGGAAATTGGTTACACGGCCTATTTTTCAAATATTTGCCTAAATTCTTAAAACATGATGGGGAACAACCAATGTTACAGTCGGAAGGAATAAACCGATTAAAGTACTCCATTATTCGATTGATACAACTGTATTTTCCTAGGTCTGTACGACTCTGCCTCAGCTGGAACATGTCTGATTGCCTGGTTACTCGCAATGGGATCCTAAAGTTGATTAGTGCAATTGTGCCCAAAGAGAATGAGTGCTTTATTTTACAAACCTCCAAACTATCGAGCCACAGTTGCTTATAAGTTAGTACCGTTTTATCGACATTCAGTTTCTACAGAAGAAAATTTGCAAACTTAGACTGAACGCGCTCAATTCTCTTGATGTGGACTTTGTAGAAGGGTGACCGCACTACACTGCAGTAATCCAAATGGCTCCTCACCAGTGAGAGGTAGATTGATTTGAGAGTCTCAACATTCTGGTCATTAATCAGACCAACCCGAGGAAGGATGATACTATCGATGGAATAGTGAAGGAGCTGTTTCCTACGGGAAAAGGAGATCACTTTAAATTTAGAAATATTTAACGACTTTACGACGGCGTTTTCTGAACACCAAGCAAACAAGCCACAAAGACAAAGCTGCAATCATCAATGCTCACAACTCACTGGAAAATTTTAAGATCATCAGAATATAGAAGGTAGCTTGAAATTAAAAAAAGGTCGCTGATAAATATTAAAAATAGTACTGGCACAAGATGAGACCCTTGAGTATGCGTGGATCTCGCACGACAGACTTCTAAAAACCGAAAAGTTTCATCCCTACAAACTTTGGTGCAAGAACTCTCTGAGGATGATCACGATAGGCGCTTGGAATTTTATAAAATCATAATGGACCGTTGGAATACCAATCTAAATTTTGTGAATCAAATTATTTTTTCTGACGAAGCAACTTTTTTTTAAACGGAAAAGTTAACAGGCATAATTGTCGATATTGGGCCAGGGAAAATCCAGATAGGATACGTGAAAATCGTACCCAATTTCCGCAAAAGATAAATGTCTGGTGTTGTATAAAGGATGCAAAAATAATCGGTCCCTTCTTCATCGAAGCCACATTAACTGGAGAAACATATTTGAATATTTTAAAGACCGAATTTTTCCCAACTATTGCAGAACTGTTTCCGAATAATCATAAGTTCCTTACTTTACCTCCTGCAATAACCATTTAAACTTGATTTTTTTAGGTAATGGTGCTCAAAATGATGAAATATGCTCCACCATATTTTGCTCGGAATGTTCTGGAAAATTTAGAATTTTTTTTTTCAAGATGGATTGGACATAGGGATAGAATAGAGTGGCCACCTCGGTCGCCGGACTTGATGCCCCTCGACTACTTTTTGTGGGGACACCTTAAAAATGTGGTGTATAAAACTAAGTCCAATGATCTCGGGGATTTAAAGGAGCGAATTGAAATCAAATGTAGACGAATCGAGGAGGCTGGCATTCTTTTTAATGTATTAAATGTTTTCCCACAGTATTTGGTTCACTGTGCTGAAGTAAATGGGCAACATTTTAAATACCTTGCTTTGTTTCATTGATTCATTTGTTTGTTGTATTAGGTATTTCTTTTTTGTATTGTATTATTTCCGTTGTTTTTTGCAACCTACATTTAGAGAGAGCCGTTTTCTCTTGCTAGTGTTTTGGAAGCAAGATGAGGAATAATTGTGGTTTTCGGTTTGCCAGAACGTACCGCATCTTTTACTTTTCCAGTTTAACGAGTTTTTTAAATTTAACTTAGGTAGATTTAATTGTTCGTTTTTTGTTAGGATATTTCTCATTAAAATTGGTACAATCATCTTGCAGGTTTCGCATTCAATCCAGATAAACCAGTATAATCAAAATTTCAATTCTTTGGCTTTCAGTTAAACGATACAGTTTTGTAAATCAACAAAACTATTCTCATATGTTTGCCATTGTCAAACCTATCAGTAACCTTTTGTGTGCAGGTTATTTTCGCAAAAACTGTTAACTTTCATAAACAGTACTCTGAATAAAAAGTATTGAGAATTTACGCAGATTTTAAAAGAGTAATATAATATAGGATGTTCCATTAAAAAAAATAATTTTCATTTTAAAACAGTAAACTAGACAGCAATACGGAACTCGCCATTGGATCCGGCATAATTTCATACCTAAGCGTACACATTTCCATTAAATTCAGGTAAGCCGTACCTGAGATATTTCGCCGTTTCCTTACTTTTGTTACACGCTGTATAAACTCGGAATTTTGTTAAAGCTCTACCGCGCGCTTTCTATGCAGCAAACATAAACACTCCTGGTCTAACCTAATTCGTATTTTTATTAATTATAAGTTGTCTTAAAAAAAAATTATAAAAAAGTCATCCGCCTGAACGGGAATTCGAACACATATGCGCATTATCCAAAGCACAGTATCCTACCACCGGGCTAGGAAGCTCATGCTGGACTATCAACAATATTGTTTATACTACGCCGGATAACATATCTTAAGCAATAAGCGCTACGATGCCGACGTCACGATGGACGGAAGGAATTTCCCTCAATGACACAATCTACATTAATCGGGTAATAATGAATACTGAATAATAGCTATAATAACCCGTCCACACTAGTAGGAAATCGCCGATTGCTTTATGTGTGGCGCCAGTAGAGATGACTCTTGTATCGTATCCTTTATCACTCTGAACAAAATTTAGTTAAATACTGAATAATATAATCATACAGCATACGTATTTTAGTAGCTTCTCTAACTTTAGAACTGTTTAGATTTATTTTTTCTTAATTTATTTAAAATATACAATTCCTTACCAAACTTCCTTTCAACTTTGAAGGTTTTTATTAAAAGAACTACTAATTTCTCAAAAACTTAAGCAGTCCGTTAAAATATTTCCACTTTAATAACATTTGTACGAAAGACTTTTGTCTTTCCCTAGCAGACATTTTTATCGACAGGTTAGAAAATAGAATAAAAGACCTTCCGCTTTTCAAAATGTGTATATACAATGTTAAGACAAATCAGTTTCGTCGAAACAGCCATTAGTGGACAAATAAGGTTATTCCTTGTTATATTTTTTGCTTCATTTCGTATTTATGTGTTCTATTTGATACTAAGAAGAAAAATTAAATCAGAGAATTTATTTACACATGACAAATATAGAATTATATATTTAGGTCAAAAATTTTTACGTTAGAGAGGGTTGAAAGTAACCTTACGATTTCCATAAGAGGAATAGGTATTTGATACATGTAAAAACTGATGAATTGTCTTGTGTGATACGTTATTATAGCTACGTAATTCGATTTTTAATTGTCAGTGATTAAATGAACATACCGCTTCATATAATGGTGGCAAATCCTTTGGACAACTTTAGCAGAGGTAGAATATGACTTAAAAAATCGGTAAATTTCCTTTACCCGCAACTTCCCTCGTTATATATTTATTAGTTAAGTATATGTGTGATGTAGTTTGTTAATATATGTCATGTGCCGAAGCACAATTTTATTATTTTTTAGATTTTAATATTATACACCTATGACTTGTTTCTATCTACACATTGTAGTTCTCGAAATGTAATTAATTTTGAATTTGAATCTGTATTAGAAAATGTCATTAATATAATAATATTTTCTTAATAGTAAAAATAAAATCGTAATTTTTTGAACTTTTCGAACTTAAAAATTAAAAAAGCAGGTCATTCTAAATGATTAATTTGAAGCCAACAATTCTTGTTATTTAGACGAAAAGTGAAAATGTATTTTTTTGTAAAGTTCCTTCGGCATAAAATATAAATTGTGTTAACTAAATATATTCTGCCTACATTCATTTAGATAAGATTGAAAGCATCATTATACCTGTAACACTTGACAAAGTTGCTGTGAAACGAAACGTGAGCGAAATCTGAAGCATTGTTTCATAACAGTCATATTTCCATTCTTTCCCTCATTCTCACTTGAATATTATCTTTCCAATTTGTTTCTAGATTGTTATATTTTTTCCGGTTTCGGTATAATTCTCATTTAATGTTTGGTCTAACAAAATTTTGACTAATAATTTATATCTAGAAGGTAAATCTTCTGATGTGTAAACAGACATTTACACAATATGGTTTCTTTGTTAATATTGTAATATATAAGGTTATTTAAATAGTATTAAACCGTAAAAAATTCACTGCCTCTTCCATTAATTTCCGGAAGTTCGGATTTAAGAATTGGAAATCTACTTCCAATATAAATTTCTATACTTGTGCCTTTTATTTAAACCTTAAAATATATCGCCAAAATATTCAGCAGAAAAAATGTCGAAAATGATTATATTACAATATTTAATTTTATATACGAAACACTTTAGAAGTATTTTGGGTAGCTCCTACCAGTAAATTCATTTTTGTTTTTTTATGTTTTCCCCATGATCCCTTTCAACTCGATTTTACCGTGACTTGATGAACCTAATAAGAAGAGCGCATGGTCAGTATCGACCGTTCATATGAGGCCCGTATGATCACGTCGTACAATTAGCTATGTCGAGCTTTTTATTTGTACCTCACATTTTTCGGTACATTTTTACTTCTCTCCTAAAAGGGTAGTATTGTAATCTTGGAAAAATCACCATCCAAGATTTTTTCAGATCTGCTTATCCGATTGACTTAAAATTTTGGTCAAAAATTAAGGCTCATATGGGTATAACCTGGTAACATTTTGGTAAAAATCCAGTATGGCAAAACAAAATGACCGCCTAGTGAAATGTTAAGACAATTATTACTAAAGAACTGCTTATCCAATTTATCTCAATATTTTCACAAAAATCAAGTATTATATCAACTATAATTTTGGTTCGAATACAACAAAATAGCAGGTTAATAAAATATTTAAAATTTCAGCCAGAAAAAACTACTTAATGGATTGATTTCAAACTGGAAGCCATAACTGATTGTGGTACAGAGACAAACTAATAAAATTATGGTACTAATTCAAGATGGCGTAACAAAATGGCGGCCAAATAAAATGTTTTTAATCGTGAAAAAATACACCCTTAAGTTTTACATATCTTTTAGCGTCCCTAGATACCAAAAAATATGTTTTATCAATTCTGTCGGTCTGTCTGTCTGTTTATTAGTTCGCGGCATATTTAAAAACTTATTAATAAAAAAAACTAAATATCCAATTTACTTCAAATTTTGCACGAATATCAAGTGTTACATAGGAATGAACTGGTACCATTTTGGTATGAATCCAAGATAGCCAAACAAAATGGCGGCCTAATAAGATATTTAAATAACTCAGTTTCAAAAAACTACTTATTAGATTAACCTCAAATTAAGTATTAAGTGTAATATATGGATAAACTGGTACTGCTTTGATACGAATTAAAGATGGCTAAACAAAATGACGCCTAAATATTTTTTTAAAAAAATGAACGGTAAAAAATTAAACTTATTCTACGGAGTTTAAATTTTGAAGAAAAATTAAATGTGATATAGAGATAAGGATAAAGGAAATTTGCCGATTTGTATGACAAAACTTAAAATCAATGCCATGCTTCAATAAATAATAATGAAAGCAAAAAACGAAAATAAATATATTAGTAGGATATTAAAAAACAGTTTTCAATTAAATTATTATTATTAGATTGATTTTATTACTCATAATATTTTTCGAATCTTAATTTTACCCTAAAAAAATTAATTTAGGCTTCCTCAACCAGTGAGACACATTTTTACTGTAGTTTAAAAGAAACTAATTTTAAAGAAAATTAATATAATTTCTACGCGGAAGAAAATTGCAAGTTCAAACGAAATCAGGTCTTTCATTTGAACTAACCGAACTGATCGAATCCGAAGTGAGTTCATTCTGATAAATGGAGGGACCTAAGTAAGTCACATTTGGCATCCCTACGCTTAATAGCAAGCACCATTGCTTGTAGAAAGAAATAGGGAATCCTTTACTCTTGGATTCTAGACTAAACAACAGAACTAAATTTTTGTCTGCCTATATTTTATTTTAGATTGATGAAATATATCGATGTTTCTTTTAAAACATGTAATGTTCCATTGAAAAGTAATATTTTTACCTGTTGTGTCCAAACCACACCTCCAAAATATTGTTGCTAGTTTTTCTCAATTGGACCAACTTTTAAAAATTGTTTTATTAGCCCTCTGGATTGTGCAACAATGCACTGAAGTAGAATAGTATGTTGGTTAAAAAGTTGAAGAAGAAAAGTTGTATGGAATAAAATCATGGACATTTACGAAATATTTTTCAGTATACATACATACAAAACATAGTTAACGTATTAAAAATAAGTGTTACGGAATACAAAGAATAAAAAAAAACTAAATAATAACTAAAGAAGAGAGGCCACTGCACTGATAAATCTTTAACAAGAAAAGAAAAAAATCGTGTATATGTTTACCTTCAATCCCCAATATAGCCGAGCTTACAAAAAATGAATACCTCTATGGCCCATAACTTCTTCATCCAATCTTCCTTTAATAAATTATCTAAATACCTAAAAGAAATTTTAAATAATATTGTAAATAAAACTTCGTCTTTTATTAAAGTTTCTTTGCGTTTTAAAGAGAAAATTAAAAATATCACAATACCGGACAAGAGATATAATTATATAATATATAATTATATCTCTTGACGTTGTATCCTTATACACAAACGTTCCTATAGAGTAAGCCTTGGACCTAATAAACAAAAAATAACTAGACTCTAAAAGAATGCCTAGCAGCCAACATTAAAATCTACGTATTAATGGATTAAAAAAAATAAGTTCTATTTTCAACCTACAAGTGTGTATATGATTATGCGTGTATGTCCGCGATTTTCTCTGCAACTACTCGTACTAAACGGTTTTGAATTAAATTTTCATCATGTTTTAAACAATATTCCAGGGTGGTTTTAATACCAAAACAACTTGCCAAGTTACAAGAGGCATGCGCAGTGATAGAAAATGTGCTGAAAGACGTAAATATCTAATAAATTGCTTGAATTACTTGCATGGGAAGTTTTTTTTGACGGTGTTGCCAAATTCATTGCGGTATTTTTTTAAAATAAGTATTTATTTTATTGAATATTACTCGATTATTTTAAATGGAACACTCCATATATTTTATCACCAGAAAAATGCCTGACCTTTCTTCTTTATCAAAAATGTATAAATTGTTTCAATTTATTATTAGTTTATTTAATTTATTATCAATCCGAATTAACTTAAATAAATTAAAATAACTAACTAAACTTAAAAGCATGAATTAAGAAATCATTTGTTGGAAGTGCCCTCCATTAATATTTAGGCAATCATTTAAATTTACAATCAGATGAACAAATGCGTTTCGCAGAATATCTTGAGGAATAATTTCTATGTTATTCATCAGTTCCTACAATGTGTGTGGGATTATAACATCGCTCCTTCACGTAACTCCAAAAAAAATCAGGGACAAACATATCAGGAGAATAAGGTGGCCATTCTATTGGACCTGCTCTACCTATCCGCCGGCCAGGAAATTTTGTGTTGACACATGAAAAACAACATCTTCAATTCTGTGCAGATCAATTTGTGGGTAAAAAAAGTTTTCAAACATATCTGTGTAATTATCTCCTCGTCCGTTTTCCATAAAGAAGAACGGTCCATTCATTTTCGTCAAAGAAATTATACATCACACAGACACTTTTGATGAATCTCGGATGCTGGATTGTCCAACGTTTTTTCTCGACTGAGTAATTTGTTCTAAATTCTTGAGACCATAGCAAAATAGTTCTTCTGTTTTCCTGGATTTCTATTAAAAATTGCCCGAAAACGTCTTCTGGTGAGATTAATTGATTTTAATTCAATATATAGGATTACTGTTTGTATTTTTTCTAGTAAAGTAAACATTTTTCGTTCAGAACAGTTCAAAATAGTTCGCTGAAAACTGCATTTTCTATTGTGTACGCATTCTTCTGGTAATAAAATATTCTGTGTGTTCCATTTAAAATAATCGAGTAATATTTATCAAATAAAATACCGGAATAAATTTTGGAGATTTGGCAACACCGTCAAAAAAAACTTCAAAAAAATGGTTAGAAATTCTATTCCAATCGCGTTTTGCTATCTTTCTTAGTCTTTGAGTTAATAATAATGTAATACCTTTGGATGGGACACCCAATATATTAAAAAGCAATATATAGCTAAATAGGATTTTCGTCCTACTCACTTTAAAATTCAAATTGAAAAACTAATCAAAGAAATCATAAAATTTGGACATTTTTAAATGCCCTTGATATAGTTTACGAATTGCAGAAAATACAAAGACTCATTAGTATATTTTGTTTATAAAAAATAAAAATAAAGTAAAAATCAAAAATAATAAAAATTTCTGAAAAAAGATAAAAACGACTTCAAAAATGCATTGGAATGTAAAAAATTGCATTTTAAACGACTTCAAGTCAAAATCGGCGCAAAATAACAATCAAGAGCAAATAATCAACTAATATTAAATCCTTAGTACCTAGTTATCAAATAATAGTTTTACACCGACGTCATAAGTTAGGTTTTTAAGGTCGTTTAAATTTTTCTTTTCAGAGCTTTTTAAAATTAGTTTTATTTTTTACATATGACTCATATTATAAACAAATTAAAGTCTGTGGAATGGGATCATCCATATCAAGCGTAATGGTCCAATTTGTTTTGGAGGATCTTGAAAATCAGATCAATCCAAATTTAACATACAATTTAAATTTGAAACTGATATAGAACAAAATAATAAAATCAAATTTTTAGACGCGATATTGTACCACAATTAAGACTCTATAAATACAATGTGGCACACAAAAAACTTGGTCCGGAAGATAACTGAATTACCAATCACAGTATCCCCTCCCAATCTCAAAAAAAGTCTGTAATTATTGGTCTACCAGATAGAACTCTAAAACTTAGTAACACATTATATCAAGAAAATGATCTAAAAAAGTTAAATAAACACGTATACAAAATAACTACTCCATAAAATTTAATAACACTCTTTTTAACTCACGAATAAAGTAAAGACACAGTCGCGACATCTAACAAAGAAAGAAAAAATAAAAATAAATTTTTATCACTTTCGTATAATATACATGAGCTCTATGAAATTGTTCAATCCATTTTGGTTATAATGTTTTGAAAGAAAATTATCTCACTAACTAATAAGTAAAATTCATATAAACAAGAATAAACCATGGGATATACCAAATACCGTGTTCCAGTTGTTCAACGGTCTATATTGCTCAGACATTACATTATCTCCAAAACCGGTTAAATGGGAACAAATTTGACAAAAAAAATATAACAGCTTTAAGTAAACATGAAAATCCGCAAAACATACATTTAATTTTTCGTAAACCAAAATATTACAGACAGAGCATAATCAAAGAAAACAAGAATATCTTTCTGGAGATGGTCTGTGTTACAAAAATGGAGAGCTCTGTTAACGTTCAGAATAAAATTTGCACTTATTGGTCTCATTGTTTTTATTTTTTTTTGTTTGACAAGATTGGTAAATAACAAGATGACACCATAGTAAGGCTGTATATTGAATGTCTAGGTACAAAAACGCGAACTTAAGTGTGCAGTGATATACAGGGTCATCTGTCACATAAACGTGGATTCTGTCACATTTTTTTGGGAATCCCGTATATTGGAAAAAATTTTGGAATGTGCATAATATTATACTATATATCATAACTTATGTATTTCACAATTTGCTCTAGACCCAGTAACAAGGGAGCTCTTGGGCATAAATAAACTGCAAGACTATCCTGTTAACGATAACTTTAGGAAGTACCTCTAATTCTTAAAAACTAGAAAGTTTAACTTGTTTGAGAATATGTTTCATTAAAATGTTCCCTTAGGATAACCTCGTTTGTACGTTAATAGGTTGGTTACTCAGATAATAATTAAACCCCATTCAAAGTTACAAGTTAACGTGTTCTTTAGATATACGCTTCTCTAAGATAGGTACATTTTCTCGACTAAAGCGCCATATTACGATATTAATAAATTAAATATGAAGGTGACAATTTTAACAGTATTAATGTAATTTTAAGCAAATGTAGGTATTATCGCGAGCAGACAGTTAAATATTTAGAAACAAATTAAACTAGTGTATCAAATAAATTTGCAACATTTTGGAATGCAAATTAAGTGGTCTACGTTTCGTCGTAACGCCGTTGTCATGATAAAAAAAATAAAACTGTAAATATGTGAAAATTAAAATGAAATTAATAGTTCTTCTTCTTCTTCAGATTTCATTCATCCACTCTTGGACATAGGCCTGTCCTATTTTTTCCATTCGGCACTGTTTTGGGCGTTTTGCTGCCAGTCCCTGCCGGCTATTCGCTTTATGTCATCTATCCATCTCAGTTGCGGTACAACTCTACTTCACCTTGTCTCCTGGGTTGTCATTGTACAATTTTTAATGTCCATCGTTCGTCTCGTTGACTTGCGACATGTTCAGTCCATTCCTATTTTAATTTGTGGATTCTGTCTGTTTCATCCGCAACACTTGGTCTTCTGCTGATCGCTTCATTTCAGATACTGTCGTTCAAAGACAAACCCAACATTGATCTTTCTGTTGCCTTCTACATCACTCTTAACTAACTAGCACTTTTTTTGTTAGGGGTACTGTTTGTAATCCCGTATTTCGTTACCAGCAGGACACATACATGGAACACTTTCTTTTTTAAGTTTATACGGCTGGAATTGTTTTTTAATATAAATGCGAGTCTTCCAAAAGCTGTCTTTGATTGGTTTTCTTTTCCAAGAGACATGGTATGGCCTAAATAGTTGTATTCATATATGTGGATTTTCTGGACTCATTTAATGTTTGTTCTTTTATTTTAAGGCCCACCTGTGTAGACTGTTATCAGCAAATCGAGGATAATTCAAATACACTCCAGCAACTGATGCCTCTATCTTCCCATTATTTATTTATTTATTTATTTATTTACAGTTAACTGTCTTACAGGAAGATCCCAATTACAAGACAGTGAAAAACTACATATTCAAGCTTACTAAAAAATTACATATTACATATAAAAAGAAGCTTATAACTAATAATAACAGTAAATATTTTCCAAATTCTGATATTTGAATAAGATTTAAATTAGCAAAACGGTTTAGCGTCGCAAATTTTTCTTATATGATTCTAAACTATCAGAAAAAAGATCCAAATTAGTTTTTTTGTTAAAGTTATCGCACATTGTATAAATAGGCGAAGATTTTAAGATGTTAAACGAGGCACGTTGAAATTTATTTTAGAAATTAACCAGGGGCAGTTTATCTTATTATTTAATAGCTTATACAAAAATATCATTTGCAGGTTATCTCGTCTGGTTTTTAAGTTCATCAGTGAAAATTTATCTAAAAGCTCTTCTTGTGGACATCCTTGAGCGGGATAGCGACCGTCTTGTTTAAAGCTTAGATATTTTACAAATTTTCGCTGTATACTTTCAATACCAGACACATGTATATTATATCCCGGAGACCATACAACCGCCGCATATTCAAGTTTGGATCGGACATAACTATAGTACAGCAGCTTTATGGCTTCCACTTGGCTAAACTCTTTAGTAGTACGAACTATAAACCCTAACATTTTAGAAGAATCTGACCTAATAGCGCTGTAATGTGAGGTAAATAATAATTTTTGATCGAATGTAACTCCCAGATCACAGAACTCCTTGGATCGGCCTACAATTTCACCATTGCAGTTGTAGTTAAAAATAATCGGTTCTGACTTTGTAGTAAACGACATAACCTTGCATTTCCCAATATTTAGCTGTAGACAATTTCCCTGGCACCAGTCAATAATATGCTGTAAATTTTGTTGGATTTTTAAGCAGTCCTCCATAGACTTAATGTTAGCGAACAGTTTGATGTTATCAGCGTAGAGTAAATAACCAATATCCAGAGAATCACCAATGTCGTTAATAAAAATGTTAAACAGCAAGGGTTCTAAAACGGAACCCTGCGGTACCCCCGAACATGCTATATAGTTCTCCGATTGAAAACCATTTATAGCCACATATTGTATGCGATTTGAAAGGTAACATGTAAAGAGCCGTAATAGGGAATCCGAGAATCCGATATTTGAAAGTTTATTAATTAACAAGTCATGATTTAACTTGTCAAATGCTTTGGAGAAGTCTAAATATATTACATCAGATTGCAGACCCTCATCAATCGAGTCCGCAATGTGTTGTGTTATAAGGGCCAGGTTGGTAGTTGTGGAACGATTTTTAAAGAAACCATGCTGTTCAGGAACAATTTTATTTTGCACCAACGGAAAAATGATGTCGTGCAATATGAACTCAAAGACTTTTGAGAAGTTGCATATGATGGAAACAGGTCTATAATTTTGAATGTCTGATTTAACACCCTTCTTAAAGACTGGACATACTTTCGACTTTTTCCATATATTTTGTAATGTCTGTTGTTCAATGCACATGTTAAATAAGATTCGAAGAGGTTTTATTAATACAAATCGACAGTATAGGTTTTTAAAGATGTCTTCAAGAACGAGTGTACATAATTTCGGTGATATGGTGTCTCCCTGGCGAACTTTTTTTTCAATTTTCATATTATTGGTTTTCGTCTCTTCGGCGATGTTTATATAAAGCTTTTTGGGAGATGTTTTCAATAAGTGTCCTATATCTGGAATTAATTCGAGCTATATCCATGGATTTTAGTATGTATCCGATTTCTACTGGGTCGAAAGCTTTCTGGAAGTGGATAAATGCCAGATGAATGTGTACATTATATTTCATTGTTTTCTCTATGACGGTTCTAATTGTTTTCAGATGGTCAGTTGTGCTGAAACCCTTTCGAAAATCAGCCTGCTCTACAGGTTGATATATATCAAATTTTAGTGTTAGACGATTTGTGATGATCCTCGTAAAAAGAAGCATCACTCAAGTAAGAAAATATGCCTATCGGTCTATAATTTTCTATATTGGTGCCCTTTTCTAAACAGTAAAATAACATCCACATCCAGCCAGCTTCCTGGCACTTTTCCCTCATATACACCCTTATTAAAGAGTATACATATAGATTTTTACAACACGGTCCTCTAAATTGTATTATAACATTTCAGCTGTTATTTTGTCTTCACCAGGGCTTTCTGCCATTTTTTATATATTTCAGAGCCTAATCCGGAGTTTATTACTTTGCTTCTTGCTCCTGAGTTCATTGCATAAAATTTCTCTTTTATTTTGGCAATTTCCTTTTTGTTGTTACTGCTATTTTTTGTTCTTTATTTTGCTCAGTTGTGTTCTTCCCCTTGAAAATTTAGATTTCAGTACTTTTATATTTTTGCCTATAACGAAATCCCACCCGAAACCATTACAGACCCACCTCCGTAGCTCCCCTGATCGTCTGTAAACTTTCATTCTTCTGTCATTGGTGTAGTGGCAAAAAAGTCACTACAGAGAACATTTCTCCACTGATCTTCACCCCACGGCAAAAGATCTCTGGCGAATTCTAAGCGTGTCGTATTGTGTATGGACTAATTTGCCTTCCATGTGCAGCGACAAATTCAGCTTTTAGCCTTGAACTCGTAACAAATTGCTTCCTTAAGCACTGCACACTCAGGAAAGGATCTTCGTTGGGCGTGCTGACACTAGGACGACGGCCTTGTCCAGGTCTTCTTTGATTGGATCCAATTTCCCTGTACCTTTTAAGAAGCTTTGAAATTGTTTCCTGAGTTTTGTCCAAAACTTGTGCATTATGAGATTGAAAACAGCCCTGCTCAGAAAGTCCTCTTGCGTAAGCGCAATTCTTTGGGTGTCAAGTTTCTGACAGGGTTCATTTTTTGTTTTTTATTCTTATAAAAAACACGATTTCGAGTAACGTAATTAAAAACTTATTAAGTTCCCATTAACATCCCTATGTCAAAACTGACAGACCTCAAACTTGCAGGTTCAATTGTGACAATAAGTTGCTACAAGTAACTTAAGATACAGCGAGGCAAGCAAAAGTGATAAAATTCAAAAGAGCCTCAGGGGCACTTACTGTTACCAATCTCATAGTGTCCGAATTTTGGGCAAAACTTAGGGAGTTATTCAAAGATTCTTAAAAGGTACAGGGAGAAACTGGCTCAACTGAAAGAAGACCAGGACAAGACCGTCCTAGAGTAAACACACCTAACGAAGGCGAATTAGTCAATAATATGAAATTAATTTTCGAAGAAATGTCATATTTTTCTTACCATTAACCAGATGGCGAAATTTTTGGTACAACAAATACCTCCATGAAAACTGCACCCAAGACATTCATAAAATTTAGTCACCCGGTGTATCCCGTACGTCAGTTTTAAGTGTAGTAAAATTTACATGGTCTTGTATTTTTTTGCCCCCCTGTACAACATAGCCGGGATGCATTAAACATATACCGTGCTAAAAAGATAAAGAAATTACCTACTGGTCAAAAAAAATTCATCTAGATTGGATTATTTACAATGAAAATATGGCCATTTGAATTTGACGTTCGTTTTTACCCATTACATAATTTATGTGCGAAGTTTAACACTCAAACTTTGACTACGCCACATCACGAAATATTATATATGTGGAGATAAATAACGTCTACCTTTTTGCTATTGTGGGTATCTTCAATGTAAAACGTTTATATTTTGAAAATGAAAGACTTATGAGGTATCAAATGAGAAGCATAAAAAAGCAATTCCTATTTTGAGATTATATTTTTATAGAATTCAAGCCCAGGTTGTTTTGTCAACATAGTGATTAGTATCAAATACTGCGTGATTCCATATAAGTTTGATTGTGTGTATTTATATCTTGGTTAAAAAATTCTAATATTATATAGTTCTATTTACTGTTATATTGATTGAGGTACATCGCCAATTGCAGTATTTAACATCATTGCATTACAACTACTGAATCAGAAATATAATTTTAAAAATTGCTTATCAGCAAGAAAAAAACGTAATAGTACGCTTGCAAAAAATCTGTTTAATTTTGAAATTCCGATTCGATAGAAATTTGGTTATTTGTGCAAATAGATGATAAAATAGATCAAAGCCTAGCTTTTACGAAAATCATGATTAACAGTAAAGTTGAATTTTTAAAATCTGCCTGAATTGGACATGTTACCTATTAGGGGCCTACAGGACAATTCTCCACTGGAAGTCGAGTTTTCGCTCTGTAGATAATTTTTTCCTAAAAGAGCCCAGTGTATATACCAATCGTGGTTTAAATTTAATTTCGTAAATAAATACAAACACAAACTTATTTATTGTTTAATAATTTAGTTCCGTATAAAATCATTACACTTTATTTAAGTATAACAAATTTCATAAAATTTAATAATTTACGATAATTTCTATGCTTTAAAAGAGACATTCATAAAGTTTATGTGCATATATTCATTATTATAATAAACATAACTTCTATATTGAGCTGCATTTGAATTTAAAGGCACGAGTGAAATCGTATATTTCAAAGTTCTAATAAAATTATATTATATCAATAAAATTATGAATAAACTACAAATTTTACGATTTGTGCTTCTGGTAATTGTCGATCCTTGGGCAAAGTTTTCCCTTAATATTTTTCTATTTTTGGTTGTATAGCAGACAAAATAAATGTTTTCAATAGGTATTTAAGTACACTAAGTGAAGAAAAAAATCAGCTCTAACATAGAGTTTGCTCAGATTTTCTTGTAAAGTTTTTCTTCGCTACGGTGGTTTCACCAGTATTTTCATTTTGAAGTCAAAGCCATGTTAGTGTGTTGAAAATCGTCATAGATAATTAACTCTAAATCGAAAGTATTTCGATCATCAATCTTATCCTGTAAGTTTTCAGGGATGATTTGAAACGAAAAAAATTACGAGTCTTTCCAAAAAATGCTCGAAAAAAAGTCTATGAAAATTTCATATAAGTTACTTTTATGCATAACAAAATGTTGTACATCTTCCATGGATTTAAAAACTGATTTGCTTATCATAGCAGAATTAAACAGTAAAAATTTAAACGATTTTAGTATCGAAGAAATAATATGTGGAAGATTTCAATGCTATCCGTAGAGATGTAGACAATATGAGTGAGGAAGTACCATGTTTGGCAAGCTATTTAATATTGTAGGAACGCCATAAAATATTGACGTAACTCTATTATTTCCTGTTTGTCTGTCTGTTCGCGGCATAGCTAAAAAAACTACTTACCCCACTGACTTTAAATTTTGGTCAAAAATTAAGGGTCATATAGGGATGATTTTGGTAAAAATCCAATATGGCAAAATAAAATGGCGTTCTAGTGAAATGTTGAAAAATTATTACTAAAAAACTACTTATATAATTTATCTCAAATTTTTCACAAAAATCATGCATTATGTAGCAATCAAGTGAATCAACTTTGATACGAATCCAAGATGGCGGAACAAAATGACGGCTCAATAAAATATTCAAAAATTCAACCCGAAAAAATTTAGTTAATGGACTGATTTCAAATGGTGTGCTATAACTAATTGTGGTATAGGGATGAATTAGGAAAATTATCGTATGTACTAACTCAAAATGGCCGAACAAAATGGCGGCCAAATAAAATGTTTCAATCGCCCTCTCAGGATTTACATATCTTCACGTTTTATCAATTCCGTCGGTCCGCCTGTCAGTTCGCGGCATAGCTTAAAATGTCATTCATCTCATCAGATTGACTTCAAATTTTAGTCAAAATTAAGGGTCACATATGGATAACCTGGTAATATTTTGGTAAAAATCCAATATGCCGGAACAAGGTGGCGACCTAGTGAAAAGTAGAAAAATTTGTATTAAAAAAACTGGTTTTTTTTAATAAAAATTTTGCCTCAAATTTTGCACAAAAATCAAGTGTTACATACGAATGAATCGGTAACATTTTGGTATGAATATATGATAGCAAGACAAAATGGCGTCTTAATAAAATATTTGAAAAATAAGCCTCAAAAAACTACTTTTTAGACTAATTTTAAATTGTGTGCATGCATTAAGTGTGATATAGAGATAGACTGATAAAGTTGCGGTACCAGTTCAAGATGTCGGAACAAAATGGCGGTGTGTGTCAATGTAAAGGGAAGTATTGTAATCGTGAAAAAATCATCCTCCGCGATTTTTTCAGATCTTCAGGTTTCGGGGCCCTTAGATGCCGGAAAACATGTCTGTCTGTTCGCGACATAGCTAAAAAACTACTTAACCCGATTGACTTCAAATTTTGGTCAAAAATTAAAAGTCATATGGGAATGATCTGGTAACATTTTGATAAAGATCCAATATGGCGAAACAAAATGACGGCCCAGTCAGATATTAAAAAAATTATTACTAAAAATACTTCAATTTACTTCAAAGCAAGTATTAGGTAGTAATTAACTAGTCAAATTTTCTTATGATCGCGAAACAACATGGCGCCTTAATAAAATATTTAAAAGTTCAGCCTGAAAAATCTACTTATTAGACTAATTTAAAATTGTGTGCAGGCATTAATTGTGATGTAGAGATGAACCGGTAAAACTGTGGTACGAATTCAAGATGGCGGAACAAGACAGCCGCCAAGTGAACGTTTGTAATTGGGAAAAAATTGCAGGTTTTATGTAACCTTACGTTTTATCCCTAGATGCCAAATATATGTTTTCTCAATTCCATTTATCGGTCTGACTTTTTTGGCCAAAAATTAGGGCTTATGTTGGAATGACCTGGTATTATTTTAGTAAAAATCCAGTATTACGGAACAAAATGGCGGCCTAGTGAAATGTTAAAGAAATTACTACTAAAAAAAATTAACCAATTTGCCTCATATTTTGCACAAAAATCAAGAAGTCACCCTGTAAAATTTTGGTATGAATCCGAGATAGCAAAACAAAATGATTATGAACTAATAGAATATTTAAAAATATCAGTCTGAAATACTACTTATTAGATTAATTTAAAATTTTGGGCATCCATTAAGTGTGATATGTGATACGAATTCCAGACAAAGAAACAAAATGCCGGCCAAAATAAAATATCTAAAAAATCAATGTAAAAAAATATTCTTAATCAAAATTGCAAAATTGGATGTAATATAGGATTAACTGGTACGAGTTTAAAATAACGATACAAAATGGCGGTCTTCAGTACCTGTATAATCAGTATAAAAAAATTCAATTTATTTTAAATCATGCCCAAAAAATAAATGTAGCATAGGTGGAAACTGGTAAAATATTGGTACGATTCCGATATCGTATGGCGGGCTATAAAAATGTTGAAAAGACAGTATACTAAATGAATATGTGCGGAACTAAATTGTGTTACACTTTACTATTCCTAATGAAAGGTAATATTTATAACGAACGAGGGAACTTTCGGGTAAAGGAAATTTGCCGATTTTTTAGTAATACCGCAGAAAAGTCAAACATAAATATCTGATGTTTACGCTTTCCATTTAATTTTGAAGAACAACGTTTTTATTCTAAAATGTTATGATTAATTACAATTTTAGCACCAATATTTATTTTTACGCGTAATACCAAAAAAAAAATACAAATATTTAATCAAAATTCTGAAATTCTCTGTTTTCCATGCAGCTAAAAAAAATATGACTATTGCCTCTCAATTTTTCATTTAAAATGGCTGGTTTCACGCAATCGATACGCAGTCCCGGCCGCTTTTCTAAAGCTTTGTATTCTCTGCTTCTGGCAACAGAAGATATAACTTTAAAATGTAACGTGCATCACAACTTCAATTAATACAACAGTAAATAATTAAGAGCATTGCATTTTGAGATTTATGATAGCATCTCTTTATTTTTAAAGAAATTTGAGTTTTAAAATGTTAGTTTACATACCGCAGATATATTTTTAAAGAAATATAGAATTTAAAAAAAAATTAATTGGTATGAATTAGCGATGGATTATTCCTTGCGTCATGATTTAGGGTGGATTGAAAACAGATAAAGCTATACTGGTTCTACGGCAATTTGACCCATTTTTTACATGGAAATCTCCATAAGAAAACTTAAGCTCCGATTTGCAATTTTAACGCCATTTCTGGGCGTGGCATTTTTCTAATCTTGACGGTCGCGGTGACTTCTCTCGTTTGTTTATTAGATGAATGAGGTTTAAAGTGAAGGATCCTTTATTATACCAAGTATTTACTAAATACATGACTAGTAATATCCATGAAATATACTGGGTGTTATAATTTGTATTTATAACGTATACTTTAAAATAAGTAAAACGAGTCTAACCCAGATATAGTTGTTAATTAGTAATTAATTAATGCATTTTAATATTATTTTGGATATGGAAAATATAAAAAGTGTTTAGGTAATTTAAATCAGGTGAGTGTCAATACAAATACTGCTTTTCTTGATCAGATAAATTAAGAAGGTTGTGTTATTAAGGAAGACTATTTACATTAGTCTTTTATTACATTAATGGACATTACTGAAATCATAGAAGCCCTACGTTTTTCTTATACATTTATGCTTTTAAGATTTGTTATAATAGAAGTGTACATTACTGAGGTGGGTTTAATTTATACAAAGCAAACAAAATTAAGAAATAAACCAAAGCTATTAGTTTATTTTATTTTTTTATTTTTAGCTTGCACATCTCTCTACAACATTTGGTTATTTAAAATCCATCGTTCTCATTGATCGGTTCATCGATCTATTCATTAACAAAGTTTAGATACTTCGGTGAAGAACCCAACCAGAATACTCTTGAATAATCATTCAACTATCTTTTAGTTGTTACTAGTAAGATATGTATTTACTGCTACTGCTCGTATATATCTCTTCTGGATTATTTATATGTGATCATGCTTCTGTGTTTAATAACTACATGTTTTTTTTTTATAATATTTACCTCTTTTAATCATACGACTTTTGAAAGGTATTTTCACCCTGAATAATTCCATCAAATTTGGTGTCATTTAATCAAAACCTTGGAAGATGGCAGCGCGTAATAATTAGAAATGTATTAAAATATATATTTTGTTTTCTAATTTAGAATTATGTATAATTTTTATTTCCCTGCCAATTAATAGTCCTAAAAATGTCAAATTGCATGTTGATGTGATTTTATCATGTTTTGAAAATTTTTTCCTCATTTGGTGGAAGTAAAAATGCATTAGGGTAAATAATACTAAAATACCAACCCTTACGTTGACTTTTTTAGTATGTCGAAAATGGGGGGCTAAAAAAATACTTATCCAATTTACCTCAAATTAAATCAAGTATTTGATGGTAATTAACTATGAAAATTTTGGTATGGATGCAAAATGGCAGTTTAATAAAATATTTAAAAATTCAGCCTGAAAAACTATTTATTAGATTTATTTCAAATGTTGTGCAAGCATTAATTGTGGTATACAAAAGAACCGGTTAAATCGTGGTACGAATTCAAGACGGCGGAACAATATGGTGGCTAAATGAAATGTTTGTAATCGAGAAAAAATTGCAGGTTTTACATATCTTTACGTTTTAACGTCTCTAGATGCCAAAAATATGTTTTCTCAATTCCATTTGTCTGTCTGTCTGTTCGCGGCATAGCTTCAAATTAATTCTAGGATTGACCTCAAATTTTGGTCAAAAATTAAGGATTATATGAGAATACTTAATAATTAATTGTCTTAAAAAATAGTTATTAGTTAATTTTAAATTTTGGACTTCCATTATGTGTGATATAGACATAATTTAGTAAAATTGTGGTACTAATTTAAGGCGGGGAAACAAATAAGGCAGCCAAATAAAATGTCTAAAAAACCAATGTAAAAAATCATCTTATTCAATTTACTTAAACTGAAAGAGATACAGGGATTAACTGGTACGAATTCAAAACGACGATATAAAATGGTGGTCTTAAAAAGTGTAAAATAAATCAATTTATTTTAAACCATGATCAAAAAATAAGTGTGACATAGGTAGAAAATTGGAAAATATTGGTTAATCCTTTGCTCCTGTGGCAGCATTTTGGGAGTGAATACATTTTAGATACTTTAGAACTGACACCACTGTCAATCGTGACATGCTGGTAACCATGTATAGTAATAAAAAATCTGAGAGTAGAACAAAATACTTGCGTTTTTAATGGTGGCATAAACCGTTTCTTTGACGGTATCTTAACATCCAAATGAGGTGACGGAATGACACTAAGGGTGAAAATATTCAAATGATTATGTGTTATTGTATTTAAAAAATGTAAGTATATGTCATAACTTTAACAGATGTCTACATAGAAACAAATGAATGTTACTAAAATAGGCGAAAGATAAAACCTCAGTCGACTTAATATATTGCTTATCTCCGGTATCTTTCATGGCTTTCTGACTTTATTGCCATACTGTACATAAAACCTTAACAATCAGATATAATATAAAATGTAACAAAAATACATACAATATATAAATCTTTACAAATATACATTTTTCTTGACCTTTTGCAAGCTAAGGCCTTTAATGTATCTGTATTGATTGGGCTATTTAAAGCATGTCGTCTTTTTTTCCGTCATATTTTTAACCGTTTATTTTGGAAATATCACTCTTTTGGTCCATTCCTTCGTTAAATAAGGTATAATCAATATACGGTTTTTATATAGTATATTAGAAGCTGTGTATAGTTATTTTACTTTTAAGTTTGATATAAAACAAATTATAAACTTTGCGAAATATCTTTCAGAAAAAAATTTGGAAACTATTTGATAATCCTGAAATATTAGATGACAATACGAATTTCTTGGTATTGCTCCTGTTTTGGCCATTTTTGTTCCTGTATGTTCTTAAGTAATATGTTACAATTTAACTTGGGTCAAATATATTTTTTATAGATATCTGGACTACCTTATTAAATAAAATTGACTTCTCAGCCAAACCGGTTACAACTGTTTCTTTTTAATTAAATATAAATTATTTATTTATTAGGTAAAATATCGACCCACCTCTGTTGGTTGGATTTATATATAGTTCAGACGTTACGACATTATCTTTTTAAAATAAAGTCATATCCAGGAAGTTACTAGTGTTATTTTGGAAGATGTTCCCATTGCAAAACAACCAATATGTTGGCGAACAGAGATTTTGTGATCAAGATATGTTGATGCTAACGAAATTAATTTTTCTTCCAATATATACTAACCAATTTGTGAGTAATAATGTAAAAACCAATAATATAAACAAAAAATAAATGGATATCTATAGCAGCCAATGTAAAAAATTGTTTGGTATAATTCAAGCTTCTTTGTGTAACTAATGATATATTGTTTATTTCAAGAAAATTTTAATATTAAATTCATTTTGTGTTCGCTGAGTAAACAAAAAATTTAGCTGGTTTTTGCAAATTGGGTTCGGCACATGAGCAAATAAAAATTATACATTAAAGTTTAGTGTTTTATGAAATGAAAATGAAAAAGTTTTAGCTTCTTTGCATTAATTCAAATTTTAGTTTTCAATCAACAGCATAGCTGTTCATCTAACCACGTAAAGGTTTAATTTAATTTTATAAAAAACTAACTAAATGCTAATCTAACAGTATTTTAACAATAATTATTAAAACATTTGGAAAAATATATATAAATGATACTTAGACAATAAGCAAATCTACATACAAATTTACGCAACTATTTACATATCCTTGTAAATATGATACTAAAAATTTTGGATTATACTGTACAAAATTTTATTATCATTCAAAAATTACAAAATAATAATAAAAAAATAAATAAAAGATAATAAAGAAATTAAAAGCTTACATTTATTTTATTGCCTACGACCATTTAGGAATTCCTTCATTTTGAATTTAAATCTAGTCAGAGACGAGCGTAGTCTAATAGGGGTAGGTAAAGAAATAAATAATTTAACAGCATTGTAAGTAAAGCATCTATTGAAAATAGCACTGCTATGCCTGGGCAACTGATATAGTTCACAATGACGCCTTCCCCGTTCATGCACTTGACTACCTCTAGCGAGTTTTTCAGCTAGATATGCCGGTTCACCAAACAGCCTTACCTTTTATAGCAACACAGCAAGATGAATTAAATATCTTATATATAAAAATCACTTATGTGGTCAAACTTTCTCAAATTGTACGAATATCTTACGCATGCGTTCTGTAGTTTTTGATGACTATTTTTGGACCTAACTGTCAAAGCAAGCCTATAAAGTACGTCAGCATAATTTAAATATGAAAGTATTAGACTGTCATATAGACGTATTCTTATATCCGGTGATAAAATGTCTTTATGGAGATACAATATTTTTAATTTATAATAAGATTTTTGTAGCAGTATCTTACCTTGGATTCAAATCGTAAATCATTATCAATGAAAACACCTAGATTTTTGCAGGCATCAGTCGATGTTAAGGCAACACCATTCAAATGTACATTAAAGTTATAACCCAGTTTCTATTTGTACCAAAAAAATCATTTGGGTCTTGCTATTATTTAGTATAAGCTCACGCGAAAGAAATATTTCTGAAAAGGTAGATAGATCCTCATTAATCCGCGTCGATGCCTGAAAGTCGTTCTTAGTAAATAAAAGATAGACCTGCATATCGTCAGCGTACTAGTGAGACCTGCAGTACCTCAAAAAACTTGAAAAATAAGCGGTATAGATCGTAAATGCAAGAGCCCCAAAATACTCTCCTGTGGAACTCCTCTATTAAGATCAGTAGACTGGGATACACTACCATTCAAGAACATTTGCCGACTTCTTCCTCTTAAGTAGCTATCAATAAAAGATAGCGCACCAGGGTTCAGTCCATAAAACCTTAATTTTTTTAATAAAATAGAGTGGTTCATAGTGTCAAATGCTTTACTGAAGTCTAGCAATACGACACATGTATTTTCTGACCTATCCGGAGCCCTCATAACGTCGTTAACAACGTTTAAAAGAGCGGTAGTAGTGCAGTGTGCTCTACGCAAACCTGACTGTGTAACTGGAAATAATTTATTACTTACAAAATATTCATTTAGCTGTTCATGAACTGCTTTTTCAAGAATTTTCTACATTCAGCAAAGGATGCTTATTGGACGAAAATCAGAACATGCTGACGGTTTTTTATTTTTTGGGACAGGAATCAAGCAAGCTTTTTTCCACAAAGTCGGGAATACTCCTGAAGTAAGACTTTTAATTATTAGAAATGTAATATGAGGTACAAGATATGGTATAATAAGCAAAAGAAGTTTTTTGTAAAAAAGTACTTATCAAAACAAAACTAACGAGTCGAAACACGACGCACGGGGTTATGTGTAGCTGAGGAGCTCCCATGACCACCTTACGGCTTCACAATCAGAACCTGGACTCCACCTAATTCTATAGTACCTGTTAAGACAAATCCAATGAGCCCAAAAACGATGGGGTTATCATCAGACCTACTCTACGGTACCATATTATTACATTGTCACCGAAGTTACATAGGTATGCCAAATTTTAGCACAATTGGATGCCAGCAAGTGCTTGAAATATGGATTACAAATTTTGAACCGGAAAGACACACATACCAAAAAAAGCAAGTTCAATTAAAGCTTGTAAAAATAGCTGTTAAAGGATAAAAAAAACATAAGCGAAAACTTGATCTCAAAATAAACGGATCATTTTCAATTGTACTCTTAGTAGGAAAATGGTTCTCAAGTTACCAAACAACATATCCCGCGAGAATTTTCCTGGTAGTCTTTACCTCAGTAGAAAAGGCTTTCAAGCCCACCGTGCACGGTTTGTTACAAATATTATAAAACAAGAAGTTTTGTAGAAAATAGAATCGATTAAATAAAAATATAAGATGTGTGCCTGCCTGAATACATTAAAGAGACTTTGTTAAAACGTGGCGTGCCCGAACGTGAGAATCGTTAATGTTCCCGCTTTATAAGGATATTTCCGCTTCGAAACTGCCTGGGGATTTTTAGAAAATGTAAAGATAACATGTTAAAGTTATACTATGCACTATAATTATTAACAAGTGAGTTATAATAGTCTTATATCAGAGTCTCACCTTGCTTGTTTTGGAAGTAAAAGCAAACAAATAAGAATATAACGGCACTTATTATCGATAAAACATAGTCACAATCCAGTGCATTTTATTGCAGTTTCTCCAGCCTTCCAAATTGGAAAAAAAACTATATTCTATTAACATTCTGAAATATTTCCGTTGACGAAATTATAAAGTACTTTAAAACAATTAATCAGACTGATTTTCACCGTTTTTCGCTTTTTATCAAAAAATACTCAAAGTAATTAAACAGATTAAAATGCAATGTGCCTAAAATTGTATTAATTTTTAATCGTTGTGTGATGCTCTAAAACAATGGCAAATAAATTTTTGTTTCAGTTTCATAATAGGTCTAGTTAAATCTGTTTGAGAAATTTAACTCCAATCCGGATTTAAATGAAATTATGTATAGAAAATTTGCCATTTGCTGAATAAAACCGTGTTTTATTTTAATTAGCTAAAATGGCTATTGTATAACAATAATTTATTGTAATTGATATTGACAGTGTAAACCGCACTGAATATAATAAATTATTTTAAAATATTCATAGCTATAATATATTAAAAATTAACGTCAAAGGTTCAATGTTTCGTCAACAATGTGTTATTGATATATATATATATATATATATATATATATATATATATATATATATATATATATATATATATATATCTTTTCGCGTGGGTGACAGCGGAGCTTTCTTTTATACCCCCACCTTCGGCTGAAGGTTATTTCCAAACGGTTGTGCGTCATTGTTTGTATTTTCGGGTCGTTGTTGTTGGACTAATGCCGCTTGATTTTCTGTGGTTTTTAGTTTATATATAATTGATTTCCATACTGCTGGTAACTTTAATGATTTGTCCCTTTTATTTAAATCACCTTGTTTTTCTATTTCTATGGCTTCTCGGATTATTTTGGTCCGATAGTGCTCTATATTGGCAATCTCCTTACACCCTTTGAAGTTTATTTTATGGCCGGTTTCCTGATTATATAAAAACAAGGCAACTGTTGTTTGTTCATTTCTGATGCTGAGTTTATGTTCTACTCTAGCTGATATTCGTCTGTTTGTTTGCCCAACATACAACTTTTCACAGTCCTGGCACGGGATGCTATATACTCCGTGGTTTTCCAATTTTATCTCTTGCATTTCCAAATAGTTTATCTATGGTTGTTTGTGGCTTATGAATTGTTTGTATATTGTGTTTTCTAAGAATCTTGCCAGTACGGTCTGTGGTACCTTTTACATATGGTAGAACTACTTGTTGTCTTCCGGGTTCTTAATCTTTGCTGTTTATTCGGGAACCCTGTTTATTAATGGCTTTATCTATGGCATGCTTTGTGTAACCATTTTTCTTTAAAGCACTAGATATTATATTAAGTTCATCATGTCTCGTTGTGTATTAGTTAATCCTACGGATCTAAATATGAGGGTATTGGCTACGGTTTGAATTTGTGCTGGATGGTGGTGTGATCCAGCATTCAAATATCCGTCAGTATGTGTTGGTTTTCTATAAACGGTATGACTCAATGTATCCGTTGTTCCGTTTTGTAAGCAGAATGTCCACAAATGGGAGTGTCTTGTTTTCTTCTAACTCTAGCGTAAATTCTATTTTAGGGTGTATTGAATTTACGTGAATTAGAAAGTTGTTAAGTTCTGCATTATCGTGTTGCCATATGATAAATATGTCATCCACGTAACGGAGCCAAATTTTGGGCTTCAGATTTGCTTTCTCAAGAGCTTCTTTCTCGAAGTATATCATAAATAGATTGGCCACCAGTGGTGATAGTGAGGATCCCATTGGAGCTGCGTCTATTTGTTTGTACAGGTACCTTATCTAGAAAACGGTAATAGTTACGACAAAAAGTTAAATACAAAAGTTGTTTGGATTCAATTAAATTTTTATTTTATTTCACTTTTGTTTATACAGGGTGTTTCGTTTTGACGTGACACATGTCAACTTTCTTAATTTAAATGGGACATCCTATGTATTATTACATGTTTCGATTCTACTGTTAATTTGCGAAAGTTTTTATAATAACATCTATATTTGAGTTCTTTATCGTTTTTGAGTAAATTGAGTTTTTAGAATTTTTTTTAAAAAAACATATTTTTTTAAAAAAAAATTTTTACCTATAAAACTTTAATGGAACTGACTAATATCCTAAACATACACTACTAAGGGTTCAATTTAACGAGTTTCCATGCTGGTCTTACCAATTAATATACAGGGTGTTAAAAATGGAGAGCAAAACAAACTTTAAATGTAAAAATCTCCTGTTTTTCAAATGGAACACCCTGTATATTTTTATTTCATCTGATTCAGCGTTCAATTACCTATCATTACTTATATATATATATATATATATATATATATATATATATATATATATCCTATACCTAAAATGAACAGTTTCGATTTTATTAGCCGTTTTCTGATTTATCCCGGAATTTTGCCAGTAAATGAGATCAGAAACTAAAAAATCAAGATAGGCTTAGGAAATAACCTAATGCAATTGTTGACTTAAATTGAGATTTGCTCTGTTTGTCGTTTTTGTCAAATTTTTGCTGCGAAATTTGTTAAAAAATGGCTTTATATAGTTTAGATGAACGTTTGAAATTATACAACTGTTTCATAAAATATAATAAAAGTCCAGGGTTAGCTTTTAGAGAATATTCGAGGAAATATCCTAATAATCGAGTTCCCTCCAGGACTATATTTTTTCGAATTGTGCGTGATTTGGAAAATGGTGTCCTTAAAAACTTTAAGAAAAATCGTCCCAATTTTGTCCTCACTGAGGAAAAACAACTGAAGATTTTACTTTATTTCGAGGAAGATGATGAAAGATCCCAAAGAGATGCTGACAGATACATTGCAGGTGTCAGTAGAGGAAGTATTATAACTCAATTATTATCACAATTAGATTTTAATAAAAGATTGACTTTTTGTTGTGATATAATGGACCGGCAGTTCGAAAATGTGTTTTTTTCAAAAGTGCTTTGGACTGATGAGGCCTCATTTAATACGGCGGGTATTTTGAATCGGAAAAACACTCATTACTGGTTTCAAACTAATAAACATCTAGTGAAAGCAATTAAAAAACAAGGCCATCAAACCGTAAATTTGTGGTGCGGAATTATTTGCGACCGTATTATCGGACCAATATTTTTTGACAGGTCGTTAAATGGCGAAAGATACTTGGAGCTGCTTAGGAATGAAATCATGCCCCTTATCAACGACTTGCCAGCAAATATTCGAGAAAATATCATTTTTCAGCAGGATAGCGCCCCTTACCACACGGTTGCACCGGTAGTAAATTTCCTTAATCAACATTTTCCATTGTGGATAGGAAGATATGGTTTAATATCCTGGCCACCACGAAGCTCTGATTTAAGCCCTTTAGTCTTCTTTTTGTGGGGTGCACTTAAAAATAAAGTTTATAAAAATAGATCTAATAATAGAAATGAGTTAAAAATAAAAATCAGGGAAGAGATCAATAATTTTAATGCATCTAATTCGGTAAGGAACGGTATTCGAAAAATGGAGGCTATTTACACTTCATGTATCGCAATGGACGGTGGCCCCATTGAAAATTTTTTATAATCTGTTTTAATCATGTTTAATACTCAGTTAGTTATTAGTTATACCGTGTGGCACAAGATATTTTTTTGTCTCTCCCTTATTTTCGTAAACATTAAATAATAAGAACATAAATTACATAATATTTCACTTTTATTTGTATTTTCTAACATTATTTGTAGTCGGTATCTGTGTTAAGGAAATGAGAATAAGGCTTAGTTTACGACATTTTTATTTTAGCCCACTTCATCTGTTTACTTATATTAAAAAAAAATAGTCAAATCAGAAAACGGCTAATAAAATCGAAACTGTTCATTTTGGGTATAAGACATATATATGAGTAATGATAGGTAATTGAACGCTGAATCAGATGAAATAAAAATATACAGGGTGTTCCATTTGAAAAACAGGAGATTTTTACATTTAAATTTCTGTTTGTTTTGCTCTCCATTTTTAACACCCTGTATATTAATTGGTAAGACCAGCATGGAAACTCGTTGAATTGAACCCTTAGTAATGTATATTTAGGATATTAGTCAGTTCCATTAAAGTTTTATAGGTAAAAAAATTTTTGTTCAAAAATATGTTTTTTTAAAAAAAATTCTAAATACTCAATTTACTCAAAAACGATAAAGAATTCAAATATAGATGTTATTATAAAAACTTTCGTAAATTAACAGTAGAATCGAAATATGTAATAATATATAGGGTATCCCGTTTAAATTAAGAAAGTTGACATGTGTCACGTCAAAACGAAACACCCTGTATAAACAAAAGTGAAATAAAATAAAAATGTAATTGAATCCAAACAAATTTGTATTTAACTTTTTGTCGTAACTATTACCGTTTTCTAGATAAGGTACTGTATCACCATAAAATGGCCACCCTGTACATTTGCCCGTTAAATGAGAAATAAGTATTTTTAAGACAATGCTCTGACAGTTGTACTATATGGGCCGAAAAATCCTCGTTTATAGCAGTCTTGTCCAGTGCTTCGTCGATGAGAATGCTAGGATACAACGACTTAACATCTAGGCTTGCTATGATGTCTTTTTCAAGAATGACGTCTCGTATAATTCGGGTAAAATGCTCTAAATTTTTTACATATGAGTGAACTTTTTCCACAGTCGGTTGCATAATATTCGCAAGGTATTTTTCTAGTTTTCTAGTTCTAGGTCTGATGGGCACTCCTGGTTTATGTATTTTTGGTGAATCGTAGAGTTTAGGGCATCTATCAGTCTTCAATCGGACGCGAAACAGAAAGATTCGAAAATGCCAAATGCGATTTTGGCGAAACGTCAGCAAAATTGTTATTTTCAGAACGAGAGTGATGAACGGCTGTACACCCGGAATGAAAACAAACCATATATATATAGAATATATATATATATATATATATATATATATATATATATATATATATATATATATATATATATATATATATATATATATATATATATAAATATATATATATATATATATATATATATATATATATATATATATATATATATATATATATATATATATATATATATATATATATATACATTTTCTACTTTTTCAATACGCGTGGATATTATGCACCACCATACTACTAACCTTTTTATTAAATAATAAAATTGATTACGTCATTAAAAGTTGCATGGATCTGTAAAAACCGTATTTACAAATTTTAGGCAGTTCGGATGTTATGGGGAAAGAAGATCTTATTTGACAGAAGTCAAATTTTTTTGACAGATTTTGAGATTTTAAGAATGTGAAGTAGTTTAAAAGTCGCAGGGAAAAAACATTCTGCCAAAATATTTTTTTTTTAATAAATTACTACTTTAAAAGTTATATGAAATATTCTGTCTATTTCCGAAAAACCCAAATCGTTTAAAAGATCAGTAAAAAAACTGAAAAATTCACGGTTGCGAAAACAAAATTCCGCATAGGAGAAAACTACAGCTCTGAAATCATAATTTCTAAAGAGAAAAAATGTCGTACTTCCCCTGTATAATATAATATATGCTTTACCTGTATACTGAAAACCGGCTAAAGTGTCAAAAACTCTCATCAAAGTCATCTCGTTAAAGAAATTACACTACAACCAATTGTTGATAATTTTTTTAAATTTTAATATCCTATCAATCACTGAAAACCCGACATCGATGCTTTATATTCTACAAAATTCCAGTAGAAAAAAAATTAAAAATTTTTCAGCTGCAAAATTAAAATGTCGCCTATTTATTACCCAAATTTCCTAAATCGTGTCTTGTACCAAGATGTTTTACAGGGGGGAAACATTATAGCTCTTAAATCAGAATTTCTAAAGAAAAAATGTCCTATTGCTTGATTACTTACCCGAACAAAACAATAATGAAATGTGTAATAAATACTGTTACACTACCTATGTTAAACATACACTAGCGTAAAAGTAGGTACAATTTAGAAGTTTCAAGCCCGTTTGCTGAAAATCGGGCAAAGTGTCAACAAATGTAATTTAATTAAAAAGTAATCGAAGTAAATTAATTGCTGCCTGACATATTTTTTTATGTTTCTTTGTGAGCAAAACGCAGCTGATAAGATCGATCACGTTCAAGTGAATAATAATGTTGCCATGTTGTCAGGATCTTTATTTAAACCTTCGCCAAAATTAGACATTTTAAACCGTAATATCTGGAAAACCACTGAGAAGTTACCGATGATATATAATATTTTTTTGTTTAAAATCATCCAAATTATCACAGTTTAAAATATTTGTAGTCAAACCTCTAACACAAAAGGTTTGGTTTCGTGCTACTAAATATAGTTTGGCAAGGTGCCATAAATTTTATCACTACTAAAATTCTAAGAAAACAATAATAAATAAGATTCCCATCTAATGCGGATTTCTTGGCAGCTGCAGTATACACAACTTGCGCTTGGTTAATCAGGTACAAGTTGCTACAGAACGTACGAATTAGAGATAACAATGTTAACTTTTATATAAGTTAAAAATTAGATTGGCTAATATATCATAGCTACAAATTTAACTTAATCCTGCCTCTGTAGCAAAAATAGAGCAATTCAGTTAATACTAGCATTCGTCTTCAAATATATGTCGATGAAGGGCGCTAACCTAGTTTGTTTTCCGGATTCGTTTGTGCACCCCAAGCCTCATCCCTTGGTTAAAAGTATTCTGCGTTTTACATAAAGGAAAAACTTTGTAAATTTTTACTTTGGTGAAGTTCCCACCGATCAATAGTTTTGCCATTTTTGCTATCTGACTACGTTATATTTCGTTGTATGGAAATATAACATCAGGATTGTTATAATTAGTGCAAACTAGGATGAATTGAGAAAAACGCATTTTTTATTTGCTCAACGATTTAAGTGTCAAAAGTTGTTATTTATATACTCTATGCTGTAAAAACTGTAGTTTGTGGGATTAGATCTTGATTCCGCGCAAATAGCTTAGAATTTGCATTCTGAGGAAAATATGTTCGTCCAAAACAATTTCAAAAGTGGTGGTTTCTTTATAATAATCGTATCGGGTATCGCCTAAGAGTCCTATTTGAATCATAAATCAATATATTAAATAATATATTCAGAAGAAACAATGTCTTTTTATTTGTAATTTTTACTAGTATATATTAAACATTGAGATATTATTTTTGTTTCAAGGTTGTCAATTGTATGTAGCTCTTTGCTGATTGTTTTGAACAACTACCCGGGAACCACCGCAAGGAGGTCGAGCCACGCTGAACGACCCACCTCTACGGACACTTCAAATTTCAGAATTATTTTTTACTTCTCTCATAAAGGGAAGTATTTTAGTCGTAAAAAATCACCCTTCGAGATATAAAATTAATTATTTTGTTACGTAATAGATTAAAGTTATATATTTTCGTTTTTTAATAGAATTTAATTACAACGATAACAAAATAGAGGTCGCATAATTTTAATTTCAATGTCATCGAAATTATTCACCTCGCATATGTATAGTTTATTTCCTTCTTATTAAGGGGAAACTGCACGCAGTAATATGGATCATTTGCAAGCCTTCCGCCGCTGCAATATTATGTTAAAACTATAGGAGATATGTATTAGCTTCAGTGTGATTTTAATAGGGAAATATGTATAGTTGGGCGTTAAATTCGAATTTTTATGAAAAAATCAAATCTAGAGTTATAAAATAAAAGTACATTTGTCCATTTTCGACCATTTTTGACCACTTTTTGACGCACATGCCTTCGCATATATAATTTTTTTTTCACAAAATGGCTCTTTACCGCCTTACATTGATCCTTTTTCTACGTAACTGCAAAATTTGAAATGGTAAATCGTACTCATGTCTTTGTATTTCTGCAGCGCGTGAAATACATAACACATTTTTTTGAGGTCGGACGTGCAGGAAGTTTTTTTAATGCGTAGGTACTTTTTCATCTTACTTTCAACTCTACTAGACCTTGTTGCTGGTTTTTCACTTTTTGCGTGCAGTTCTCCCTTAAGGTCACCTAGATTCATTAAACGCTTTACCGCAATGTTATGTCCTAACGAATGTTTCTTTTTTCGTGATGGTTTTATAGCTTTCATTACTTGGTATATTTACAATTTATGTATTTGCATCGACCTATCGAAAAATATGTTTTTTTTCTTTTATGGTAAATTTCGCTTTGTCCATAAAATAGTAACAATTTCCCTGCGGCAATAAAGCATACATTTGTTTGTTTGTTTGATTTTTTCAGATCTTTACGTTTCAGGGTCCTTAGATACCGAAAAATATGTTTTCTCAATCACCAGGTTGACTTCAAATTTTGGTCAAAAATTAATGGTCATATGGAGATGACCTGGTAATATTTTGGTAAAAATCCAATATGGAGAAACAAAATGGCGGTCTAGTGAAAAATAATGAAAAATTGTTACCAAAAAACTATTTATCCAATGTATCTCAAATTTTGCACAAAAATCAAGTATTATGTAAGAAACAAATGATAAAATTTTGGTACTAATCTAAGATGGGGAACAAAATGGTGACTTAATAAAATATTTAAAAATTCACCCTGAAAAACTACTTAATGGATTGATTTCAAAGTGTGTGCCATAACTAATTGTGGTATAGAGATGAACTGGTAAAATTGTGGTCCGAATTCAAGATGGCGAAACGAAATGGCGGCAAAATAAAATTTTTGTTATGGTGAAAAAATCACTTTATAAGGTTTTACATATGTTCATGTTTTAGCGTCCCTAGGTGCCTTGAAATATGTTTTATCAATTCCGTCGGTCCGGTTATCGGCCTGTCTGTCTGTCTTCAGTTCGCGGCATAGGTTAAAAACTACTTGCCAGATTGACTTTAAATTCTGGTCAAAAATTAAGAGTCATATGGGGATGACCTGGTAATATTTTGGTAAAAATCCAGTATGCCGGAACATGATGGCGGCCTAGTGAAACGTTAAAAAAAATGTTACTAAAAAAACTAGTTATCTAATTTATAGCATAGCTTAAATCTACTTACCCACATTTTAACATTTTGATATGAATCCGAGATAGCAAATCAAAATAGCGGCCCAATAAAATATTTAAAACATCAGCCTAAAAAACTACTTCTTAGATTAACTTCAAATTTTGTACAAGTATTAAGTATTATATAGAGATAAACTGGTAAAGTTGTGAAGTGAATTCAAGATGGCAAAACAAAATGGCGGCCAAATATTTTTTCAAATCAACGTAAAAAATCCTATTCAATTGACTTTAAATCTTGCAGCAAAATTAAATGTCATATTGGGATAAACTGGTAAGAATTCAACATGATGTAACAAAATGGCGATTATGTCAATTTAAAAACTACCTATTGATTTTATTTTAAATTATGCCCAAAAATTAAGTATGGTAAAGTTAGAAACTGGTAAAATATTGGTAGGAATCCAATATATGAAACAAAATGTCGCCCAATAAAAATGTTTGAAAAGACAGTATGTATGTGTTACTAAATGACTATCTACTGAACTAAATTGGGTCACACTTCACTATTCCTAATAAAAAGAAAGATTCATGACGAGGGAATTTCTGGGTAAAGAAAATTGACCTATTTTTTATATCTACAAGTCTACCTCCAATAATGCCATCTCTAAAAAGAAAATAACAGACTTTTTCAGACATTGGGGTTACGTCTTTGAAGCATCTTTCAACACCCTGCGTATGCAAGGGTAACGAAAGTAATCTTGTGAATTAAAGCTCCATGACGTCCTCGTTTAACAATATTTTAAGATCATCAGTAGAAATAAAGATGATAACTAAGGGTACAGTCACAACGCAGTTACACAAAATAATTAAATCCATATAATCCAAAGAATAGAAAGGAAATCTCAAAGTTTTGGATACCTTCAGAATATCGTGATCTTCACTTCAGAAATCATGAATTGAGCAGAATAATATTGTTTGTTTTTATTATTATATGCCTTGAATATACAACATATTTTAATACCTCAAAACTAATAAAGCTAATGTTGTTTATTTAATTATGCCATAGAACATTTATTCAGGTACCTATATGCGATTATTGTTTGGTATATTAATATATGTAAAATGTTAACACCAACTCCCAGTTTAAACTACACCAGACAGGAGCTGCCTTATTTTTCCCAAAGGAGACTAACACGGGCATATTGAGGATTCCCAGTGGACTAATTATTATTATTCCCAATGATACAATCTAATTAAGCTTGTATTTCTTTTTCCTAAATAATGTCAAAATATTTACTTACCAATAATAAAGCACTCTATACTGAACTTTACCGTTTATCAATAAATGAAATGTTCCTGCAAAAATATGGGCCTGTTAAAATATTTTTTTCAAATCTGAATGAACAAACAAGGACTAGGATGTTTTTACACGAAGCCACCGAAAACAGTCATGCATAAATATTTTTAAGAACAACAAAATTGTTTCAAATACAATTTCATTTTGTCCGGTTACTGATTCTAATATAATTAAAATTATAAAAATATCGGTGTAAAAGCTTTTGGACTTGACAGACTTAAAATTACCTGATTTTTAGATATTGTCCATATATAATCCCATATATCCGACATATTACAAAAGCCTGTAAAGTAAAATATGCGATAAGATGAATTTAATTTTTGCGGAACAGTAATTAGTGAAATACAAAAGGACACTACTTTTCTACAATGAAACTGTCCAGCAAGTCATAATTCGCTCAAAAACTAGATATACTTAACAATGATAGATTTGGTTCATTTATTAAAAAAAATGGAAATTTAAGAAATATTTAGCTTTATTGATTAATGAAAACTGGCGGAGTTGATAGTTGACGACATAGTTTGTTTGATTTATTGCACTTTTTCTTACGACTTAATAAAAAAATATGGCATATTAAAATATAAGGTAGTATTTGTAACTTGAACTTGAATACATTAAGTGCCATAAGTGTACTCTAATGTCACGTTCGTTCAGCTTGGTTTATTAAGGAGTTTTACTTTTTTATTTCTTATTTCCAGAATATCTTTAAAATTGTCGAATTTAAACTAAATATATTTAAATCAACTGGCGAAAAATTATAGAAATGTCAAGATATTTGCATTAATAGTGTAGTAGTATATAACCACATCTGTATGCCATGTTTCAAAAACATCGTAAACCTAATTCTCTTATTACGGCATAGAATTTAAGGTACAGGGTAGGCATTTTATTATGGGCCTATACCTTTGCTCAGAAACTACCGACTTTAGAATAAAAATGTTAGTACAAAAGTTTCTTGGTTTTAAACATTACATTACATTTTCAGATTCCTTGGAAAAAATAAATGTAAACTTTTATAACAACTCCCTATTCGAATATGCTTTCGAAATGCATTGCAGCAAGAATATATGCTACTAGATACCCTGGTAGACGTAGATATGAGCAAAGGGTTTTTACACGATTAGCAAGACGTCTTCGAACTACTGGTAGTTTTCATCGCCCCCTCCATCGAATCCTTACAGTAACCCAGTCGTCTTAAACACTAAAACGGCTGATATTTTTACTTCCCCATATATTAAAAATACACTATATAGAGTAAGTATTGGAAATACAAAGATTTCCGAAAAATACAAGTTGACTCGTGACAAAACTGTTCAACCTTAAATCGTGGGAGACAGTGATCCAATCATTTATTTGTATTGTCACTGGATTCTTGGTATGATAGATAAGGATCCTCAGATTCTTTCTACAATTTTGTGGACCGATGAACCCACGTTTCGTTCCGATGGTGGGGTAAATTTACATAACTTACATTATCGGTCGGAAAATAATCCTCATTGGAAGCAAGAAGTTCAGATTCAAGGCCGCTGGAGCATCAGTGTTTGGTGTGGCATAACAGATGGTAGAATTTTAGGTCCAATACTTTTCGATGAACCTTTAAATGGGAGAATTAATTTAAACTTTCTCCCAAATCAGCTACCAGATTTACTGGAAGGCATTGATATACAGACGAGACTTAGCATGATTTACCAACATGATGGCTGACCGGCTCATTTCTCTGTCGATGTCAGATAGTTCCTAGACGATCGGTTTCCAGAGAAGTGGATAGGTAGAGATAGTTTATTCCCCTGGTCCCCTTGTTCCCTCGATTTAATTTGTCTGGATTTTTTTTGTGGGGACGACTAAAGGACATGTTGTTTAATATCCGACCAACAACGAGAGAGAACCTTCTTCTAATTGACTACGCCCTCTAGCGGCCGACTTGGAAACTTAAAAATAATTTCCATCATTCTTTCTTGGCCACTTTTACTTTAAGAAAAATGTTTCCAACATCATGGGATAAACGGTTTCCGAGATACAGCCTGCCTCCTTTCTTAGTTGCACATCCGGTACATATCCGCTGTTATGTAGAACAAAAATAAGACGAATTGAAATGATCCAAAGCAATCAACTTTGGATAATTTCAACTGCCTCAACAAACGATATGACTATATGTATGTAAAAATTTTCTCTCTAATTTATGGTCATAGAATTTAACATAAAAATATTGCTCTCGTTCTTGGAAATTTCCTTTGATCTCAATTGCAATTATTACTGTATTGTCGGTATTACGTGATGAGAGAGGTAAATAACTGTCGAAATGCAAATGCCTACTACTCAATGCAAGAGTCATGCACACAAAGACATGCAATTACTTACTTCATTATGACAAATAATATTAAAACTAAAAACCTACTGTCGCCAAGATAATTAAAATGACAGATTGGAATTTTAGTTTTTAAAATATCTGAAAATATGTACATTATATACTTTAAAAGAAGCATACATTTTTCCGTCACGATATTATTAAGATATATGGCACTAAGTAAAAAAACATTTTTTTACTTAAAACTTCCACTATTTTAAAGAAAAGAAACTTATGACATGTTTCGCCAACATTGTGGCTTCATCGGTTGATACAAATAGAATGAAAATAAAATGAACGAAAAAACCAATTTTTACCTGTTTTACAATGGGTTTTTCATATTTACCTAACTCTATATTAACAAAATATATTTATAACAAGATAATTGTTTAGGTCAGTTTGATCATAAAGTATCAGCCGAATCAATCCGTGACATTATTTTATTTAATAGAGATGAATAGAGATAACTACGTAGAATTTTTTAAATCTTTAAATAACCAACGATTTCAAAAAACATACAGGGTGATTCAGCAAAATATTTTGATATCGCCTAAATGTAAAGAGATACAAAATACCTCAAAAACCACACTTATTATTCACGCATATTTATTTGGTATCCATATACACAGCAAAATATAAAAATTAAGCACAGATTTGTAAATGTACAGCACTACATTTTCTTCACACGTATATCAATTTAATTTACTAAAAAAGGCGGGGGTGGGAGCGAGCATAACGCTCTACACTATATTGGCAACAAACGTTTTTTAAATAAGTGTATCATGTATCATGATACTATGATTTTTATTTCAATATATTTGTAATAAGTTCAATGTAGGATCAGAGGAGATGCTAAAAATAACCATAGGAGAGACAAGAGAAATCTTGAAACAACTATAATTGCTCAGGGGAGGGCAAATAACATCAAAGAAGCTGAAGTTCGGTAAAAACATTACATACATAAAAATTACTACAGATACTGTGTGAATAAGTGCTTACGAGAAGGAAAAATGGCAAAAACTGTGACAGTGCTGAGTAATATTATTTTACAAAAGGATCACTCAACTTAAAATTAAATTTTTGCCAACCTGCTTTCGAGAAGCCTTAAATACAAACAATTAAATGCAGATAAAATGCAGGACACTAATGGGGAAAACTGCTGAGTACAATGTCTAGATACAATTCAACTTTGTAGATTTCCATAAGAGCCGACTACATCATGACGTGGAAACGATGAAAACTGAAAAATTAGATATGAAGAGTGGGGTTAGTCAGGAAAATACGATATCACCCAAAACTTTTCACCCTAGCACTGGAGAATGTTTTCAACCTAACATTAAATACCACGATCCCCGTTTAGGGCAATGCTTCGTCAATTAGGCATTACTTTAATAAAAAAAAAACAAATTACAAACTATTTGAAGATTTATACCTTTTTGTTATAGTATACATGGGGGGTTTCAAACACACGTAAATGTGTATAATAGCTAAATAGCTAGTAATTTTTAAAAACAAGGTGGTTACTACTATGAGATGTCAATACACAAATGGAGATCATGGCATACTCCATGAAATTTCGTGATTTAATAAAATACTTCATGTTTGAACCATTTTGTTGCATATTATGACACTAGACCGATTAGTACACTAAAAGCGCTGGAAGACTACGTAAACCACCTAGGAAAGATGTTTATATTGACTATGACGACACTGATGGCTAAGCTGATATTGTTGAACTACCTCCAGATCCTCTGACTATGTAACCGATTCAGAAGAAATTGATGACATCTTGGGAGATACGGTACCTGGAGATGTTCCAAAAAATGTTGAGATTCACGGCTTATTACGTACCTCAAGTAGCAAGGAAACTGATACCTCGGCTAGTATATCAAATCCTTCCAGTAGCGACATACATTCCAAGAAAAGTAATCTAAAAAAACACTAAAAAAAGTCGGAAGATCCACTCATTAATTGGAAAAAGACACGTGCGAGTTTCTTTCTTCTAAATGATTAGGACAAACAGAAGCTTGTAATCTTCGAAAACAAAAAATGACTGATGAAATTAGAGGGAGGAGAGTTTTGAATCGAATTATTGGAATTACTTTTGATGGCGATTTGATGACCCATGTTGGTAGGCAAGGTATCATATATGCTGGGTAGAATAATAGACAAGACTTTACGTTTTCTGTGGATTGTTTGAAAACGTTTTTGTGTGTACTTGTTTTGACAGGATACCGCTCTTTATCTCAGAAGATCTAAATCTGCAAATTGTTAGAATATGTAAGATAAGACATTGGAAATAAATAAATCTTTATTTTAATGATAATTCTATAATTCCAGTAGATAAAGAGAAACGAGACAATTTATTGAAAATTTAACAAATCGTCGAGCAATTCAACAAACTTTGTTTGAGGTTCAAAGTCATGGACCGCTTAATATTTGAAAAGGGGTAATTTAAGTATCTTTATTATGTTACATTATGTCTTTACCTACTTTTCAACTTGTTATTGGTGGTAAACAGTAAACAAAAATATCGACTAACTAACCATTGTGGAATGTTTTATCTTATAAAAATTCGTATTTGGTGCAAGAGTCGAATCTTTAATTCTTTAAACTGGTAATGTGTCAACCGGAAAGTAAATGTGTAAAATTTAGATCTATCATTCTAAGTACTTTTGTCCGCTATAGTGCTACCAGTGGAAAGAGAAGTTTGTCAAAAATAAAAATTATTAAAACTCACAAAAGATGAACCATAGGAAAATATATGCGTTTAGATTTATCAATTATTAGCATATAAAAAAAAATTTCATATAACATTGACGTAACTGGCATAACTGCCGATTCTACTTTAAAGAAAACAAGAAATAATTTTTGTAGTTCAGGTTTTCTTGTATTTGTATTAGAAAAATGAATGCCTATATTAATTTTGCCATTATTGTTATTTATGTTTAAATATTTAGTAAACTTTGTATTTTTTTATGGAACACAATAATAATTACCTCTCTGAAGAATGTAGTATATATATATATATATATATATATATATATATATATATATATATATATATTTTAGGGTTATGTTTATTATATTAATAATTGTACGTTTATTTTGTAAAATAATTTTAATACAACATGATTGTTTGCATAATATCTTTGATTTTAATTTTCTATGAAAAAATCTGTTGGCATTAATAGTTCTAAGAGCAACTGAAACTATAAATATTACCTGTATACAGAAATACCGTATATAAAAATTTCAATTTGAAGAAGACTAAAGCAAAATTTTCTACATTTATATAATTAAAACAGGGGATATCAACCTAATTCTTACTTAGCAGACAGTAGTTTTGTAGAAAATCGTGTTTTATTTTTATTATTAAATTACCGAATGAGTAAAAATGTATAGATTTGCTCTCAAATGCGTACTGATAGAAGTCAGCTCTACTATGCACTTTATTTATTTATTGTCTTGTGAGCTAAGGTCTTTAACCTGACCAAACAACAGTGCATGGACACAAAAAAAGCACTTCTGATCACGAAAGTGCGGCCTACTTTGCAATATATTAGGTGTACTGACTGAAGAAAAACATAAATCCTTTTGAAGTAATACATATAGTTTGGTTTCCACGAAAGTCTTTATAAGAAACCCTGATCCGATACGAAAAAGCTGCTTGAACAATGTAGGAGCCAGTTGAGTTCAGTGATTTCAAGTGATATGCATAATAAGATTATTCTGACCGCGGAATTTCTAAAAATGGGAACAGTTGTAACAATCAATGGTAATAATTGTAGATTTGCTTTTTATTCAGTGACGCTCAACTATTCCTAAAAATATGGAAGAAAACTTTACTGAAATATGAATTAGTGGAATTTGGAAACCCACTTTTATACCAATTAAGTTATTCGTTTCTACCAACAAAATGAGAAATCTAGTCGAAACTCAAGTAATGCCGTAGTGCGGATATTGCACACAACCCATGTTTAAAGTGTTAGTTTTCGTATAGGTAGCTCCTCAAAGTTAATATCTCATGAAAGATTTGATGATTTTATGCTTAGTTTATCTTTTCGTATATCTAAGATTTATTGGATAATGCAGTTTTGTTTGCAACGCAAACAAGACGTTGAAAATTATATTGTTAAGGAAAACTTTCTAAAGAAGGGATTAGTTCGATAAATATATTTCCAACGAGTTAACGCGCTATTACTTTTGACATCAGTATAGACAGTTGTTTTTTTATACCCGTCTGAAAAGTTAATACTTCTCGCACTAGTTCAAAGATTTGAAAGATTTTATTTTGACAGTTCAAAATTTACAATAAAATTCATTGGATAATAGATACATAGAATAAATTATAACTATAAATACTCACAAAAATGTTTTTCATTCTAAGTATTAACCGCCTGTGGATGGCATTTTCATTTAGACTCAGCCAAATGCGCCCGTGTTTGAAAATGCTCATCCCATTGCATACATAGCAGCCAACAAAAAATTAATTCCAATCATCAAAAGGTTTGTGTATAGATTGGAAATATATTGACTATAAACTAAAGAAATAAACTAAACATCAAGAGGAGGGGATATGCGACACACGAGAGAACGGATACATGAGGGTACTATAATCGGCTTGTTATTTCATTACACAGGTAAACATGTTGTTGAAATACAAATATTTTCGTTAGTTGTTTATACTTATTAATTTTATTTATGTGGTTGGTTAACTGTTCTATCGATAAGGGCAATATATTAAAAAAATTAGTAGCAAAGAATAAAATATTTCTTTGTAAATCAGATTTCTGGAACAAAGGTATTTTGAGATATTCATTACAAATTGATCTAGTTTGATGTCGATGGTCTGTCTATGGAAATAAGTCTTTGACTTTTAAAAGGTACATATATAAGACAGGAGTAGACATAAAGGCCACGCAAGTTAAGAGCACCTAATTTTATATATGTTGATTCAGTTGATTATCTTGGTGGCTTTTTCAGAATAATTCTTAATATTTTATTCTGACAAGTTTTAAGAACATTTATGATGGTGTCGTAAGTACCGCCCCAAATAATAATACAGTAACGTATTATTGATTCCACTAGCGAAGCGACATTTATAAATATACATTTAATAATAAATTTATTGAAATTTTTATATACCTTTATTTGTATACATAGGTAATTTTAGAACTATATGGAATTCCGTCAAATTTCGTCGAGTTCTCACTCCTAATAAAATAATAAGTCTAAACAAAATCATGTTCATATTAATTAAATAAGAATGATGGTTTATAAAAAAAAGCTCTTTCACTTTAGTCACGAAATAAAAAAAAAAACATTTTAAATTGTAATAACTAAACTACAACTTAAACTTATTAAAAGCACTTTTAAAAATGTCTATTAAATTAAATTTATAAGGTGAGGTAAACATTATTCAAGAAAAGTAAGTTTCTTCAAAACAAACTTTTTGATCCACCGGTTCGCACTTTTAAATAATTTAACTGTACCTACAATTTTATATCTTATTAAAATCTGTAGCCAGAAAAAACAGAAAACTAGAACCGTAAGGATTTTTTAGTGGCCGATATGTTTCAAATCGGAAAAAAGTCTTCTTCTCAAATAATAAATAATGTATTATTGCGGGTGTGTGTCTGCCTCTGATGCTGAAGGTACCCGATCAGATCCCGAGTCGAGGCAAATTTTGTAAATTTATTGCGCTACTGATGAGTAGGCGCTTGCGCGTTCCACCATTAATATAATAAAATCACGTGTCAAATAGTTGTTCGGATCCGTCGATAAACTATAGGTCCCAAATACCTGTATAAAAACGTCTTTAGAAACCCAGCATAAGTATGTGCGAGAGATAGGCCGATATCCAACAGAGGTTGAGAAAGGCTGTTGACAATAATACAGGGTAAAAAACAACATGGAGCTAATTTATTCAAGTTCCGATAGTAATTTGTTAATCTTTTAAGAATCTTGACCATTACGATAAAACCATAAAACTTTGTATTTAATATCGCTTAAAGGTAGATAAGTTTGTATATAAATAAATACGAAATTAAGGGTTATTATTTTTATAAAGTAATCTATGTCATAAAAGAAGACTTAAAAGTTAGAGGACTACAGTGCCAAGAATGAGAGAAAATTATGTTACATGGCATTAAACACATAATTTTCAGTTCAAAGTAGAAACGAAATAATTTAATTATTTATCCTGAACCCAAGATACTTTTAATTTTTAATGTAAAACTGTGTATCCTAGCAAATTAAACCAAAGTACCTTTCTTTACCAGAAAACCCTATTTAACAATTTTCGAATTGTAAGTTGTAAAAACTACGCAGGGACGCCCCTGATTAAGTATTGATATTTTTGAATCCAGGATTCCACTCAGCGCATACAAGTTACTAAAATATCCACATTTTATAAGCTAGTCTTTAAATGTTTAAAAAATATTTCCGAAACACCAATTTCAGATGGGCTCATTCTCGGGTCTGTAGCCCCCTAATGATAAAATATTCGATGTATATTGGCATGATATTTTACAGTAATAATATTAACCCTTTGTGTCCGGACACCCTCTCTCTCTCTCTCTCTCTATATATATATATATATATATATATATATATATATATATATATATATACATATGTATATGTATTTTAACTACATGGGGAAGTTTATGCGGAAAATAGAACTATTTTAATTGCCAATTGAATCTTTCATCTATTTCATAATTTTATTGCCGATAGAAGAGAGAGCGACCTGTAAATTGATTAAAATTGATATTAATATTCATTAAAATTCCACACAAATTAACTTATGGCCAACCAAAGTTTTCGCACTCCCAAAACTACCACAAATTAAGTATTCAAGGGCTTAAAAGCTTCATAATTAGGGTTGTGTAACTATGTGTTGCAAGGGTATACTTAAAAGAGTTATAATAAGTGTGTAGGGTAACTGGCTACTGTTTTAAGGCATTCTGACATTCTTTTTTAAAGCAAGTCATTAAATAGGCATTCGCATCATTTAAAAATTGCATGAATTGTTAAACGACGTTTTTTGTAAGAACAAAGTATGTGTTATTTTTAAAATTTTTGTAGCATCATTACAGTTATTATATTATTATTAAATAGCTCTTGATAAAATGACTCTTTAAGTATTTTTAGGTGAAATATTTTCCTTTGTTTTGAGAGCTTTATGTTTATGAAAGGAATGATGTTTTAATAATGTGGTTTCGGATTGCTTGTTGCGAAAAATAAAGTATATTTAAATGCAATTCTGCAGTATTATGATACTCCGCGAAAATAAATTAAATTACATGGCGGAAATGCCAATCAGACTAGAGGTCCAACGACGAAAAAGTAAACAATTTCTGCGGTTTGTCTGGCGTTAAATCTTGACTTTTAAATACGTTATGTTAGTTTAAAACAAAAGTTGAATTTATAGTAAAGACAATCAAAAAATATTATCCATTTGAATATATATTGTGTTTATTATCAAGATTGACTCCATGATAATCACACATTTCAGTGAATATTAAGTTACGAAAAATCTGAATTTTTATAATATTTTTTATTTATTAGCCACCTAAGTCCGTAAATATATAAGCACTGCATTTTTAGTTATTAAATCATTTAAGAAAAACAGACGCGTGAGACGCGCCTTAATTATGACTTTTGAAACTTCGTTTACAATACCGGGTAGTAAAAATATAGTTCAACTTGCATAAAACCTAAACAATAGTTGGATAGATAAGCAATATTTGCCATATTGGTTTGAGCTTATTATCAGTTTCATTATATTGTATGCCATTTTTTATGAGTTGTATGAGCTTGATTTAAAAATTATTTTTGATCCGTCCACAAAGCGGTTGTGAAAAGAAAGGGTTAAAAATACTAAGATTGTTAACAGACCAAAATACAGGCGTTCATTATCCGCAAGCCAATAGTTCGCTAAAGATCGTTAATGCTCTATTTTCGTTTAAACCCAAGACACAACTTTCAATGCCGAGTTTGCGGGAAATGTGTCGAGTTATATTTCAACTAAGAATAGCAAAAAGAGAGATTTGCTCCATCAACCTTTTGAGGAGGACTGACGGCGCTGTCAAAGGAGGTGAAATATCTTAGGGTAACAGTTGATTCCCGACTAATCCTAAATGGACACGTGAAGACGATAACGAGCTGGACAAGTTTCTTTGCTCCCCGATCCGTTATGTTTTGGAAAAATCATTATCTGTATCTATAGCACATTTTAATTGATCATTACTAATTTCAACAGAAATAATTCGCTGAGGATTTTCTGTGGAAGATACCATATGACTTCTAATTGATTGTGTCATAGGGCACACAGAATAAGCTCGTAAAGGCCTAAGCAATCAACTCTTTAATATAGTATCTTTAAATGCAGTTGCCAAAAAAATTATTCATAAATGAGTGAATAAGTTCATAATTTCCGAGCAGTAATGTAACAGTTTTATATCATGCCTAAACAGAGAAAAGATAAATGAATGTTAAAAATTTCAAAACATGCACCGTCTAAAATCAAAAAGTTGAAATGTTATGGCCGCTTCTTCGCACACTTTATGGCACTATAAAAGTAAAATACATAATGCAACTTATCTACATCGTAGCTGCTCACAAAGCAGAGGCCAAGGATAATTGTCACATTTTATTTCTATTTAAATCGTAACACGTTTTTTAGAATATGCTTTCATGGCAAAATTTTTTATTTCAATATCTTTTTTATTTCAATATCGACATTGACTTAGGTATTTTTGCTTTTATAGAATAACAGAACCCGTTTAGAGTACAATATGAATAATTGAAATTGATAAACAATGGAACATTTTTTGGAAATGAAATATTTTATTGGAATTGCCAGTTGCATTGTTGTATATTGCTTTATGTAATATCGTTTCGATTGATAGCTATATTTAATCGTTATCAAGGGAAAACTGTTTTCACTTAATAACGGTTTTTAATTGAAGCGCTATAATCTAGAACGATATAAGATAGATAGATATAAATCAATCATGTACCCGATCAACCAGATAATTGTCAAGACTCTATAATAGGTTTTCGTAATTAGTCATATATTATCTTTAAGCTTATTTGGTAAATAAATAATATAACACAGGGTTTTAAAAACAAATATTTCTAAAAATCGAAGTAAAAAAATTTAAAGAAATAAAGGAATGAATGTATTTTTGACAAAATTAACAAACACTTTTACACTGCTTCTATCAATATATGCGGAAAATGTTAAGATGTCTTGGAGAGTTAAACTGCTCTATTGAAAAACATTTTACCAGATAGAAAAATGTAGACATTCTGAGGATTATATATATATATATATATATATATATATATATATATATATATATATATATATATATATACATACATAAATGAACTTTGTATGGGCGGAATCCTCGTTTTTGTATTATTTTAATGATAAAACGATACACTTATTTACTACAAAGAGAATAAATTTTTATTTGAAGCTGAAAATAGTCTACTTACCTGTGAGCGAAAGTTTGCAAAAAAAAGGTATACATATTATTTTTTACTGTTAAAGAGTAATATGAAAGACATGGTGAGGAAAAATAAAAAATACAAAGTATGTCTTGACGATATTTTCGTTTATGTATTATATATGCAGGCCAATTAAACTGGTTTTGGAAATTTGAAAAAAATGGAAGAAGATTTGGATTAACAACTGAACTTTGATGGGTAAATAAGAGTTGAAATTAAAATTTAGGAGTTTATGAAAAACATATTGAGATGGATAGTAATGCCACTGGATCTAACTGAAAGTATGTAGTAGGCTGCAATATTTTTATATATTTTTAAAACAAATTCCTTAAATATTTACTTGTTATTTGTATTTATATACCATTGTGTTTTTTATTTCGGTGGACAGCTAAATTAACAATTGGGCTTTAGATAATCACAAGCCAATGATTTTGATTTGGAAATAAGGTTTGGAATTGAAATTTAAGAGTTTATGAAAAATTATATTTCGACCTAATTGAAAGAACAGTATGGAGGTACTTATGTTTAATTTTGAATAAACAATACATTTTTAAGAGAAACCCTACTTTATGAAGTAATAGACCACCAGAGGCTCGCATTTCTAAGCATATTTTTTGAAATTTGCTATTTTTATCGCTTTCTAGAAAATGGCTACTATAGTACAACAATGATCCCTATTCCGAGATTCTCTTTACACATACTTTTATGGAATCCAAGCCCAGGTAGCATTTAAAAAGCTGTAGTATGTCTGGTAAAAATAAGTAAAGTGACTTTTTGCTATTTTCCAGTGCTTTGTTTTTTCGTAATAATTGTTGGAGGTGGAAATATCCATTTTACCAAAGGCAAACTTTATAAAAATATGTGGGCTTTTAATAATGTTAAAAATCTTCTAGTCTGAATATTTTTGTGTTAATAGTTATTTATTATAATCAACAGTCCATGATTTATATTTTTCATTACTGTTTAGATATTTTACTTTTCATGTCTCATTTTTAACTTCAAAATGGATAATTTTATTATACAGATGAAGGTACTATGTTTTATAATAATATATTTTTATTGTAGTGTAGTCAGACTATTCTTAGTAATGACTTTTTTTTAGATCACTTATGACTCTAAATAAATTGAACAGTATTAGTAACTAGTGTTTATCCGTTTATTAATTTAAATGTATACGTAAGTGACAAAAATATAACTATAAATAGTAGCGGATTCCATTTTTTCAATGCAAAGCACCCAATAGCTTACTATAAGTTTAAGTTGGGCCGATTTTGATATTATGTCAAAATATTAGATAAATATTTAAAAATATTTCTTTTATGTGTATTCAAGTATTTATGTTATAAATACCTCGAAAATATTTTTTAATTTTTAGCAATTGCTTAAGACTAGATTAAAAAAAAGTAATTTTAAGTTCACTACTAAATAAACTACTACAATACAGCTACAAAAAAATAAAAATTTAGCGTACCATGTGGTAGAAAAAGGCAGATTTGCAGAAAAACTACCAGTGTCAGAGCTCTTGGTCGGCAGTAGAAATAACAGTGCTGCATACTGACGAAAGAGTTGAAGAGCGGAAGAAATCTTGGAGCCAGCGCTAAAAGTTTACAAACTTTTTGACGGTAAAATATTAGGATAATTTGAGAAGTCTCATTTTAGTTTGGTTAACGTATCATTTTAAAATTTATTTTGTTTGACACAAGCCTTTAATTTTTTTTAAATGTGTACTGATGTATGGAGAGCCGCGCGGTCATAAACGCGTGTATACCGAATTTTAAAGTGCCGACAGATATTTTAGGTTATATCATTATGTACTATAATAAGTGCACACTGAAGAGAACTAAAGCCAAAGCCATAGCGATAGCGAGTCCGGACAGCTCCACGGCGAATCCGTTGAAAACTGCGCTACGGCCCAAACTTCCCTCCCTTCAGCTAAGCACCAACCGCCAGATACTCTGTTATACACGACTCTCCTCCGCGTTCCGCGATATGTTGACGACGTGACTTCTGTGTCTTTGTGTTCGTCTCACTCGGTAGAAATACCAGGGAAAACAAAAAGACCACTTGGATGATGCATAACATCTATCCTACAGAGTGCTTTGCTTTAAGATCGAATACAGTAGTGGTATATTTATTAGGAAATTGCGGTTATTTATCGTCTAGGAAATAGCTATACAACATTTAAATTAGTAGCTTAAATAATATTCTTATTAAAATTCAATTCAATATTAAAAAAAAACTTGGAAAATTAGAGGAATTGTTAAGACCTGCATGTGGTTCGAGTTTTGAAAAAAAATGTGTTTATTCATCCTCATAAAAGTCATGTTTTATACACTCTAGCGCGGATTGACTCTTACGTGTACAGAATTTTAGACTCGGTTTATAAACAAAAGTTATCGTACTTTATCAAATTATCTTCAGATTATATTAATTTAAGCATGCATATGAAATAAGTGGTTCAAAACACAGTAAATGTTTAATTTTTTGTGCCAAAAATTCAAAATATGATGTTTCCGGTTTATATTAGAAAGCTGCATTTTACAATTTGGACAAATAAACTTTTTTATATTTAATATACATTTTAATAAACAAAATCCGAAAATAAGTAAATAGGAACATCATTTTCAAAGACTCTATTAAAGATAAAAGTTGTAATATGACTTAAACAGAACATAAAACTACTTTATGAAAGTATTTTTCATCTTGAACCTTTCATTATATTGTTAAAACTAACAATACACTAGTTATTTGTTTTTAAAAAATCGTAATTATTTAATCGTCAACAGATTATCGACCTAACCTAAAGTAGAATCCATAAATTGCCACCGCTATATAACTACATCAACAATATTTTTCGTTTCAATTTTGAGTCCAAAGACGATCGAGTTTTTTTGGATGTCAAAATACTTTTGGTTTAACTCTCCAAAAAGTTACACATTTCGGATCGGAATAATTATCGAATGCTTCCAGAAAATTTGAAAAGTTTCAAATGTGTCTCTCAACTTTAGCTTTTGATGTTCTTAAGTAGAACTAGATATGTTTGCTCAATCAAAACAATATTAAACAGCTAGGTCACTCAATAATAATAATTCATAGTTCAATTCAAATTAATAAATGGGAATACAAAAAGTAAGGTTGGGATAATTTTTTTCCCGCCGGTATTTGATTTTGTACATAGAGTAAGAAATAAAGAAAATGATGGTCCCCCTGGGGGAAGGTCTTTTTTATATAAAGGTCTACTCAAAATGGGGAACAAAATCGCATGCAATTCGTTCCCAGGCTAAATTAAAAAGCTTAAGCATGGGTTTTTTTCACAAAAGCGTCGCAAATCAAGGAGCAACTTGCTGACGAAACTCCTAACTCGAGATTTAATCTACGAAATGAGGAACCCAAATAGCAAGGTGAGGTTTTTATTCTACGTTGCTTTAACGATTTTTGTATAAATTTAGTGCACTATTACACCGTTTTTCACGTAGTATCAAGAAGTATACATCGAAAAGAGTTTCGTGCAGGTGAAAACAAAACACCTCCTATTTCAATACCTATTATAATAGACATATGTTCTAAAACTAACGGAATGTTTTAACTATTTGTGTGATAAAGATAACAACATACATTGTTATATTGAATGCTCGTAGTCAATATAAAAGAATCCGTTAAGAAATCATGGTTGTTAGGATTAGACCGTGTCAAAATGGAATCACCTTCCGACGTTTAGCCGTCGATTGCACAAGGTATCTTCAGGGATTTTTACTTCACGAGTTCGGAACACTGAATAAGTTTGAAGAGATCATTCAGAGATCTGATTGAAACATGTCTCACGTCAACATATTTTGTTTTTCAAGGAACTTTTTATGAACAAACCTCAGGAGCAGCAATGGGATCTCCGCTGTCACCAGTGCTGGGCAATATCTTCATGGAAGTCATCTCCATTAAAGCTAAAATCATACATAGACGACACTTTTATAATATGGCCGCATGGTCCTGAAAACATCACTTTGTTTCTTGATCTTCTGAATCAACAACATAATAATATACAATTTACAATGGAAATTGAATCAGAAGACACGATTCCCTTTCTAGATACTCCTGTACAAAGAAAAGGGGATGGTTCCTTACAAAACCAACGCAAACGAACAGACACTTAAATGCAGATTCCCATTATCATCCAGCACAAAAGCAATCAGTTATTCATTCTTTGGTTTACAGAGCCTGCGCGATTTGTGACCCAAATTCTTTACAATCGGAAACAGAGAAACTGACTCAAGCTTTAAGAGGGATTGGATATTGCACTGAGGATATTAGACTGTCAATTAGAAGATATAATAATCCTACTCCACGAAATGATACTAATAAGAAATTTCCGATAGGAAGTGTAGTTCTTCTATTTATACACGGAACCACAGACAATATTGAAGGTTACTTCGCCGATCCATAGGTACAATCTTCAATACACACAAGAAAATTGGACAACATTTGCGATCGCCAAAGGACATTATTCCTTTTCAAACGGAAGGAGTATATACTTGTTCCTGCGGTGATGTCTATAGTGGAGATACTGGACGATTCATATCCACTAGGCTTAAGGAACATGAACGATATATCAGAAAGAAACAAATTGTACAATCTGCTGTACCTGAACACCAACATTCCACTAGTCATGTCATAAATGTAAAAGAAACATCAGTTTCGGGGTTCTATAAACGGAAAATTAGAGATCTATTGAAAATTATAAGCATCCTAACTATTTTAATAGAGATACGGGCCACAGTCGGTTCGGTGAACACAGGTCGACTATAAATAGCCGGCCTAAGGCCCGCCTAGCTCCCTCTTCCAAAAGAGGAGAATGACGCCCCCGGTGGCTATAAACATAGAAGGAACAGACATACCGTGGACAAACACGGTCAAATATCTAGAGCTGACTATGGATAAGGGGCTAACATGGAAGCCTCATATTGAACAGACAAGAACAAAGACTAGCAGGACTATGGCTAGACTATACCCTCTTATGAACCAAAAGAGCCCTATGGCTCTTCGGACAAAGCTGACATTGATAAAGATGATCGCAAGATCACATTTGACATACGGAGCAGTAGCGTGGGCGCACGCAGCGCCCACCTACATAAACAAGTTAGCATCAATAGAAAACAAGTATCTGAGAATGGCAGTCGACGCACCATGGTACGTCAGGAACGCCCAGATACACCGGGACTTGCAATGGGAACCATTGCAAGACGCAATCAGAACCAAAGCCATGAAAGGCATCCAGCGGGCAGCGGCACATGCAAATGAAGAACTCCGAAGGCTGGTGGACTGCGACCCCTTGGAGGAGCGGCGGGCACACACATAATAATGCCCTTTTCCGTTTCAGAGATACTCACTATATGTCCGCGAAGCATATAGGAGAGGTGCGATGTAAGTACACACATCCGGATGTGTACGAGCTGACACACCTGGGATAGAGAAAACTTATGGTTTATTAAGGCCCTAGGTTCGTTAAACCGTAAGTACCTATCACAAAGAGGCGGTTCCCTAGGTTAGGGAACCGGGTGGTGGTGGGACCTCGGGTCATTTGGCCCCTTCGCGTCCTAGCTCATTGAGTGTTCCGATCTCGTGAAGAAAAGATCCCTGAAGATGCCTCGTGCAGTCTAAGGCGAAACGTCGGAAAGTAATTCCATTTTGACACGATCTAATCCCAAGAACCATGATTTCTTAATTGACCACAGCCGTGAAAACTTTCGTTCTATGTTATAAAAAAGTCAGGTTACGTCTCGCGACTTTCTCCTTCTTCCCTGTCGTGAGCCGTTGAAAGAGGAAAAGGCTGATTGTATGGTGTTATGATGTTATGACTATGAGTTTTGGAGGAGTTCTATCTATTTTGGATAAAATTTATTTAAATTGTACATTGAAGATATGATTGCTCACAACATAATGAATATCACGTGGCAAAAACTGTCCTATAAATCGTGCAGTAACCTCTAGGCGATTTGGCGCTACAATGAGTACCTGCTATCTGATTTGGGAATAGTCACTCACAGTTTAAATGTTCATTTAATTCGGAATTTGACTACAAAATATGAAATATTACACAGGACTACCTCTTCATTCTTATATTTTGCCAGAATGCTAATTAACCATCTTCTTGTATAGGTGTAGAGAAGAAAGTAGAATAGTAGATGCATTCTACTGGCTAAGACCCCGAACTTGCAGAAAAATTACTGTAATTTAAAGCTTTAAATACCTCTATTTTTAGATGTATCCGTCAAACTAATTGGTATCACTATCTACTTGACCTACCTATTAAATAAAAATTGTAAGCTAAAATTTGAGCATCTGTTTCCAAATATCGTAATAGCTCAAAGGATATTTCTCACTATGCCTGCAGTATTGCCCAGAATTTCGTTTCCAGGTATTCGTTAGCCGCTTTTGTATATAAATAATAGAAAACTTTAATTTTTTTAAATTTAAAACTCCTTGGGGCCCGCTATATTTGGCAGTGCCGTTCCGGCTTTTCGTGACCCTGTTCACGCGTAATTATACTCAACACTAGTGCATAAGCCGTAGTTTTAGACGTGGCTTCTAGTTTCCACTTGATTTGTTAAATTAAAGGCAATATAAGCTTTATAAAAGCATTTTAATCAGAATATTCTTAAGTCCATAACTATCAAACGGACGTGGAAAAATCATAATTGTTATTTTCATTATTGTAATATTCTTATTAATATAATAAGAACGATGTTTTAAACTGAAGGAAATAGTATTTATACATTTCTAAATTTGTTTTGACAAATTTTTACCCGCTATTTAAAAATATCATCAGTCTTTACTTGTCTATACTAAGTCCGGTTTCGATTAATATTAATGATACAAAATACTGACAATATACTATAAATGATTGGAAAATAATTTAGAGAAAGTAGTTTATCATCTTTTTACAACTATTAAAAAATATAAATATGGAATTCAAAGTATGGAAAGTACGAAAGAGATAATACTAATAAACTTAAAAGTCCATTTGCTCACTACCGAGAAAGAAATTACTTCGTTCTAATAATGCCTATAAAAACCTACGCGTCATTGAAAGTATAGTAGATTCAATAAAGTAATGAATTTCAACGATCGAGTCATTTATAAAAACTGCAATTTTACACCATTTTCATTATGTAGAAAATTACTGTTATACAATATTTTATGTCACTTCCAAGTTAAGCATATTTTACTTTACGATTTTTTTATGGAAACTGTTATTTAGTTCAGAAAAAACTAGATATTATAAAATCGCATAAATATTGTTTATGCAAGGGCATTAAAACTTGATGGTAAAATACATTTTTATAGTTTTTTTTTATAGTTACGGAAAAATTGCATGTTCAGAAAACACCTGGGTTTAGTATTAAACATTGGTCGATTAGGCACGTTTTGGGTTCCTCCAAAATTAAACTTCAATGGCGAAATAAATTGTTTTCTATATACAGCATAATTTCCACAGCTTCAGAATTTCATAATCAACTAAAATATTTATTTGTCACAAAGAAAATTTATAAAGATAATGAGAAAAGGATGTAAAAAGAAAAAACTAAAAGAATAAAGTTGTGAAAGATAATATTTTGGTGGATATTTTGATCCGTATATTTTTTCTTTAACTATGTTAAACAATACGCATAATGATAACTACAATTTTCATAACCTTATGACAGCTTTCACTCCTCTTTATTATCCGCAAAAGTTCTCTAAAATTGCATATTGTTCTTATCTTGTTTTCCTCAATTATTGTAATTAAAGAGCCTTTCTGGGGTATTATACAAAGTGAGCGTTTCAGTTCGGCAGCGCAGAAACATTTTGGTTCAGACAGGGAATAGTTTATTCTGCCCAAATTACAAAACAGGTGAAAAAACTGCAGAGCACTTAATAGGCTTTTTAGGCCTATTCGATAAGCTTAGGTTCCCACGCCTTTGTTGCTATTACGCTACTACTGGAACCTGATTCTTAAAAGTTCTCTAAATTACAAAATGCTACAGCACTTGTAAAATGATCCCTAAATGTATCCTTAATGTAGACAAAATTTATTACAGTATTTTGGGCTTTTTGAAGGTATAAAATCCTCCAATATCATAAAGATGTGATACCCTGTTAACCGAAAGAGCTACAAAAATTGACTTTTTAACGAAAATTATTTTAATATTTTAAATAAAACTCGATGCTGAGTTTAAAGTCTTAGGTTATATATATCTAAAACACCAAGCCAGATTTTTCAGCAATTTACATAAATATATTTTTTTGAAATGATCGTCTGGTTACCGAGACCTTTTAACATTATTTTTTGTATTTTTTTATTGCGTATTTTTTCTATAAAATCGATATGTTTTTCTTCAATAACATTTTTGGACGAAGAGGTGAATGAATGAATATATTCTTATAATACTACTGGAAACTCATGGCGCCATCTAACGGAAAAAGCAGAACAAGGTCTACCGGGCCAGCTAGGTTTTTATTAAATGCCTCGAGTATAAACTAAAAGTTTTTAAGATACCGATATCTCTAAATATTCAGATGCATTCTAAATTATTACACTAATGCAACAACTGATATTAATTTAACAATTGTAAAGTAATATCTAACTACTAAGCAGTTGCCGCTCGTGGTCAACTTTTCCGGGGGGTCGATACATATAAACCACCAAGAGTCGTCTGAAAAAATCAGACACACGAAACAATAAAATGCCTTTTTTACTTCGCAACCGCATGTCCAGGCACATAAATCGTACATATTTCTGTGAAAATAACGATTTACTTCTTTGTTTTTGTCTTTACCTGTTTGCTGAATTTTAAATTTCGGCAAAGGTCGATTACTGGTCTTAAATTCGAGCCGTCTCTCTCTCTCAAACTCGCTAATATAATTGAAAACCGATTATAATGTCTTAATATTCTAAAACATTGAGGCTACCTTTCTTTAAAACATTAATTTAAACCGCAAAATCAACAAACAAAATGTAAAATCTTTAAAATAAATTCTAAAAAAATACGCAATCGTAACCACAACCTCTCACACGATCCACATTAAACACATCAACTGACAAAAATATTTAAGTTTCCTTGGCGCGGCTGTTAACCCAAACTTTGCCAACATAAGCCGTATCTTACCTATGCCCTATGCGAATTTGATCGGGAACACTCGGGAAAAACTCGCCTCCGTTTATAACCACGAGGTCAACGCGGACCGCCAGCCGAGATCGATTCCAAATGAAATGAAACCTCTACGGAGATCGCGGTACGAGGCACGACGAGTTTATACGCTTAGAATAATAGAGAGAATTTCCAAATTTAAAAAAATTCAAAAAATATAAATTATGCATTATTTTATTTATTTGTTTCTGTTTGGAAATATTTATTGGGGTCATTGACCATTTGACTTAATGGAGGAGCCGCCACTGCTACTGAGTATACGAAGTGCAAATGCATACAGTAATGTAATACGCCGTTTTTTTTAATTTACGATTACTAATACAGCAGTGTAAGTTTTTATAAAATTATATACATTTTATTATACTGATGAAACAAAGGGAATTGTTTTTATTATAGATTATTCTGTATAATTTACTAGCAGTGGCATCTCTAAATTATAACGTAAAACTCAAAACTATACAGTGATTTCTGGTAAAAGTTTTATAGGCCTGTCCCTTTCTTCTGATAGAATAAAATGAAAGTAGGAATATATAAAAGATGTTTCTACAAGTATTTTGAGTTAACCTTATTTCTTTCTTAAAAACTAATATGCAGTTTTCGTCAAGTTATAATATACAGTTCGGTCTTTTAAAGCTCTTTTGTTGTGTGATTACTTTTGGCTGTTAATTTAAGTTAATATTGTTTTGTCCTATTTTTATAAAATTGCTTGAGAAGATAAGGGCTTATCAATTAAATTTTAATAATTTATTTGTTTTTCCATTGGTGCAGTATATGTTTAAACTTTTGGGATTTTTTTCATTGTTTTGCTGTTTTCATAGATAAATTTATATGTTAAAGATTTGAATTTTTTTTACTTTTTAACATTCTCTCTTTTAAATCATAATTAATTTCTAATATTTTGTTCTTATTAGTTTTAATATCAGTATTGACTGTACAATTTTGATTTTATCTGATTTTATTTAATTATTTTTAATGGATTTTAAGTGTTGTTGAAATAATTTTTTTTTGTTTAAATAACAGTTTTAAGTACACTACCATCATATAAACTTTGATTTTGGGAAATTTTAATTTAGCGAAAGTGGTAGAGGAACAAGCAGATATTTATTGTCCTCACTTGCTAACGCTTGTCGGCGTCAAACTACCAGTACTGTCAACCACGATACATAGATTTAACGGTACGTTCTTGCGCATGCAGTTGCTAGCGTATGACCTCACATGGGAATCTTGATACGTATTCGGCAATACTAAATATTACTGATTACATTTCGAATTTTGTCACTTTCTGATGCTCAATTGGACTGAAAGTTGTCATGGCATACATCAAATGAAACAATAACAGCTTTCTTGGACGAACTTTTTACTTTTATTACAAAGCCAACGTTTCGGCATCAATTTGTGCCATCATCAGGGCAAGTAAATTCAAATTCGGTAGGTACACCACAGTAACATGAATGGTGTTGACAATCAACTCAAAAAACAAACGAAAAACATGCGATAATAATTTAGCTGCAGGGATATTACCTTCGACCTTCTCAAACGTTGGCTTTGTAATAAAAGTTTAAAAAATGTGTCCAAGAAAGCTGTTATTGTTTCTTTTGATGAATACAAATTAGTGGACGATAAAACCAACCATAAACATATGTATATAGTTCGCGTGACAGAACAATTTTGCACCATATAATATATAAAAACGTATGATGGCGGCTCCAAAATGGCGGACAGAGATTCTTGTTTGTGGCCTGATTTGACTGAAAATGGATATCAGGGGGTTCTTAAGATTGCATATTACGAAATTTTGCTCAAAATTTTAAATTCAAAATGGTAGCCGATTTTTATTTGATTTTTCGCCCATTTCTTCATAATTGATAAAACAATCAACTCTTAATAGTTTGTATTTCTACTGAAAATCCATATCTGAGTGTTTTCAAGGTTGGAACTGCGAATAAAAAACTTAATAAAATAATCAGGACTAGTTTAAATTTTACATAGAAACTAAAAAATAAAAAATAGAATTAAAAACAAGACCTGAACTAATAAAAATAATTACGTATTGTGACTTGTTCGGATCACGTGATTTTATTAATTTTAACAAATTAACAAATCACAAAGCTTATCGCGAAATTTGTATTGCTGCCTGTTAGAATGATAATCAAAATGTATATGGAAAACTTCATATTATTGCCGTTTTATGTTCAGTAAACAATGCTCATATTTGTACTTGCAAAGAAAAAACAATTTACATTATTTTTATATTTCATTAGCATATATTATAAATAAACAAAACTTAGAATACACATACGTATATTAAGATCCCATAACAATCACATACACAAAATTCAATAGAATTTCAAACACAATATCCAAATAGTGCGGTAGTGCGACTAGCCAAGAGATTTTTAATTTACATTATTTAAAAAAAAAAAGTAATTCATCCAACAATATTAGCTTCCTAACAACACTAAAAGGTCAAAAATCGAGGGGTCTTAAATTCTGTCAGAGCTGGAATAATTACTCAGTACAAGTCCTTCACTTGTATAGCCTCAAAGCGGTTTCTGAACAACAAAATATTTACGCCAGTATGCTGCTTTATAGCAGAGTGTTTTGAACTAGTATCTAACTTGTTGAAAGAAAACATCAGTTTTCGTGCAAAAATTAATACATACTAAATAATTAACTTATTGGAAAATGAAATGTAATGTCAAAATATGACCTCAAATTAATGGAGGGAATTTCAGAGAAATTTCTAATTCTTACTTTACGTCTCAGCTGCGCGGACCCGATGAAATTTGATGCAACATTCGGCACGCAGTTAAATCTGTGTATCGTGCTGGCAGACAGCTGACTACGTGTGCGACCCTGACTTATTGCAGGTTAAAAAGCATTAATACGTACAGAGTGGCCCGTTTAATATGTAACGATACCTTATCTCAGGACCTGTAAGAGATAGCAAAAAATATAATACAAAAGTTTTTTAGATTCACTTAGACTTTTAAAATTTCACATTTTTATATATGCAGGGTGTTTGGTTTTTCGTGGTCAAGGGTCAACTTCTTTATTTTAAAGGAAACACCCTGTATATTATCGTATTTTTGAAATCCTCGAAAAATTCTAGATATATTTCATATATAATATCCTATACATAAGTTTAACTGTTTTTGACATATTTTCAATTTTATGTCAAGACTGGCAGGTCTAAATATAATTATAAGATTAATCGACTTACCTGTAAGGATGATTAATATTAATTTTCCGAGCTTGTCCGTAGATATAATTACATACACTGTAGTATCCGTGAATATCGTATTCTCGCACGACGTTCAGAGCAAAAAATGCTTATTTTGTACCTGCTTATCGCCCGGTCGTTGTATGTATGGCCTGACCCCTGGTGATTCATTCCGTTGGAGTCAAAATCGCTTTAATGGGTATACTTAAAAAAAAAAGGTAGAGGGTGGGTTTGTAATTATATCTACGGACAAGCTCGGAAAATTAATATTAATCATCCTTACAGGTAAGTCGATTAATCTTATAATTTTCCTTCGCTTGTCCTTGATATAATTACATACACTGTAGATGTTTAGAGTAAAAAGCGATTTTTTTGGCGGCGAAAATCTATTTTACACCATATGTGGGCATAACAATAGAGAAATACTTAAAACTAATTAGTTTCAAAAAATACAACGTGTAAAAACAAAAACAAACAACAAAAAATAACATTAATCGTATAAGGATATTTAAATATTATAGAAACTAGTTTGCAAACACACAAAAAAAAAAAAAAAAAAACATTAGTCTGTTATGGTTTTATATAATAAATATATGTAGCCTAGAAATAATATTGGAATTCAGGCTTGCTCTACTAAGGTTTATGATCTGACATAATCTTGTCTTCCTATTAAACTATGTTTAGAACTGTTTTAGCATATTCCTCTCTGGGTTTAATCAAAGGTCTGTTATAAAAATTAAAAAATGTGTTTGAGGACGGAGTCCATCCGGCCGTATGGCGTATCAAGTCTATATTTACACCTTTTCTGGAAGCGGCCGAAGTTGATGCATGTCGAGTGCTTTGCCCAGAAAAAACTGTTGTGTCAATTCCTCCTAATTTAAGGACTGTTTTGAGCCATCGACTTATAGTTTGTGATGTTGCGGGGTGGAAAGGTTTTTTATGTGTTAGTATCAATTGGTTGTATTTACTCCGAATATCGACAGTTTTTTCTATATAAGCCTCAATGGTGTGTGCCACGCATAACTCCGGCACTTCCCTAAAGAACGGAAATATTAAAAGTGGTTGGATTTTATTTGGTGCTGATGTCTTAATCCTTTCTGATATTTGTATTTCAATTTTGTGTTCGTGTTTTAATATGTTCCCGATTTGTATTTTTGTTAAGGTTTGTACCCTACTGGCCGATGCGATTGCCAGTAGGAAAACTAGTTTGTAAGATAATTGTTCTAGATTTAAGGTGTTTAAAGGGTACCATGTTTTAATAATTGATAGAACGGAATCCGGATTCCAGATGTAGGAATATTTCGGCGCCGGAGGCTTTATATTTGCTGCGCCTTTAAGGAACCTATTAATACTTTTTAAATCGTGCTCATTTGGCGAAAATATCAGGTTTAATGCCGCTCTATCGGAATTTATTACGGAGTAAGACATGCCCTTATCCAACTCATGTTTCAAAAATTCTAAGTACCTCTTCAGGCTATACGTGAGGGGGTCTGTATGTTGTCTTTGAGAGCAAAAACTCCAGTATTTTTTAAAACAATTGGAATATTGCTTTAAGGTGCCTTCTGATATTGAGCTGATCATGGTTGGTATCGCTGCTGCTGGAATTCCCTTTCTTTGATAAGCGAGCCTGACAATTTCCCTGCCACCAGGGAAAGCTTCTTGGACAGGGGGTGGATGTTCCTGAAGGGAGATATAAGTAGATTAGGGTTAGGTTCAAAAATTATTGGCTCATTTGTTAAGAGTCTTTGAAAAATAGGGAACCACGGTTGCGCAGGCCAGTTTGGAACAACTATTATGCCTTGCGCATTTTCTTGAATAATTTTTTCTAAGACCCGTGCAACGCACGAAAAAGGAGGGAAAGCGTAAAAATAATATGTGGCCCATGAAGTTGTAAAGGCATCTATTAATAATGAATTAGGGTCGGGAAACCAAGAAATATACTTATCGCATTTAGTATTGATTCTAGAAGCAAATAAGTCTATTTCCGGTTCCCCGAAATTTTTAATGATACTTTTGAAAGCATATTTGTTTAATTGGTACTCCGTGTCAATCGATAATGATTTGGATTCTTTGTCGGCTTTAAAATTTTGTGACGATGTTATGTAACTTGCAAATACTGATAAGTTTTTGCTTTCACACCATTCCCAGATAAGCTTAGTAACATAATTCAGATGTTGAAATTTGACACTGCCTCCTCGATTTATGCAAGAGATAGCCGTTTGATTATCAATTCTCAGTAAAATTCGTATGTTACTTTTGTGTTTGGTTAATGATTTTAGTGCGTAATATGCCGCTTTTATTTCTAAAAAATTTATGTGCATTTTAGATTCTTTTTTATCCCAGAACCCATGAAAGTTTTGTTTCCCGCAAGAGGCACCCCAACCCGAGGGTGAGGCGTCTGAAAAAATTTCTAATTTAAATTGTTGTGGCTTAATGTCCTGGCCTTTTCCTACATGTTTTTCCCACCATGCTAATTCGTTTTTTAATACGTCAGAGATTTTTATTTTTTTTGTTATAGTTTTGAAGGTTGTTTCGAATTACAGAGTGTTTAGTTATTTCGAAAAATTTCAAATGTGCAAAACCATATTTTGTAGCCGGACATGCCGCTACTAATTTTCCTAGGAGTTGTGCGAAAACCCTAACAGTACATTGATTTTTTTGTTTAAAACCTTTAATTGTTCTTTTTATATTTTGTATTTTTTCTTCTGGTAAAGAGATTTTCATGTTTAACGAGTTAAACGAGAAACCAAGAAAAATGATAGTCTGTCGCGGCTCTAATACGCTTTTGTTTGTGTTAATTATAAAACCTAGGTACTCTAGCAAGTCTGTTGTAATTTTAATATTTTCCCTACATTTTTCTGGGGTATCTGCCATAAGTAAAATGTCATCTAGGTAAAACACCAACAAAATATTTAATTTTCTGAGGAATCCAGTAACTTGTTTAAGTATTTTGGTAAAAAGAAAAGGAGCTATATTTAGCCCAAAAGGGAGTGAATTGAACTCATACAAGACATTTCCAAATTTAAATCTTAAGTATTTTCTATATTTTTTCTGTACTGAAAATAAAAAATAGGCGTCTTTAAGGTCAATTTTGGCTAAATAATTATACTGATGTAAAAGCTTTAATACTGTTCTATGGTCTTCCAATTTGAAATGCGGAGCGTCCATATAGTTATTAAGTTTTTGAAGATTTAAAATGAACCTATTTTCTCCATTTGATTTTTTTCTTAAAAAATATGTTGATAAAAAATGACCTTTTTTTGGGCAGCACTTTGAAATGGCCCCAATTTCTGTTAAAGTTTTAATCGAATTAAAATAATCATTAACGTGGTGTTTGGGTATATTAGTTTTGGGCTCCCGCAATTGTTTGGGTCTAGTGTGAAGGGGAAGATCTATTCCCTGAACACAATGTAAAACTTTTTTGTCTTGAGTAATATTTTCCCACGCATGCGAAAAATTACTAATTCTACCTGCGTATTTAGTCACCTTATTTGAGCAGCCTACTTCCTGCGGCGGTACTTTTGTTCCTTCTGCTGGTTCCATTTGCTTCTTCCCATCGGCGACTTCTCCTCCCTCCTTTGTTCTTTGAATCTCCCCTTGTATTGGGGGCGCTGGAAGTTTAAAGACTGGCGGTGTTTTTGGGTTCCGGATGTCCCGGCCGTCGTCAACGTAGTTGAAGTCCTCTTTTTTAGGTAAGCGCTTGATTTTTTCAGAGCCTGGTCGTTTTTGAAAACCTCATGAAAGTCCTTACCAAACAAATTTTCATCCATTTTTATATTCTTGGCCACTTTGGCGCAATCAGGATGTAAATGTGGCACTATTTTGTGCCTCCTGTGAATAGAAAGTGCATTATGGACATTTGCCATTATTTGGCATGCTTCCCCGAGAACTTTTGTATCGCTAGCTTGTTCAGCAACTGCTAGGTTTTTATTTATTATGGTAGCGATGGCTGAAAGGCCATGAGCCAGCTGTAGCTGCAATGCTGTAATGAATTTATCATGTTTAACAGCCCAATCTGGGAGACATGGTTGTACTTCGTTGTTTGTTTTCGGGGGCAGTAATTGTAAACAATTTTCGGGAATTTTGTATTTTTCAGTGATTTCACTTCTTTGTGCATTGCTTAATCCAGATTGTAGAACTGAGTTCCAACGTACTGCAATCTCATTATGTATTGCGACGCCGATTTCTGCCTTATCGAGCGGTTTATTGCCAAAAAAATCAAAGTCTATTTCGGGCTGTTCGGTTATGTCCTGTATTTCTACGTTATCAGTCTGTTCCGCTTGATTTGTGTCATTTGTTTCCACGTGTTCAAGGTTCAAAGAAGAATCTGTAAAAAACAATAAAAAATAGCTTTCATAGCATACTATTGCTGGGTGGTAACGCTATTGGTTTCTCCACCCTTTTTTTGGCAAACGAGTGTTGCCTGAGATTTTCTGAAATCGCGTGATTTCACTCTCATTTTCTTTTTAGTTTTAAAACACATAGTGTGGGGTAACGAGTGTTGCCCTGGGATTTGGCGAGCGAATGCTGCCTGAGAGTATTGTTGAAATCGAGCGATTTCTCTCTCATTTTTATTCTAAACTTATTTTGTTATAGGTACCTGATGATTCGCTAGACGTTGTTGACGAGGAATCACTGGAGTCCAGCATGGACAATTTATCCTGTATTTTCTTGAGTTTTTTTGAAAGTTTTTTCACTTCACACCTTTTTCCCGCACTTCTTTTACGTTTAGGCATTTTCGTAAAAAGAAATTATTGTTAAATAGTCAAATAACTTATCACTTCACTTGCACTTTAATTTTCGACGCGTACTTCGAATACGACAAAAACGGAATGAATCACCAGGGGTCAGGCCATACATACAACGACCGGGCGATAAGCAGGTACAAAATAAGCATTTTTTGCTCTGAACGTCGTGCGAGAATACGATATTCACGGATACTACAGTGTATGTTATTATATCAAGGACAAGCGAAGGAAAACTATCAATTTCTCCTATTGAAAGCCTTTATTATTTAATTAGGGTAGGTTTCCTTGTGAAAGAAGACCTACTTTAGTGGTCCGTGTTGACATTTTTATAATAAATAAATACAGCGTGACCAAAAACTAACACGTTAAAAGTCATTTTTTTTTCAAACGGAAACCCCCTTTTTTAATATTATTATCTTATTTCGCATTAAAAATAAGGATAACTTTATACAAGATTGTCTATTCCAAAAATTAGCAGTTTTCGGATTTTAAGTTTTGTTATTAGTTGGCCATGATGGCGAGACGCAGCAAAAAGAAAACAGTTGAACACTACAAAAATGTCATAATTTGGCTTCCTGTGACTTTGGAAATCAATGTTTGACAGTTTTTTTGCTGCCTAACCTAGTCACTCTTTATTATTATTCTTATTTTGCTTTATTTTTATTAATATGCTAAAGTTATACAATGTATACCCCAGAAGAAAGTGCCGATATGCTGGAATGTTATTTACCGAGCAATAAAAGCCCAGTGTTGGTGCTAAGAAATTATGTTACCAAATTCCCTCTTTAAGACGAGATGCGGAAAAAAGATTTTTAATAGAGTTTACCAGTGTTTTCGAAGAAATCAAAGTTTTTTGCAAAACAAACAAGGAGGTCGTCATGTTTTGAACAATGAAAATCAACTTGATATCTTACTGCATTTTGAGGAACCTTCTGACACTTCCACCGGACAGGCAACTCTGGACTTGGATTTTACAAGAAAAGCTATCCAAACTTGTTTAGAATTGAATGGATGGAAGCCTTATAAATATTTACCAGTTCAAAGTTTAAATGAAGGAGATTATAACAGAAGGTTAGAGTTTTGTAAATATTTTAAAGGATAGACATTTTTCTGCAAATATTTTTCGTAATATTGTTTGGACGGATGAATCTATATTTACCACTGTAACTAATGTGTATAATGAAAAAACTTGCATTATTAGAGCAATAAAAATGGAAAGAAAATAATAGATATGAACACACAAGGAAGAAAATTGCTAAAAATTTGGTGCTTAATTTGGCATTCAAGAATTCTAGGGCCACTATTTTACGACGAAAATTTGAATTATGAAAGATATTTTCAACTAGTAAGCAATGATATCCAGCAACTTATTGAAAACTGTGCTACAACTAGAATTTCGACACTTAATATGGCAACAGTGTGGTACTTACTTACCATAGGAGTCAAGAAATAACCAACTACTTATTTAGACGTTACCAATACTGGATTAGGGAAAACGGCAATCTTGTGCCGACACCCAGGAGTCCAGTCTTGACTCCTATGGACTATTTCTTATGGGTGTACCCTAAAAGAACTTGTATATAAACAAAAGCCAACAACGGTGAATGAAATTTTCTTTAATCAAGGTCAGTTTGTGCAGAATGCAATTTCTTATTGAGAAACAGTCTACACAACGTGTATTATTGCCCAAAATGGTGGACAGATATAAATCTTACTGCAATATTTCTTAGTGTTAATTATTGTCTTGTCTCAGTAAGCATTAGTTACGATTATTTAATAATAAAACATTATTCTACGTTATCATTATAAGGAATTTCCTAAAAAAAATGAAAAACAAAACACTACGTGACGGTTTCTGTTTATCTGGATATCTATCAGCAAATAATGTCTGGCATTTAAAATATTTATAGGCAAATCGGCCAAGAGAAATCGCTGTAAATTATTTTCAAGTTCGAAAGTGTGCCTCTAAGGGGCGCAACAGTAACACAAAAGTATAAATGCCAATTTTTTTCTTAAATTTCCCTAAATAAGGTATGTTAAAAATACTTTTTATTATTCAACCAATTACGCACTTTTTGCTTAAGACCATTTTTGTCTATTTTCAAAAATTAAGTGGTGAGGGCAGGTCAAAAAGGTACTTTTCTTGTTCTACTCGTGGAGCTATAATGCCCCTTTCTAGAGGAGAAAAAGTGACAACGGCAAAGTGGAAAGTATTTTCATCTTTCAATTAATCCTACAATTTTAGGAAATCCAAAAAACTGAAAAAAAAACAAGGCTCCCATAGAAACTTTAGTAATGTTGCATAACTGTAAATAACAAAACTTAACAAAGGAACAAACCAAAAAATACTAAAGCTCAGTCACATAATTACATATGCTTCGCAATAAAATAGGTAAACCTAGAGCGAGGCAGGGCAGGACTCGGTTTGTGCAAAAAGATTAAACCGAGTACAAGTTCTCTTCAGTGAGACAACAAAAAAAACGACGAAAGGAACCAACAACTAAACTACTTTCGCAAATGCTCAAAATCCCGGCCGTCATTGTCAATACAAAGTTGCAATATTTCCTGTATCGATTGGACTACAGCCTCCACCTCTGCTATAGAGATAGTGGGGGGGGGTGAGTGGAGGCTGCAGTCCAATTGACATAGAAAAGATTGCAACTTTGCATTCCTCTATTATTGAACTATCCTGTACATATTTATAATAGTTGTGAAAATATTCTGCATAGCATAAACCATTTTACTTGCGTTTTCGGTCGGAATAATAAATCGTAGTTGCCTGACAATAGACGCATCTATACAAAATCGGCAATTGCTGTTATATGTATTTATATAGCGTTATCTAGTGAACTGATGTAAGTTGATATTAACTTCATACATACATAGGTCGTTTAGGCAAGGGATACACGCTTCACAGAGGTGCATCATGACGACTTAAATGTAGGGTTAGAATTTAATGTAGGGTAAGAAATCGTCGTAACACGGCCTAAAATAAAAGATCTTTTTAGGTTTATACACCACCAAAAACAGTATGTGTTGATTACAATTCTATTTGATTTTCATATCATGCGAAAGTTAATGTTGAAACACATATTTCTTCTGCTTTAAAATACTATCGAAAATAAAAACAAAATAAATGTTTAAATTTGCATATATAAGGTCTAACTTGTTAAAGAGCAGTCTTAAAGTTTTATGTATTTGTAGTAAGTTTCCGGGCAGAAACACTTTGTAAACCACTGAATATGCAAATTAGTAGAAAATATTGCTTGTGTGTTTATAAACGGCGCTTTAATTCAGACTTTTCGGAAGTTTCGTGTATCAATGCTCTAAACGTTACATAGTTTTGCGAGGAAAACCAATATATACATGAAACCGGTCGTATACAATTTAATATAACGTAATTGTAAACCGAAAACTTGCTAGAGAAGTTTGTACGCAACACAATTTGGATATTTGGCATATATGTCGTGGCAAATAATTTGCATACGAAATATGCCCTTCTTGGATACTGACAATATATAGTTATTTTGTAGGAACCTTCATTTGTAATCACATAATATATCGTTATTTGAAAGATGCGTATATTACAAAATATAAATGATTGTTATGAATAAATTGTTAGCATTCTAAAATTAGACACAAATACTATTATTGATAAGGATAGTTAGGATCTGTCTAACCTTTAAACAGGAAGGCTGTATAAGTTAGTTAGTAGTAACTATTAAAATACGAATGGATAGGTTCTCGAAAATTATTTCATGGAAAAGTGTATGAGTCCGACTCCATGGCCAATTGTAGATGAAAGCAGGTCATTAATGCTAAGAAGCAATAGAGAAAGTGACAACACTGAACTATAGGGAACTGCTGCGTTGATAGAATTTCTCTGAACAGATTTTTTTAATCAATACAAGAAATTCAATTTCAATACTAAAATAATGTGCTTATGAACAACCAATGCCACTGGTAATTTTTGCTTAAGAATTGATTCATTTGACTGTAGAGCTGGTACTATTAAACAATCCCGAGTGAATAAATCAACCTATAATAATGTCACATTATGAAATAAAAAAAAATGTAGCATGTGGCAGATAATATTAGTAATAATAAAATCCAACACAGACCAGTGTAAAAATATTTACTTCAGGCGCCACCTCATTCACGCTGATTGAGGCCATGTGTGGGTAGATAAAGGTTGTTGACATAGATACACACTTTTTAGCCGGTAGTTCACTTGATTAAGAACAAAAGGGTACACCGTAATCCAAGAGTTGACAGCTCGAGGGTTGGGTGTGGGCAAGAGTGACCGAAGACCGTGATTCGGAACCCACGTTAAGCTGTAGGCCCAGTTCAGATTAGTCAAACCCATGATGGAAAGAAGACATTAAAATAAGCTAGCAAGCAAAACCACCACCCTATAATGTGTAAAAATACAAAACAAATTAAAATGTCTCACCTATTATAATAATGCTAAAACATCTCATTATAATCGTATAATCGGTTTACGCGTTCTTAAGTTGAGAATGTGTAAAACTCTGCACTGTGTTTCTAGCACATTCAAAGACTGTGCTAGAAACACCCTACATCGATACAACAAGTGGTTGTACAGGTGTAGGTTATCCAATGAAAAATTAAAAAGTCGTTTTAACCACAATGCAATTTTTTTTTAGAGGTTTTATTACATTGTCAGTCGCGGGTTAAGACATCAGAGGTACTGACATCTTTAAGTGGTTAAAATGTTTTAATATTGTAGAGATATTTGTATTTTAAATCACAACAGCGTCATAAAAGGGATACTATGATCCTGCTCACGTCCTACAATAACGTAGGTACAGTAATTCATTTTTGTCAAATAAGGATCGTGACTTAGGACTTTTTAGAGCCGGTATAGACAAGCGACTTTGTGTGGGGCAAATACAAAAAATTGAATGTCAGAAATAACTACTTGCTGGCTAATACCACGGCCCCGTTTTACGTTTCAATATTATTATACACCTCAATTTATACACGATATACCTTCAGGGCCGTACATGATATAAAATGTTTTAAGACAAAAAGTCTTTACTTTGAAAAACTACTTTTGGTAGAAAATATGCTTTTATTTAAAAAACCAATTTTTTAAATGGTAGAGTTTGTATATCTTAAAAAAATTTATTAATTTTCTATGAAAAACATGTTTTATGCCTAAGGGTGTTTTTAAATAATCACACAACAAAGTCGTATTATTAAGTTTCCAAAAACAGTCATGCGAAGTAACGTAAGTCGACATGATAGTCATTTTACGATAAAAAATACCCATGGAGTTCGCAGAACTTACGTCCAACAAGATAAATTTATTATACCGTTTCCTTATTTTTTATTTTTTGTAAAAAGTTTTACTTACTCTAAAAGTAAGATTGATTTAAAAAAGGGGGGTTGTTTGATATAGTCTGGAATAAATACAAAAAATCGGTAAAGTTCCTTTACCCGAAACATCCCTTGTTGTGAAAATTTCCGCACATAGTCATTTAGTAACACATTGCGTTTTCTTTCATTTTTGTAGACTGGAAAGAGCCCATTTCATGGTCAAAAAAAACTTATATTTAAATGTTTGTATTGTCTGTGATGCACGTGTGTAGCTTATGTTGTTTTGCATATGCACTTAAAGATTATTTTCTTTGGCTCCAAATTGAACAATATCCGCCACAGCTTTGGCTAGGAAATTGAAATATGTTCATAGTACCAATGGTTGATCTGATACTGTACTAACACCATTGCGAGAATAAGTTTTAACACCCTATATACGTAATACAGGCCCACTGTTGAAGGCAGCTCATCGCAGACGTTTCGGTTACAATTTGCTCTCAAGTTCTTGAAGGTTATGGTATTGCGGATGGGATGCATTCTCTTGTTAGATGAGTCCCGTTTTACAAAGTATTTACCTGACGGTTGCCAACGACTGTCTAGAAAATCTGAAAAATCATCTGACCAATGGAAGAGCCACCCAGAAGTCCGGACCTGAATACCATGGAACCTATGTGGGATAAGCTCGAAAGGAGCGTTGGGTAAGATTATGGCGACTTTCAAACCGTCATTCAGCTGGAACTGATTCAGAATGAGTGGCAGCAAATGCCATAAAATTAAATTCTCACTTTAATTCAAAGCATGCCATAAATGCTAAGCTGTTGTTTAAGCTCAAGGAGGTGTCACCAGATCCTGAATCACGTTTCTTTTTCTCATATTTATGAGCTAAATATTCTCCTACGAAAAATATTTCGAGGCGAATAAAAAGAATACAATGGAAAAAGATGAGACTTTCATGCAAAATCCAACATTCACGTCTCAATAATTCCACAGCGTGTTATTGTACAAAAACACTGTTTATTTACCTCTGTATAGCACCAAATTCTTGCACATTTTATTAACGTTGAAAATTAGAGGATAAAAGAATAAACAAAATATATTAAACTACTAGAAACTACTAGAAAATTCACTTTTTGATTAACATACCGATTTCAACAAAAACACGACAAATTGTATTTTTGTTGAAATAGGTATGTTAATCAAAAAGTGACTGAATATTGGATTTTATCAAAATTTTCTTTGTCCAGTTAAATTTGTTGTCCAATATATTTTACTCTATAAATTTGATTTCTATTGTTAATAACAAATATATTGTAATATTAATTTGGGCTTGTCTAATCTAAAGAATATTACTCTTGTAAATAATTGCTTGGTAGATCAAGCAATTTTTTTGGTGAAATTTTTCATCTCATGATAATATGAAAACTTTAAAAGTATGCCATGATCCCTTGAGATATATAAAATTGTAATTTCCGAGGAAAAGGCAAATAATTATTCTTAAAATTGACAAAGGAAAATATTAGCCAAGAATATATTTCTTTCCGAATAACTAATAAACGAAAAGTCCTTTGTTTTTCGACTTTTTTTCTGGCTCTTCTAGAATTTTATATAATACCTTTTGAAAATAACATCAAAATATAACTGATTTTCCCGTTAAATCTCTCTTTTCAAATCTTACTCCATATTATTTAAAAAATGTAATTATATGATGAGATGCAGGTTTATTACAATAGAATTTGTAAACTAATCGCGAAATTGAAAACATAGACGGCTGAACACGATTTAATTATACGCGGTATACAAACTCTTGGGGTTTCTTTTATGCCAGAAATTATGTGGCGCCTTTGTACTCAGTTGACAACTAAGATATTTTGAAGAGTAACCGAATCAATATCACTTCTTTGTCTGTCATTTGTCTTTATCTGAATAAAAAAAAATGCCTTATACCAAAAAGCTTATTAAAGAACGAACATAAAGGACAAGTCTAAATACAAATAAATAAAAGAAGATGCATACATAAAAGCCTAGAATATTTAGAGAACATAAAAAGTCTGAAAACGGGTTTACAGGAAAACAAAATTATAATGTCCGTAGATATATATAAATGAGAAAGAAATTAAGCCATTCTGAAAATTCTAGTAAGCGTATTCAAGTATAGAAAACAAAAATCATGGACCGTATATATACAAGCTTTTAAGCGCTTTCCATCACCGCTGTTGCAATATTGACGTTGAATAGCTATTCCTACCATGCTGAAGACATAAAGTATCAGCTATAAGCAAACGCGAATTAATTCCAATAAATAACATAAAAAAAAATAAATTTTAAATATAAAATGTTCTTGAATTTGTCCGAATTTATCCTACAAACTGAAAATTGTTACATAAATACACATATTTTAGCCACATAAATCTTTTTGCATGTAATAACCCCGATAACTCTTGAGGGTTTTTCTTCTTCAACAGTTCCTATTTTACTAACTACTAACACTATAATTCTATACATATGGTTTAAAAATATAGCTAAGTTTATAGTTAATTTAATATTTCTTGTAATAATATGTTCCTGGAAAAATTAAGTGGTTTAGTTGATGTTGATTTGAAGACTATTTTTAATAAAACTTAAAGCGTTCATATCCAAGAGCAACACAATATTTGAAGAAAAAAACCCGAAACAAAGCGAAGTCGAAGCAAATATTACTCCGAGGACTTATTTCTTATCTTGTAAACTCTAAACTTAGGTAATGCTAATTAAATATAAATAATTGGCAGTCAGAAAGGTTTTCTTTATGCCGGTTTTTCACTAAACCAACAATAATTTCAAGAGTGCTTGCAATAAACTACTTCCTCAAGTTTTCTTTAAAACAATATTTGCTCAAGCTGTTAAAGATGAGATTAATTTGTAAACAGGTTAAAAATATAAAAGCGTTTGTTTTATGTTAAAGTAAATTTATTATTTGGCATTAGAGAAACTGAATAAACAAAATAATTGAATACTTACCAGCTAAGTTATTATTGAGTATTGGATGTGGGAGGCTTATATAGCCACAGAACTTACGCCCCAACCAATATATTTTATATAAATAATGCGATTAGGTCACCTGGGAGATACTCTAAAACTGGCGATGGTAGGCCAGAGCTTTTCTAGAATGGGTATCTATATGTTATACTGTCTAGGTTTTCGTTTGCAACCGCAAAGAGAAATGTCTTTTCACATTATGAGTATGTTTCTTTAGCTGACAGTTTCCAGGCCAATTTAGACCGTTCTGGCCAATTTGTCAGATTTCACATAGAAACTCTACTTGCTTGAAATGCATCTACGTGTTCTTTATAGAGTTTTCACATAGACCCTATGGCTATTTTTAGCCCTTTCGGGCAAGTTACACTTCGGTCTATGCAGGTTCTGATAATTTTGCACTTTATATTATTATAGTTAATCTCCCCCGCAGTCATAGCTGTGTTAACCAGTTCAATTTGACATGTTTAGTTGTTGGTATCGCACACTGAACTGCAAGCTTCGCGAATAAACGCCGCAGCCTGATCCTTTATCAGTCTTTTGTCCGTACATGTATCCTCAAATTCACTAAAAAGTTAGTTAAAATGCAGTGCAGTTTTTACATCAAGCTCTCCAATCTTTCATGATAACGCACCACCAAAAACCGAAGTTTAATCAGTTGGCGACACTCGTAAAATAGTAAGTGTACTTTTCAAACATTCCTATATTTCTTCCGCATTTTTGTTCGCAGCCACCAACACAGTGGCGGATAAAAGGGAAGAGACAGGGCGGTCAATTTGAAATAAATAAAATAAAATCCTAGCCATTTAATAAATATGTCTTCGAAGATAACGATATTAGAAATGATTAGCTCAATAAAAACTTTTTTATCAAATTGTTTTAATAGGAACGTCGACATTCGAATTGTTTTCTTAGATTTATTTTTGATGTGAGAAAACTGATCAAACAAAATATATTTTAAAGGAACTGTAATGATTAGACATTATGTTTCGTAAGGCTCAGGGATACGAAAATGTTGCTGTAATGCCAGAAATAAATTGTTGAGTTCATAAAAAATGCTTGAAATTTTGCAAAGCAATTCTTAAAGCTTTCTGGTGTTATGTGTTTTGGCCCAATAAAAAAATTAGAAACCTAAGAATTTTTCTCTATTTCTTTTTATAGATAATAACAGTTTTGTTACGACTATATAACGTACTCCTACTTTTATTTATCCCTCCTTTATTTACTTCGCCCCCAACAAAATTCTAAATAACATATAAAACTAAAATTAAGTTTAAAGTGTTACGCACAATCACACTTATTCGCGATTTTATTGTTACTTATTGATTTAGTAGATAGTTGCGATAATATACATAAGAGTAAATATGATAGCAATATGGGGTATCACTCAAATTTAAATAAAACTTTGTTTGGGGAACTAGGACAGGAAATAACTAGTTCGTTTCAGTTGCTCCTGAAACTGATTTTAATAAATATGTTAGTGATATTCTTTTTCACGTTATTGCTTATTGCTAATGTATGTATGAATATTTGTTTAAGGTCAGCAAATGGTACTTCATCTGATAATAATTCGTTTTTATACCGACGTGTATCCCAAGGGGTCTGGAGGAAATCTAAAGAAAACTGCTCAAATATTATCTTTAAAACAATCAAGATTTGATAAGCGATTTTTTTTTATTTTAAAATATTTTACATAAATACACAATGTTTATCAAAATTAATTTATTAGATTTGTTTTGTCAGCAACATTCACCAGACAGTTATATTTAAATGAGCACTGGTTGATTAAGGATAAACTATAGAACACTCATGTATCAAATTGGATAATGTAAATGGCATTAATAATTTATATAGACCTTCCAGTTCCAACAATTCAAATTATTAATATTTTGAAAGAAATACTATACATATAGTTCGCATACAGCCAAGCTTTATAATATTATGTGGAGATTTCAATGTTGATGGGGGTAGTTTGAGCAATATGTTGCAGGACCTTTTTAAATCTTTTCAGCTGTCCTGGTTAGTCAAGTGTCTGGTCCTAAAATTACCTTCTCTTTCATTTTAGATTATGTAGTGACTGACAGTCCGGAAATGACCAATAAATGTAATAACTTTGACCCCGGTCTCGCTGACCATTTTGAACAGTTTACTCACTCTCGATCTATTAGTTTTGACTAACCCAACAGACACAGAAAATGTTTCATACTATTTTCTCTCAGTTTACAAAAAACGTAAAGGTCATAATGGCGATGAAAATTTTAATAATTTCTTTTATTGCTTTTGCTGAAGCTTTGTGGTCTGAATGCCCTTGATTTTCACCAAGTTGGTTTTAAAATCGATTGTGAATTGTCTTTAAAAAAGATACTTATACCACTTCTTTGGAATAAAATTTATTGGTCCTATCAGAGCGACTGAGGATCCGAATTTTTGAATTCTTAAATTTAATTTAAAATTTAAGAAAACTTTATTTATTGCAATTTTGACGCGTGAAAACTGCGAAAGTTAATCTGCACACGTGCCTCTCTATTTTACAACACAGATATTTGGCGTTTTTTGTCGACGTTCTCCACATATCGAAACATATATTCGCACTTGACAGTACCTTTTATAAAGGGCGGGGTAATAGCTCCACTTATTGCTGAGGTGCATGGTCTTCACGACTTCACCCATCAAAGTACTAAATGCGCTGAATGACGCTTGACGTTGATTTAACTTTCAATTTCTTTAAATTCAGCTAGCCATACCAGATTATATAAAATTGTATATTCTAGTTTTAATCAATAGACATTTCAATACCTTTTTTTTATCAATACTATTTCCTCTTTCGTAATTATGATGAACACTACGCAATTTAAAATAGATTAGGGTAGCGTTAAAAAATCTTTTATGGGATGTTTATATTTTGTGACGAATTAAATCCCTTTACGGATTAAGGATAGCTTTAAACATTACGACGTCTTTAATTTGGTTAGCTAAACTAAATGAATTTTCGTTCGTCTTAAAAAATGGATTGGTTTTCTTTTAAATTTCCGTCTTTTAGGTTATATTGGCTTTAATCGTGCTTTATAATTTCCAACTTTTATTGTCCAAATAATGTTTCGACAATTTGTTTGATAGATTTTAACTATTTTTGAAAATCAAAAACCTGAACATTGAATCAGTGTTCAGATCTCGTGGAGTATAGATCCCTGAAGATTCGTCGTGCAATCGAAGGCGAAACGTTGTATAGTAATTCCAGTTTGACACGGTCTAATCCCAGAACCATGATTTCGTAATTATCCTAATCACTATAACTACTGAGTACCTCTGAACTTAAATTTATATATTTAATTTAGTTTTTCTTATTAGTATGTGATAGAAATTGCCCTAGCGTAGTAGGATTAAGTTTATTTGGCTACCACATCTAATGCTGTTAATATACGAACATTTTAAACGTATTTAAAATATCTACCTTTAATATAAACAAAGTGCATCAAGTTTTACTGCAAATGCACAACAACTGACAGTTAAACGCATATGTTGTTAATAATTTTAATAATGAAATGATGTGCCGTACATTCTAAATATAGCCCCTTTTAAATATATTCTTAATATAAATTGGATATTTTATTTTAAATATATGTCTCAGAGCGACAATTTTTAAAGATTGGTAATTAAATAATCAGCTTCATTTTAAAATGTATAATGAAAAATATGTTATAAAAATTAATAATAACTCACACTATTCAATAAGAATTAGTTATTATAACCTACTTTTTAAAAGGTTTTACTTAACTTGACTTGTATGTTAGTTAGTTAGTATGTTTGAGTCAATTCTTGCAAGTAACTTTGGAAGCAGTTCCCGTTATCGGAATTTGCTGAGATTTGGTATAGCTGCATAAACTCGATATGACAATACAATATTCTGGTGTCCAATAGCGAATGTCTTATACAGGGTGCAAAAAAAATGCTTAAACGTACAAAATAAAATAAATGTAAAAAACATTTTTTAACTTATTTAATTTTTATTTATAAACCATTAAACTGAAAAGTACGCAATGATTAAACTTACATAAACACAGAAATTTTAAAAATTTAAATGATTTTTAGAAGCATGAGGCCTTATTTTAAGTGTGATGATGTCTCACACCTCAAGTTTTTAAGAAAATATTCAAATGTTTTACAGTTTTATGTTTATGTAAGTTTAATTATTTTTTTACTTTTCAGTTCAAACTTTGTTTTATATTTTTTTACATTATTTTATTCCTTGTATGGAGCTTTTATGGTAAGTGGCTGAACATTTCTGTTTGTTGTAATTTAAATTAGTAGACACTGTACTATCCTAACCTAAATGTTCATTGTACGTTTCAGAATAGAGCTTTTGCATTTCTGTACATAGCAATAATTAATTTTTTAGCCACATGTACAACGCAGTTTATCGACGTCAAATCAACCCACCAGCAATGTAATTACTGGCACTTAATGGGGCCTAAATAAAAACTTTAAAGTTGCAATAATTACTAGTGGTGAGCAGTGGCGCAGCCAAGTGGGGCGAGAGCACCTTCGCCCTTCCACTATGACGAAACAACTTTATTCAAAAATACTCAAATTTTTCGTATCGGCCAGCTTTTTTTTTGTCCGTTGTGATTTTTCTACGTTGTTATGAAGCGATGACCTTTTTTTTGTGTTCGTTTATTTTTCCTACGTGTTCTTTTCGCTATCTAAATAGTTTAGTATGGTTTCACTTTAGCATTATTATTGCCCCCCTGCCTCTAACAGCTGGCTACGCCTCTGGTGGTGAGAACCATTTAGACACAATTTAGGAACTACATTGTTATCAAAATGGGATATGGTTTAGGGGTTATGACCACGTACTTGTTACGTTACGGGAATGAAGATTACTATCTGCCGATACTAGTCTGGGAACATTATTGAACAATCTCAATTCATTCTCTGTATGCATGAAATAAACTTAGAATATCTCCCTGATTATAAGGCTACAAATGAATATTTATTGTGAAAAGTACAGAATGTAGGACGAAGTATATTAACGCGCCCTAATAACAATTGTTTCTGCAAAACAACCCCTAATAATGAGTAATACTTTTAAGAATTTTATATTTGAAGAGTATAGCTATTCCTTTTATCAAGAACAGAAGCATGACCCAGTTTAGCGCAGCCTGTAGTTATTTAGTACCGTACGTATAAAAGTTATGTTACCTTTCATTCCCTTAAAAATAGAAAAATTCATTACCACGGAACTTCCGGTTGAAATGCTTTACAGACATAATTAGCGAGAAATGAGAGCTAATATAATATAATTATGTGTATATGTACATGGTGTCTGGTTATATTTTAACTGAGGTCTACAAGCTAAACTTTCAGAGTATTAAACAATATTGTATACAAAATATTTATGGTTTTCCTTAAAGTAAAAACAAAAAGTAAAAAAATTTGCATCATCTGCGTTATTTTAAATCGAACACGCTGTGTAATATTATTTCAATAAATGAGCATCTTCTTGTTGATTATAAAAGATTTGATACTTTTATATCCAAAGGGAACCGAAAAAATGGACAAGAACCCTGCCATACGAGGCAGTATTCCTTTATAATAACTTTACTTACGTGGGTTTTCTCTTTCTTTCTAACACACTTTAAATATATAGGTATCATACCTATTTCTATACTCAACGAGAAGATGAATATTTATTGAAATATTATTATACATGGTGTTCCATTTAAAATAACAAATTTAATGCTCAATTTTTTACTTTCCAATTGTCATTTGTTTTTTTTTAACAACTTCTGACAGTTCAAGAAAAACCACAAAACATTTGTATACAATATTTTTTGATATCTCTAAAATTAATATAGCTTGTAGTCCCCATTTAAAATATACCCAGACACCCTGTACAGAGTCACCCAGCATAAAGTGAACCGCCATCCTTTTTTATCTTAAACAACCACTTTTAGAAATTCCAAGAAAGCTACTTGGTGCTTTTTTTTTAAAGAATTTAAAAATGCTTTTAAAAGTCAATTTGATTTTTAATAAAAGGGTAGGGTTGCCACAGAAAAAGTGATATTTTTAAAATGGAATAACCTATACTTAAAAAGATTTTTTAAAAGACCTCATTTTTCCCATTTCATTCAATATATGTAGTTTGTTTATCTTTGTTTCAGCCGTTTGTGACATATTGCTAACTTTATGAAATAATTAGGTCACAAAATGCCGGAAAATGTAATGGTAAAGTTATTGGGCAAAATTTAAAATCAATTGCATGAGCAGTTTTGTACCGGATGTCCAATTAAGAGTGGTCTCCGGCCATAACTCAGTAACCGTTGGTCACACAATTATGGGGGAAAAATATTTATGGATAAATCGGCCAAGAAAAATCACTGAAAATTATTTTTAAGTTGGAAAAATGGCCGCTAGGAGGCGAACAGCAACTCAAAAATAAATATGCCGATTTTCTCTTGAATTTTACTAATTAAGTTTATCGAAAATATAAGCATTGTTTTCTTTAGGCAATTAAGCAACGTTCTGCTATTTATCTTTTTTTTTCTGTTTTCAATAATAAAGTGGCAAGGAAAGGTCAAACTTTTCTTCATTAAAGTGTTTTTTGGATGAACCGATTGCATTGAACTTGGAGTTAGAAAAATGCGCTTTTTTTACTTTAACGTAGAGCTATTGACTGTATGATAATGATTCTATTAGTGGCCACTAGATGTAATTTTTTCGAAATTCTTCAAATAATACAAATTTTCTCAAGAAAATTAAATAGTAGGATGTGACTTTTTCTCATAATTTGATTGAAGGTCATAAAAGGTATCGAATAATGGAGTAAAAAATACAGGTCCGTATTTAATTTAAAAAAGTTGATGATGGTCGCCCGAATCCAAAATGTGGGATTGAAAAACTAACCTCTTCAATTTGTAGAGGAGAAAAAGTGACAATGATGAAGTGAAAATTATTTTCATCTGTAATTTCAACTATGCCTACAATTTTAGAAAAACTGAAAAAAAAAAACAATACATATTTATGTAATTTTTTTCACGATTAAAATCATTTTATTTGGCCGCCATTTTGTTCCATCATCCAAAATTCGTACTACAATTTTACCAGTTCATACAGACATACTGATAGGATTGAGAAAACATGTCTTTTGGCATCTTAGAATAGTAAAACATGAAAATCTATAAACATTTTGAAAGAGTGATTTTTCACGACTAAAGCGCTTTATTTGACCGCTATTTTGTTCGGCCACCTAGAATTCGCACCACACTTTTACCAGTTTAGCTCTATATCACACTTAATTCTTGAACAAAATTTGAAATTAATCGAATAAGTAGTTTTTTCAGGCGGTTTTTTTGAAATATTTTATCAAGCCACCATTTTGTTTGGCCAGCTAGGGTTCGTACCAAAATGTTACCAGTTCATTCAGTAAATCAAATCACTTTTTAACACTTCATTAGACCACCATTTTATTCTGCCATATTGGATTTTTACCAAAATATTACCATTTCATTCCCAAATGCCCCTTAATTTTTGACTAAAATTTGTTGTCAATCGGATAAGTAGTTTTTTGGCTATGCCGCGACTGTAAGACTGACAGGCAGATCGACAGTCAGGCAAACCGATAGGCAGCCGACCGACAGACCGAGGAATTGAGATAATATGTTTTTTGCCATCTGAGGACCCAGAAACGTGAAGATCTCGAAAAAACTCAACGTGAAGATCTGGAAAAATCTGAGATTGGGATTTACGATTACAATAGATTATACTTAGATATTAGAATACTAAGATTCGTAGATACATACATACGTATATAGTGATTGAGTAATAATGTCTTTTCAAATATTTTTATTGGGCGCCATTTTTCGACCATTCTGGATTCGTACCAATATTTTACCATTTTCTACCTATGCCACACTTAATTTTTGGACATAATTTAGAATTAATTGAATAAGTATTTTCACGCTCCGCCACTTTCTTCCGTCAGGTTGAATTCGTACCAGTATATCGCTATATCACATTTAAAGTTTGTTCAAAATTTGAAGTGAAGAAGATTTTTTAGACATTTTATTTTACACAATTTTACTAATTTACCTCTATAATATCACGCTTAATGCTTGCATAAAATTTGTCTATTTCTATGTAACACTTTATTTTTGGGAAAAATTTGAGGTAAATTGGATAATTAGTTTTTTAGTAATTTTTTTTTAAAATTTGACCAAGCCGCCATTTTGTTCCGTCATTTTTATCAAAATGTGACCAGGTCATCTACGTATGACGTTTAATTTTTGATCAAAATTTGAGGTGAATCTGGTAAGTAGTTGGCGTGAACAGACAGACAGCCTGACGGAATTGAGAAAACATGCTTTTTAGCATCTAGGGAATCTAGTACCTACGCGAGGATCTGTAAAAACGTGGGGGGTTGATTTTTTCACGATTAAAATGTTTCTCCTTTAAAAGGAAAATAATAAAACTTTAGTTAATCTTAAAAATTTGACTTTATAAAGTCGGCGTTAAACTAATTCGCAATTACTTAATCAAAGAAAGACATTTACGTATTGACTGTCTTGAATCTAACATCACGAGTATAATGCACATTTACCCTCTTTATTAGTTTAACAGCCCACTTCATAAAGTCAAATTTTCAAGATGGAATAAAATATTATTTTTGACTTTTTTAAGTCGGTTTTATTTTGTTATTTTTATAACTATTTGTATATGGTACGCATTACACAATTCATTTTCATTTGAATCTCGTTGAATAATAAGTATTAAAATATTTAGTGTCTGCTTTCCGAAGACCTTGCCAAAAGAATAGAAAAGCTTTGTCAAATGGGAAATAATGGTTTTGGGATTAGCCTGAACCGAGGTTTCACCTTCCTAACTGGGTCAAAAGTTTATATATTGGTCCGTAGCTCAGAAACGAATTATGTAAAAGAGTCGCGTATAATCCGTTTGGTCCTCTATGAAAATCTTGCACACATCTATTTTCTTTAGCCTACGTATTAAAATAATGTTCAAAATCTACTAAGAACAAAGAGTTTGTAATAGTAGAGCCTTTCATGTACAGTATATTCAGTAAATGTTTAAAGGACCTCGCACAAATTAAACGTATTTTGAGTACGCTAAAACTTCTTTTAATATGTTATGTTGTTACAATAAGGAACCTTTTTTGCCATTGCATCATACCTAACAAAAAATCGGTACATTAGTTTTTAGCCCCGAATTTCCCTCGTAATTATTTCCTCAACAAACAGATTTTTGTACATGCATATATGCATACTATGCAGGGTAAAAAGGAATTAACTGCAAATATTTTAACAGGTAAAAGAACAAATAATTTAGAGTAAAAAAGTCGTATATAACAAAGAGCAACACTCAAGGGCTGCTTTGGCATTACAGACAATTTACATTTTTTTTTGTTTGAAAGCAACATTGCAATTTTACTCTCAAAATGCTGCAAATAGTCATTTTGAACGTCAATTTGAGTAAATAAATTGTAACAAATTAATTAAAAACGCATACAATTTTTTTAAATTTTGGATAATTTACACAACAACGAAAGTTACATGCAAGGCATCGGTGAATCAAGTTTTTTACAAACCACATGGTAGATACACTAATGTCTTTCTTGACGGAAAAAGGAAGTATTTAAGGAAATTAGTTCGCTGGAACGTTTCCTGTTTCTCGTACCCATTGACAATAATACAGATAATAGTTTATCGTTGTTTTATTTAAAAATCTTTTGCTATAAATTGTTGCAAATACCTACATCACTATAATACTAATCTCAGAGTCCGAATAAGTATGTACAGATAAAATAGTTTTTTTTCTTGCTGAACAGCGTAGTGTTTTTGTCCGCTTACGGTAACAAAAACAATTTGTAAGGCAAGTTAGACTTATTCCGTATTGCTAGATGGTACGTTTTGCTCTTTAATAATATTAATAATTTTGGATAATAAAATTAATAAAATATTTAGTACAATTCTTAAATTACGGGGTAAAATTACACAGATGGATAAGAATTATGTGCCCTAAGTGACCGCATTTTCCAGAATTAAAATACTTGTAGTCATTTCCCTAGTAATATATTTCAATTTGCTTGAAACAGGAAAACTTCCACTGCGAAGAGAGTCTTTTTTGTTTAAGAGTTTTAGCTAGATTTTACTCAAAGACCTGGAACTTACTGTTTACTTGACTAAAATCGAGTACCGAGCAGTTATAAAATATCTTACAAAACAAGAAAAAATCTCAAAATACTTCTTGAAGAAATGTTGGCTATGTAGCGAGATGATTGCCGAAGGCAACTATTTAAGAGTGGTCAAAACTATTTAAATATGGCCGAGAGTCATTGGATGGTGTCCCCCGCGCAGGTCGTTGAAAAAACAAAGTGTCTTATACCTCAACGATGCAAGATTGAAAAAGCGACAATTATTAGCATTATTAAAAGTTTCAGAAACCTGGGTTTTCAGAATCCTACATAAACAATTTAATTTTAACCGAAATCAAAATCCACCCCGAAATAGAAGGCTTGATGAACCAATGGACACTTCATCAACCTAAACTAGACAAAAACCCAAATGTACAGTAACAGAATTATATTTACAAAATGTACAAAATAATAAGTATTTTAATAACCAATATTTTGACCCAAACTTATTTCCCTATTAATGAAATCGAATATCGAGGTTTTGATCCTAACTTTAATACAAATGAAAATTATATTTATCAAAATCAAGGCTATTATGACCTCTTTCATAATGTACCATATAAAACCACCATTAATCAAATTTTTTTTCTATAATTGTTTAAGCAAGATGTAAAATAAATCTTCCTTTTCGTTTACTACCACTTATTCTCCAAAATAGCAACAATTTAGTTGTTCATGTTTGGTTTGTTTTATTCAACGGTTTTTTTTTGTATTGGGTTTAAGAACAGCGTTACATAACATCTTAATTTGTCTTCAAATCTATATTGTCTAAATTTTGATATCTAACAAAATAAAATTAATAATCAATTATGTAATTGTAAATTGGCGCCATCTATAGGTCAGTAATCAAACTTTACTTTTATTAATCAAATACGGGGCTCCCACGCTGTCTTTGACCTAGTCCAGATTACTGTCAATCTATATATATATATATATATATATATATATATATATATATATATATATATATATATATATATATATATGTATAATAGCAGAAATATATAATTTCTGCAGGTGCAAAAACGGCCTATATATATATATATATATATATATATATATATATATATATATATATATATATATATATATATATATATATATATATATATATATATATATATATATATATATATATATATATATATATATATATATATATATATATATATATATATATATATATATATATATATATATATATATATATATATATATATATATATATATATATATATATATATATATATATATATATATATATATATATATATATATATATACAGGGTGTCAATTAAGTACTTGTATAAACTTTAAGGGGTGATTCTTTGACTAATTTTAGGATGAAAAGTTCATATGAATATGGGTCTGAAACGACTTTGTTTCTGAGATACAGGGCGTCAAAAAAACAATTTTATTTGGTTTTTTGCTTATATTTTTGTTAAGGAACGTGACAATTGGACACAATTTGGGATTCTGGGTATATTGATGACGAGAAATTCAAATATTAACTTAGTTTTTTATTTAATGTTAGAGGGCGCCACAGTGTTGTTCTTAAATTTAATTAACCATAAATTTTTCGTGAAGCCTTTTATGTCATTTTTGACCAGGTAGACCTATTCTCCATTTAATTCTACGTAAAAAAGCTGCTTTTAGTATTTGTCGCTAAAAGCAGCCATTTTGGATAAAAAAGGATTTGAAGTTAAATCTGCGTTGAAATTGTTTAAATTGGATAATTTTCGAGATTTCGAAAAATAAGCAAAAAAAATATATCTTTTATTGATTGTATTATCAGGTAAAAAACTTAAATCACTTACAAGACTAAATCTAAACTAGTTAATAACATTATTTTACAATAATTATTGAAAATGACCACCGCCTACTTCAACGCATGCAATAAGTCGCCTTAACATTGACTGCCGAACTCTTTCAAATATAGCTGGCGTCTGATTAATAATGGCACAAGATTCAAATATCCTATTTCTTAGATATTGTTCATTTTGGACTGGACTTTTATAAACCAAAGACTTCAAGTGACCCCACAGAAAATAATCCAAAGGATTCAAATCTGGTGATCTGGGAGGCCAGGCTTGTGGTCCAGCTCTTCCTATCCAACGGTTAGAGTAATTCTCGTCCAGAAATTGACGCGCAACGGCACTAAAGTGTGGCGGCGCTCCGTCGTGCATTAACCACATCCTGTTTCTGGTTTCTAAATCAACTTCTTCTAAATGGTTGGGAAGTTCGTGCTCCAAAAACCTTCGATATTCTTCGCCATTAAGCCTTTGCGGAAGAATGCAAGGTCCAATAAGGTGATTACCGATAATTCCTACCCAAATATTGAGAGAAAACAGCACCTGAAAATAATTTTCTCTGATAGCATTCGGATTATCCTCAGCCCAGATATGGTTGTTATGAAAGTTAATTATGAAATTTCGAGAAAACGAGGCTTTATCTGTGAAAAGCACATGGCTTAAGAAATCCGGGGTTCGTACTAATCTATTACGCAACCAAACACAAAAATCGAGTCTGAGAGGAAAATCTCTAGGTAATAGGCCTGCACACTGTTGGGACCTCAAAATTGCCAAACAAGTGTGTGTGTAAATTCAAGAGCTAGTTTCCGTGTACTAGTTTGCGGGTCTTGTTCAATTCTGTTTAACACAGCTTCTTCAATCTCAACTGTTCGAACTATTTCATGCCTTCCTGGAACATCTGTTTTTCTTTTAAAGCTGCCAGTTTCACAAAGTATTGCGTGAATTTTAATAAAAGTTTAGACGTGTGGCACCACTCGTTGTTGAAATCGCGCCTGATACATTCGTGTTGCAGCGTGTGCATTACCGCGAGCCATTACATAAGTAAAATGAATATCTGCCATTTCTGCGTTGGTATATTGGTACATTTTGGACAAAACACACGATAAATTATTACTTATAATGCCAAATGATAAAAAACTACTTGTTTTATTCTAAATCAACTGCCATGACTGATTCTGCAACCATGGAAACCTCTCAATTGTTTTCCAAGGCCTGCTATGGATTCACCTATACTATTTTCTTGTGTACTGCGGCTGCAGAGGAAAGATGCAGCACATTTTGCGATTTTATTATTTTTATCCAATTTTCACTAATTTGGTAATTGGGATATGTTAATGTGATAGAGTAACATAGCACATGATTTTGAAAAAGTATTTTTTCACTTATTTTTCAAAATCTCGGAAATGATTCAATTTAAAAAATTTCAACGCAGATTTACCTTCAAACCCTTTTTTATCCAAAACGGCTGCTTTTAGCGACAAATACTATGAGTAATTTCTTTATGTAAAATTGAATGGAGAATAGGTCTGCCTAGTCAAAAATGACATAAAAGGCTTCACAAAAAAAGTTTTGGTTAATTAAATTCAGGAACAACACTGTATGTGGCGCCCTCTAACATTAAATAAAAAAACTAAGCTAATATTTGAATTTCTCGTCATGAATATACCCAGAATTCCAAATTTTTTCCAATTGTCATGCTCCTTAACAAAAATATAACCAAAAAACCAAATAAAATTGTTTTTTTTTTTTTGTATCTCGTTTCAGACCCATGTTCATATGAACTTTTAATCTTAAAATTTCAGACCCATGTTCATTTGTACAAATACTTTTAATCTGTATATATATATATATATATATATATATATATATATATATATATACAAATATATATATATATATATATATATATATATATATATATACTATATATATATATATACATATATACATATATATATATATATATATATATATATATATATATATATATATAGGTATTATATAACATGGACATGTATACGTGACATAGATTATTGTTTCTATTCGTTTCGTTTTTGTATAATAGATTTCTTCAGTCAACTTTTAGTTCTGTTATCGCACCGGCGCACCATTGACGTTATAGCTGAGAAGATAGTCACCCCCACTTTGGGCCTTAAACCGATCCATAGAAATAAGCAAGCGCGTATTACAAAGTTTTTTTCCTGTTTTTTGGATTTTATCTACTATGATTCACCATTTTTTCTTACAGCATTGGCGACGTACCAGCACTGAAAGTTACTTCTCTGCATTGGTTTGTGCAGTCTTAAACCATGTTATCGAAATTTTAAGAATAAATTATATCATGTGCGTTACTGTTTAAGTGTGTCGTCCCTTAGATCAAGTAATTTAAGTTCTACATTAGCGCATCTATGTTGTGTAATGGATTTGTTTAATTTTAACTCACTTTGGTAAGATGTATGCTTACATTTATAAGCAATTTCCTGACTTATGAATTTCTTTGTTCTTAATTTAGAAGGGTCCTGATGAAGAGAATAAGCATTCTCGAAAGCTAGATCATGCAATAAAAAATTTCGTACTCTAGGCCTCCTTTTTTATTTGACTGCATCCTCACAAAATCCAGAACCAAGACGACAAAATTGTTTTTACTTTTTCTTCTTTTTTTTCTGATTTAAAGCGCGTTTTTCTAACTTGTTAGTAATATAGGAAGTACTAAAAGTTTAACGTCTCCAAAAATTGTCCAACAATTTTATAAAAATTATATTTTTAATGCAGACTTTCAAGTTTAGAGAGCCCATATAGTAACAAATCACAATCAATTAATTTTTATTGTCGATTTTAAATTATTTAACGTTAATGAAAACCACCAATTATATGTTTTTGATTTTAGTAACAGATATGATGGATTAATTGGTATTGATTTACTAGGTCAATTAAAAGCCGTGATAGACGTTACTAACAGACAGATACACCAAATTTTAGGAAACTTATAATAACCGCAGGCTATAAATAATGTAGTAAATTATTTTACTTTTACTACAATAACTAGTGGACGTAATGAAAATATCACAATAAATATTTACAAATTAATTAATGTTGAACTTTTAAATTTATTGAAAAAATGGAAGTCGATAACAACATCGAAATCAATTAGGATATCTTGAGAACGTGCTAATACCTAACTTAAAAAAATTGCGACTAGAATACTGCAAATTAGAAAATTTCGATTACGATATAGTTTATAAAAAGGCAGAGTAAATACCAATGGCAATACCAATTATTAATAATCCTGGAAATTTCGAACAAGACCAATTGAAAAGTCTCGAATATCTCCGTACTATTGCCGAAAGTTTCAAGCCTTGTTCTCAAAACCAACCCTTAACTAGTAAGCTTACAAACACAATTCTACTTTTAACGAAACAACTAATAGAGGAATTTTAGATGAAATAATAAAGTAAATCAAATTTTAGTTTTTCCACAAGTATACCCTAAATCAAACAGACAACAAGAAAATTAAGAACATCATAAAATAATCACTGTCAAAATTCCAAGTACTAATAACGAGGAATTCATTTAACAATTTTTACGAGATTATACAATGTCACACAAAACTTATTGTATGTATTTTCATAATGCTTGACTATATATTAAATGCAACGAAATCTTATTAAAACGTTTTTCAGAGAAAGGTCTAAAGTTATTACGTTGTACTAAAATGGTAAATAGAATAACGGATAAAGAACACCTTTTGCCAACCAAAATTCATCAAGAAGGAATAACAAATCACCGTTGAATTTTAGAAAACTTTAAACGCAATTATTAATGGATAAATATATAAACTCATGTGGCATTTGTTAATGAGCAAAATATGCTAGATAAAAACCCTATACACCACTTATGCTTACTGAAACACCTTCGAAACCCTTGCAAATTGTATATCTTTCAAATCTGTCTTTTTTTATGATAAAGACTTATTGAACCTCGGTTGACCCTCTTTCGAAATTTGCGCAAGCAATTTAAATACCTGGAAAAACGCCATTAGTATTTCAAATGCGTTAATAAAATATGTTCTTAATGTGGCATACCAGAAAGATTAATAAAGACAATGGCACCGAGTTCAATAACGACACGGTAAAAGAAATATTAAATCTACATAAAATAAAAATTAGTTTTACTACCTCCATAAAACCATAATTTACAAATACTTTCATCCTGTTGAAATTCATCAGTGCGCCGATGGTAACAGAGAAACATTAAATAATAGAAAAGAATTGATTTCAAAATTTGTCAGTTTGTTTGACATGAAACCTAGAAACGAAAAAAAATGATAGTTTGCAGCAATCTATAATGTTATTTTTTAAATGTGTTCAGATTATTTGTTGCGTTTAGAATGACTAACAAAATATCTTTTTTGGCTTTTTCGCAACTGAATAAAAATATCTAAAAATACTTGCTTCAATAAATTTAATTTTAATTTTAAAGATATTTTTATTCAGTCGAGAAAATGCCATAAAAGATTTTTTATTTGTCATTCTAAACGCAACAAATAATCTGAACACATTTTAAAATAATATTAAAGATGGCTGCAAACTATCTTTTTTTTGTTTCTAGGTTACCTGTCAAACAAACTGACAAATTTTTAAAATTTGAGATCAGTTCTTTTCTACTGTTTAATGTTTCTCTCTTAAGGCCGTTTTACATGCTGCAATTCTTTCTTGCAAGTTGCAATAGTCTTGAACCAAAGCATGCGCAATGGCAAGACATTTGCACCTTTTGTCAAACTGCGCATGCCTTTGTTCAAGACTATTGCATATTGCAAAGAAGAATTGCAGCATGTAAAACGGCCTTTACGATCGGCGCACTGATGGGTCCCGACAGGATGAAATATTTGCACACCTACTATGTGTCTACAAAAACTTGAGGTAAATAATACAATTTATTTTGTTTGCTAAGATCATATTGTTTATATTATGCATCGAAACATTCCGTAGACGGACTAGTACACATGTTGATATAGGTAATTTTTTTTTAGATATTTGCTTCAATCAGTTTGAAGTTGATATTTTTATTCAGTCGCGAGAAAGCAAAACAAGATTTTTTGCCATGAATCGAATAGTATTGCAGAACGTTTTCACTCAACAATTATTGAACACTTAAGATTAGATAAAGGAAGTTATCCGAAGCATAATGATAATTTAATGGACTACACAATAATTTCCTATACAAACTCAATATATAGCGCAACTAATTATACCCCTTTTACACTAACTCACGGACATACAAGTTTACCAGATGCTAAAGAAATTTTTACCTAAAAATGTTTTTCTCAAAAACATAAAAATAAGCAAAAACATATTTACAAAAAAGTCCAAAATAATTTAGAAGAGCAAAATTGTCTCTAAACATAATACCCATAGTGACGAAAATAAAGAGTTTACTATAGGAGAAACTTCTCACTCTCAAAATCGGAGCAAAAAAGGGCAATAAATTCTCAGGCCCATATACGAATACCAAACTATTAGAAATAAATCGTGTAAAAATAGCTCAAAAGCGTAATCCCAATAAAAAAGGGTATACTATTTAAAAAAGCCTTCTAGTATTGTTTCACACTCTTCACCGAGGCCTTCAGCGACTCAGAATACATAACATGAAAGATAGCCCAGGGTTATTTCCCCACAAAATTAAAAATTACCAAAATCAAGCAAACTCATAGTGTCATATCAATGACAAATTTCATAAAAAGATGCTGGTTTCTCTTTCCTTATATTTTCTAATGGCTCATATTAATTTTTGTTTATTAAATGGAAATTCGTTTTAGTACAATAAATAGTAAATACAGGTTATAAAATTTAAAAAAAATACGATTTTTCTTGACTTACCAATATCAGAATCAGAGGAAATAGGCGATTTGACATTACAGATGCGTACGATCCAGTGATATATACGGGGGAAGTTAGGAAATTAAGCGAGTCAAGATACCGCGGTATAGAATTATTGTCAAAATGTGATTATTAAAAAGAAAAATTAAATATTATAGCTAATTCGAACCAAACATTTTACGAACAATCTAAATTAAAAGAAAATATATGACTGAAAATAAATACGTACGAATACTAATATTTACAGTTTAAGGGATGAATGGGAACGCAACATTTCCCACCCATCAAAAAAAATGTTTTTTTTTTTTATTGTGAAAGATTAAGTAGAGGGTACAATTTGACCAGAGGTCGAACGTAGGTAACTTTAGAAGTTTTTACAGTAGCAACTCGTATAATACCACCATCTGCTCCTGGATATCAATAATAATACCTGTATTCCATTGTAATGGTGGTAATAAATCTTTTTTTAAGAGAACTGTGCCCATTTGTATTGGCTTGAATTTGTCTTTAGAATACCATTTAGATGATTTTTTTTTAAAAGTTGCCACCTAGACAGAGTGTTTAATCTTGCATTACTAAAATCTGGATCTGGCAACGCACCAATAGGTTCCATAATTAAGAAATGACCTTGAGTGAGCACGGAATAATCGCTTGGATCAGAACTTATTGAATAGTGTGGTCTACTATTTAACATGGATTCTATTTGTACAATTAGTGTATAGAATTCTTTAAAGGTAAGAATTTGCTGCCCTATTACACTTGCAATATGAGTTTTAACTGACTTAATTCCGGCTCCAAAAATACCGACAAAATGTGAAGCAGTGGAGGGATTAAATCTCCATTATATTGACGCAATGGCAGAAGCATTTTTAAAAAATTGCATTAAGTATTTATTTGCACCTTGAAAATTAGTTCCGCAATCAGAAATGATGGAATTTATTCTACCCCTTCTAGCGATAAACCGTCTTAATACTGCTAAAAAAGCGTCTGTAGATAAGTCAGAAGTTACCTCTAAATGTAATGTAATGCTTTTGTTGCGCAACAAACAAATAAACATAAATACGCCTTAGTAGTTTAGAATTTCGTATATCACTAGAGCGCACCAAAAAAGGGCCACCCATGTCCACACCAACTTCAGCTCGAACTTGTGATATTCTGAATTTTGGTAAATCACCCATACGAGGTTGATATGGTTTTGGATGGGTTTTCCAGCAAGCTAATAGCGATAATATTTTTCTTATAATACGTTTGGCACTTTAACACCAAAAATTTTGACAAAAGATGAAAAGTGTACTTTGCACTCCCCAATGTAGATTAGTTGTGTGAATACTAGTTACTAATAAACCAATAAACTTTTATTTAGCAGGTAAAAGAATAGGAAAGCGTTTATCGTGATCCAGAGAAGCATGACTTAGCCTACCCCCTACACGTAAAATATCTTGATTATCTATAAACGGTTTTAGTTTTTGAATTTATATTATTAAGTTTAACTTGAGTAATTTCTGACTGGAGAAAAGTGGACTGTATTCTTTTGATAACTTGAATTAAAGCGTTATTTAATTATGATAGAGTAATATGACCAAAACTGTTATTATCTTTAAACCTTACATTATGAATAAATCAATTAAGAAAAGCGATTATTCTCTTTATTTTCGTTAAAGAAGAAATGTTTTCTAACAATCAATCAATAAAATTATTCTCTTTGAAAACAATAAAAGTATGTTTCTTCTATTCTGTTTTCATTTCAATATTATTAGACATGTTAGGTTCAGAATGAGTCCTTGTACTCGAATTACAAAACAAAAAATCTGGACCCACCCACCATAACTTATTATTAACAAACTCTGAGGGAAATATTCCTCTTGAACCAATGTCTGCTGGGTTTACTTCAGAGGGAACGTAATTCCAATTATTCGGATCAATTTTGTCTTGAATATATGAAACCCTGTTACTGACAAATGGTTTCAATTTGTGAGGAGAAGACTTTAACCAAGCTAAAACAACAGTAGAGTCTGACCATGCATAGATACTATGGAATTTTAAAGTATTTTTATATGAAGAAAGAACAAAATACAATAACTTTGACAATAAGACAGCCGAACAAAGCTCCAAACGAGGAATCGATAGAGTTTTAAGGGGAGATACTTTAGATTTAGAACAAAGAAAATATGTTTTAATATTAGTATTCCAATCAACAGTACGTATATAAATTAATGCACAGTATGCCTTTGAACTAGCATCGCAAAAACCATGAATTTCGCAGGAAATAAGGTTTTGAGTATAAATAAACCTAGATATTTCGAAATTTGAAATTAGAGATAACTCGGAAGTTAATTTACTCCATTTTGTAATTATAGTTTCGGGGGGTATAGTATCCCAATCTACACCTAATACCCACAGATTTTGTATAAGTAATTTTGTTATTAAAGTAGCTGGTGCAAAATAGCCAATCGGATCGAATATGCGAGCCACTTGAGATAAAATATTTCGTTTTGTACACAATGTTTGAATAGGGTTAATGGAAAAGAAAAAACTGTCATTTGTAGGACTTCATTTAAGTCCTAAGATTTTCATTGTACTAGATGAATCAATATCAAAATTAAAAAATGTTTATCTTCCTGTGGTATATACGACAAAATAGTCATGTCACTCCTAGCCCATTCACGTAAATGAAATCCATAATTTTGCAATATAAAATTTAAATCATTTACTACTTGACGAGCAGCATCTGACGTGTTAGAACCAGAAACTATATTATCAATATAAGTATCAAATTTTAAAATACGTGAAGGTAAAGGATAATTTTTTTGTTCGTCGTCAGAAATTTTATGTATAATTCGAAAAGCTAAATATGGCGAACAAACAATCCCAAAAAAAAGAGTATTTAATTGATATTCCTTCATAGATTCTGAGGAATTAAAACGCCACAAAATTCTTTGATACTTCCTATGTTCCTCGGTAATCCAAATTTGTAGATACATCTGTTTAATATCAGAGATAAAAATATGTTTATATAGTCGAAAATTTAAAAGAATATGTACTAAATAATTCTGTAATTTAGGTCCAGAAGCATCAAAAACTATTCGTACGGGAGTAGTAGTAGAATTCTGTTTGAAGACGCAATGATGTGGTATAAAATAAACATTATCCGATATGTAGAGTTCGTCAGAAGAGACATATGACCTAACTCTAAATATTCACGAATTATATTACTATAACTCATATGTAAAGTTGGATTTCCTGTAAATCGTCGCTCTAAATAGTTAAATCTACGTAGCGCGATAATTTTAGTGTCACCGAAAAACGTATTATTATTTTTAAATGGGCGACTAACAACAAAACGACCATTTAAATCATGATTTTTCGCAGGTTAAGTTTTCCGAAGACAAAATTGTTTACGTAGGAATCTCTTCAATTTCCCAAAATTTTTTCAAAGTATCATTTACATTGTAAAATATTAAAAATGAATGAGTTTTTATATTTGGGGGTATAGAAAAATTACCCATAATTGTCCACCCAAAAATGGTATTCAAAGCAATCGGTTGATCGGATTTCCCTGCTATACGAACATACTGTAATGATCTAGAAAAGATATCCGCGAATAATAATAAATGTACCTTGCCTGGTATATAAAATTGCGGATCGGCTAATTGCAAATGTTTTACATGAGACCAATCATTAATATTAAGTTTTTGTGTGCGCATATTTGAACAAATCTCGTTTAAAAAAATAGCGTCAAAATTAAACTTTAAAGAATGATTCTGTAAAGAAAATATTTCGCAATGTACAGCCGACTTTTTTGTAGTACACATACTATCAATACCATTTATTGATGAGTTAAATATAAATTTTGTAAGTTCTAGTTTATTTGCAAAAGATTTCAAATAAAATTTATTTGAGAACCAAAATCAAGAATTGCTCTGGCTTTGTGCACATTACCATATTTATATTTTATGTTTACTAAAATTGTGGATAGAAGTACGTTAGTATTATGTGATGTCATTCCAGAAAACATATTTTGTTGAGACAATTCCGGCAGAATCTGGTTTAAATTATTAGAGCTATTTGACTTAGGAATATCATTTTTAAAAGCATTCGATTTGTTTTCAGAAGTTTCGAAATGCAAAAGTGTATGATGATCTTTCTTACAAGTTAGACAACGTTTTATTGAAGTGCATTTAATAGTAGGATGGGCTGTAGCCAAACAATTTATACAACAATGATTATTTTTAGCAATTTTAAACCTTTCTAGAGGATTTTTTGATAAAAACTCTGGACACTTAAAGATCAAGTGACCGCCTTTACATAAAGTACAAAATTTGTAATGAGGAGACCCCCCAGGCATGTTTTCATTATGATTTCTGTTAAAAACGCGGAACCACTTTTAAGACCTTCTCTAACCTGAGCTCCTCGACAAGACGAAGTTCGGAGGTATTTTTCCCTAGTAATAGATGAATTTAAATTTTCTAAAGCACAACAATGTTTTAATAAAAGATGTTACAATTCTGTGTAAGTAGGTACATCGGAGGGGGCATATTGTAATTCAAATATCTTTATTATGTGATTATTTAGTTTATCCATAAGCATATTCATCAAAAGAAAATCCCAACTGTTAATATCATAACCAAGTTGTTTAAGAGCTGATAAATTTTCTGAAAATATATCTAATAAATTATGTAAGCATTGTGGTTTGTTTTCATTTACCAAAGGGGCATCCCGAATTTTTCTCCAATGAATTGAGGTTTGTAAACGTTTATTTTCATATCTATCTTTTAAAGAATTATACGCGTCAACATAATTAGCATTCGTAAGGGTTGTGCATTTAACTAATGTAAGAGGGACATTTTTTAGACAAGAAAGTAAATTATTAAATTTTTCTATATTTGTTAAAGCAGGGTTATTATGAATAAGCGCGTCAAAAATATCTATAAATGTTCGAAATTGAGTAATGTCTCCCGAAAATTACATTAAATCGAGTTTAGGTAAAGATGCATTATCCTTTGGCAATAATTCCTAAGGGTTAATTTGAGGCTCTCGATCTTGCGCAACAGTTTCAGTTAACTCAAAATATCTACCCTCAATATAAAAATATGCGAGCATAAATGCTTTCCTAACGCCCTCATCTTCCCTTGTGTTCTCACCTTCGACGGCGGAGAACGAAATAATATCAAAATGTAATTTTAAAAAATCATCATATATTTTCTTAACGTTGCGATGAGTAGCTTTAAAATTCGGAATAAATTTAGGATCCGTTAATGTAGACTCTGCGAGTTCTTTAATATCTTTTAAATTATTGAAAAGTACTTCACGCTTAGCACAATTTTTTTTTATATCTGTAGGTGAAACAGGCATTGTAAAAGGCAATTTTATTGCCAAAAGTATAGCAGTAATTTATTTGCAAATCAGTTTTGAAACAGTAATTTTATATAAAAGATCTAAAAAATTTATTTAAAAGATCTAAAAATGTATTATTTCTAGACCCAGATTTCAATGAGCAAGGCAAAAATATATCTCTATATAGATAAAAAATTATTCGTCATAAATTTGACAAAATATGTAGCAGAAAAAAAAACTGTAGTACCAGTTTAAAAGAATGTGATGTTTTTATCTGTAGGTATCCGTATGAAACCTTAAAATCCTAATGTATGGTTGCATCAGCAATATTTAATCAAATTACAATAGTAAGACTTGAAATATATAGTAATCATGAAAAAATATCTTTATTTATGCAGCAAACGAAGTTCCAAATTTTCAAAAAAATATATATATATGGCCGAAGACAATTAAATACGTAAATTATTTCAAATCCGAGGTCGATGGGACACTTTTTCTAAACTAAATAATGAACTTCTTATTGAAATTAAATCTATATAGAAAATTTATAGTAGAAAAAATTATTTAATATTTTTAATCGAAATTCTAAAAAACAATTATAATTATTTTCACTTATATCGTTTACCAATTTTACATAATAACTGTTTTAAATACTTTATTATAAATATTTAATAATTAATGAGCAAAATCATATCTTTTTCAATAAAAAATGTTAAGAAATCATACCTGGAAAATGCCATGAAACACAACCAATAAGAACCAGCGAAGATTCCCCATGTGAAATGCATCTTTTGAAGTTCTTGCAAACCTTATCTAATTGCCACCTGGTTCCTGTTAAAATAGAAAAAATTCAAATCCAAGAACTTGATAATCATAAATCGATCGTGCTGGTGAAATGCAACGATAATAGTGAAAACGTACTATTAAAATAAAGTTATATTTAGAAATAAATTCTATTTGTGAAGTGCGTCTGAAAGACATTCTTATACGACATTTCAGAGACTCTAAAAATTATTATAAAAATATTATGCTTCCAAAAACTGACTTTACACCAGTGGCGGCTATTCAGGTGAAGTAGGTGAAGTGCTACTTCACCAGGAAAAATAAACAAGCAAACATCTAACTATATTTATTATATATCTCTTAAAATTTTAGTTTTTACATTCATTTATTCACCTAATTGGTAAAAAATAAACTGTACATCTCGAATAAATATTTTACTTGACCGTTGGCGGCATGTCTTTTTAAAACTTATTATAACAATTATAACAGTCGAGCAAACCGCTTTGACTTTGCTGGAGATGCTATGTTTAGTTTACGATTTTCCTACTATGTTGCCATGACAACACGTACATGATGACGTCGACCCCAGCGCCATACAATGCTCTCGGTGAACTGCAGGCGCAGTACACTACACCCACGTAGTGTTCAGTTTGCGGTGGTTGTTTACTTTTATTTTCGCGGATTTCGCTGCAACCGGTCAGTTCCTTTGCAGTTAACTTGACTGTTTTGTGTTATATTTATTTATGATGTTGTTACAACTTCAAATTCGAAGTTAGTAAATGTGATTGTTCAAGACTGGAATAAATTAAAAGACGTCTGTAACAAATCTGATAAAAAATCAATCCGCCTTTTAAAGGATTTTTAGGTGAGATGAACGATTTTGAATTCACGTTTCTGGCATTAGCGTTTAATGACATTTTCTCAGTCACGGACATACTATTTGACGTTCTTCAAAAAAAATCGCTTGACATTCATTTGTGCATATCCAATATAAAACGCTGTCGGGAGCCGCTCTGTAAAAAACATTTTTTTAATACCATGTTTGATAAAGCAAACTCTATTACAGAAATAAATCATTACAAACGTGGGCTTGCTAAGCTTTCACTTGAAGAAATTAGGGCTAAGTATAGAACCCTTTTTTATGAAATATTGGACCATATTTTAATGGAAATGACACTAAGATTTCAAGACTGTGAAAAATTTACATTTTCATGTTTGGCAGGTTCTGCCAAATTTTCCGAATATAGTTTAAATTTGCCGACTGCCCGTTTAAAAATTTGTTACAGTTATATGGGGAAATATTTTCAAAAAGTCAACGACTTAAATATGAGCTTGGTCTTATTTTTTTCAACGACAGTAATTGGAATATATCGCTGCAAGAGCAAGTGAAAAAAATTATTAAAAAAAATATATTTTACCGAAGCATGTAAATTGTTTTCCCTTATTTTGACAATACCGTCGACAAGTCCTTCAGTGCAAAGAAGTTTTTCTTGCTTCAAATGTATAAAAACTTATTTAAGAAATACAATATCTTTAGAAAGACTTACTTCTCTTAGCAATATTTCAATTCAGAAGGAATTCCTAGAGGAGATTAGGGCAACTCATCCATTTTATGAGGATATTATAAATAAATTTGCTGCTATGAAGGATAGGAGAATTGATTTAGTACAAAAAATTTTGGTAAGTCGTGAAAAAATATTCTACCCCTCCACATATAAAAAAATTCTGGAAAAAAAATTATTGCGATATTTTCTTGCTTCATTTGCACTTCACTTACTTTTTCATCCGCGAGCCGCCACTCCTTTACACAACCGGTATATAAAACCGCGACGGACTTTAAACAAATTAGACAATATTAATCTAAACGAAATAATTTTAAAACTTATTAGTTATATATTAAAGCGCGTTAGAAATTGAAAAACAAGAAATCGACTCTATTAGAAACAGTTTGATACATTTTAAAAATATTAGTGGGTGACCTGTACTAATGTATTGTCTTTTTATTTTACTTTCCTGCGTTCAAATTTTACAGCAAAAAATGCAAACTGAAAGAAAGAAGCAAGGAAATCAAGTTAAATGAAATTTCCAGTCAGTCATTCCCGAATTCTGTGGCCAACCCCCAGATTTTTCACTAAGGGCGGAAGATTTATGAGTACAGTATCTTAAGATGTGAACCTGTAAAGTCGAGAAGCTCCCACAGAAACCGCTGACTTCACATTTTCCTATCATACATATAAATATATTATGTGAATGATCAAAGGCGTCTTCAATCTTTCGTACCAGTTACATTAAAACCGATGGTTTTCAAATTTTGAGTCATTTTTTATGTAACAGTTAAATATTACTTCAAAATTTTATATTGTTTTAATTTTATTATCTCTGGCTCTGGTTCTTGTGGCGTTAACGAACCCACGTATTTGTAGTTTTTTTTAATTTTAAATGATAGCCTATGATGTATAAAGTAGATTAAAAGTGAAAACTCGTAACAATTCTCACTTTTTTTAACCAATAATCACCAAAAAGAATTGTTTTATTCTCCTTGTTCCGTTCCAATTTATTTAAAGTTTGCCATGGTTTGAGGAAGGTTTATGCTTGTGTGCCTTTACAAATTACTAAAAACAGTTTTCACTCACTTTCATTGCCAATAAAACATAAATAACTAATATATTTTGTTTTTCTATTTCTAAATGTCTTTTAAAAATAACAATTTATTTCACAATGACATATAGAATGGAAAGTCTTAAATGTCAAATGCGAGATATGTGAACAGTCTTGCCATGTTGCAAGTAGTTTGTTTATTTTGGTTAGGTTAGGACTGGTTAGAAGTAACAGGGATTCGGCCAAAAAGTCTCTAGTACATTTATTTGCTAATAGCCAAGCTTTCGAAATAATCCGTTTCTTCTTCAGGGCTCTATAATAACATAATTATCAGAAAATTTAGGACTTTTTAGAATTAAAAAGTACTTACACTAATTAATATGCAGACACAATTTTGACGAATAATAATTATAAATATTTCTTCTTTTAATTACCTCCAATATTTTTTCCCATATACTGTATAACGTATTATGTAGTTTTAAACATTTTTGAACATACAACCCTGTTTATATTATAGATTTGACATATTTAAACTATTTCTGTCATTATGATTTGAAAGAAAAACAATTGGTTTTAAATTGTTTATTTCTTGTCAAATGATGTCAAAATTTTAGCACTTAAAAATCTGTCCAATTTTATATTTTCTGAAAATTCCCGCAAATTGTCTTTAGTGTAAATACTTTTTCATTGTAAAAAAATCCTAAATTTTCTAATAATTATGTTATTATACAACCCTGAAAAAGAAATGAGTTGTCCCGAAAGCGGGGCTATTAAAAAATAAATGTGCTATAGACTTGTTAGTCGAATCCCCGTTATTTCTATATATATATATATATATATATATATATATATATATATATATATATATATATATATATATATATATATATATATATATATATATATATATATATATATATATATATATATATATACATATATATATATATATATATATTTTTTTTCCAAAAAATCAGGTAAGCTTTGCAACACTGCACATAACTTTGTATCTTGATTTTGTCAAATCGTCATAATAGAAAGTTTTTGCACGGAAAAGTTGTGAAATCTGCGAACTTTTTCGATTTTTTTTTCGGGAAGAAAGTGGGAAATGTTACGAATTTTTACTTTCAATCTAGTCTATGCGTCATAGGCTATCAATTAAAATTAAAAAAAAACGACAAATGCGTGGCTTCGTTAACGACACAAGACCACGAGGCTTATAGTGGACTAAACATCAAAATACGAATACATGAATCACATGACTAACAAAAAAAATCGATAACCCCGGAACTTTCCTCGCAATGATTTTTTTCCATTTGTTACCAACTTATTTTTACTTTATTTTTTATTTATTAACATACACTGTTCTACAGGTACAAAACACCCAATTACAGAACAGGAAAAAAGCATCTATTTATCTAAGTAAACTTAATTATATGATTATGTAAAAAATGACCAATTATATGATAAAGTAAAAAATGACAGTCAGGTCACATTCCTAAAAAAATATCTTTTAATGTCCCTTACACTGCACTGAAAGATATCTACATTTTGACTAATATTATTATATTCATTATATATATAAAGGTGAGTTCTTAAAATGTTTGTATGGGGAGTACTAAGGTAGAACCAGTCAGTGCATCTGAATGCTAAACGCGGTACATTAAAATTTAATCTGTGCAACAAATCTGGACACTGTATATCATTCGAAATAATCTTGCGGAGTGTGACAATCGAGGAGCATCTCTTACCCACATCGAGACTAGAAAATTCGTGCCTAGACAGCAAAGTATCATTAAAAATTCCAATAGGTGGGTATAGCTTATCAATTCTGTAAGTTAGGTATTTTAAAAAACGTTTCTGCACAGACTCCAACCTATCAATATGTATCCGATAGAAAGGACTCCAGACAGCTGAGGCGTACTGTAGCTTGGACTTGACATATGCACTGTAAAGAGTCTTAAAAGTCTTGACATCGTTAAAATCTTGACTGATCCGAACAATAAATCCTTACATACGGCTAGGTTAGGTATAGGGCTCTATAGCAAAAGTGAAGTGTGACCCATTTTAGTTCAGTACATAAGTCACAGTATATATGTATTTCATATACTGTCTTTTCAAACATTATTATTGGGCGCCAGCTATCATATTGAACGCCAGCAATATTTTACCAGTTTATTTCTACCTATGCCACACTTGAATTTTGGACATAATTTAAGATAAATTTAATAAGCTGTTTTTACATTGACACATTTCACGATTTTGTTACGTCATGTTGAATTCGTACCAGTTAATTGAACAAAATTTTTTTACATTGTTTTTTTTTTTTTAATTTTATTTGCCCGCTATTTTGTTTCGCCATCTTAAATTCGTACCACAATTTTACCAGTTTATCTCTATATCACACTTAATTCTTGCACAAATATTAAAATTAATTTAATAAGCAGTATCTTCATCGATTTTTTGAATATTTTATTAGTCCGCTATTTAGTTTTCCTATCTTGGATTCATATCAAAATGTTACCGGTTGATTTCTATGTAACACTTGATTTTTGTAGAAAAATTGGATAATTACTTTTTTTAGTAATAATTTTTTTAATATTGTTCCGTCATATTGGATTTTTACCAAAATACTACCAAAGAGACCCTTAATTTTTGATCAAAATTTGAAGTCAATCCGGTAAATAGTTTTTAAATTATGCTGCGAACTGACAGACCGACAGACGGGGAGACGGAATTAATAACATGAAACATTTAAAACCTGGGAGGGTGATTTTTTTCACGATTACAAATATTTTATTTGGCCGCCATTTTGTTCGGCCATCTTGAATTAATATCACAATTTTACTAGTTGACCCCTATACCACGATTAGTTCTGGCACACAATTTGAAATAAATCCATTAAGTACTTTTTTCAGGCCGAATTTTTAAAGATTTTATTATTATTAAGCAGCAATTTTGTTTCGACCTCTTGGATTCGTAACAAAATGTTACCACTTGATTCCAACATGATACTTGATGTTTGTGCAAAATTTCAGATAAATTAGATAATTTTTTAATAAAATTTCACTAGGCCGCCATTTTGTTTCGTTATATTGGATTTTTACCAAAATATTACCAGATCATCCCCATATTACCCTTAATTTTTGATCAAAGTTTGAAGCCAGTCGGGTAAGCAGTCTTTAAGCTGAGCCGCGTTGTTTCTATGCACATATTGTAATTCACGAAATATAATATATTTTGAATTTCTGGATTTGAAATGGCAGACGTCTGTCGGCGCACCGACGTAATTGATAAAATATATTTTTCGGCATCTAGGTACGCTAAAACGTGAAGATATGTAAAATCGAAGGTGATTTTTTCACGAATACAAATACCATTTTGTTCGGCCATCTTGAATTAGTACCACAATTTTTGCTATGGAACACAATTTGAAATCACGTCATTAAGTAGTTTTTTCTGGTCGAATTTTTAAATATTTTATTCAGCCACCATTTTGTTCCGCCATCCTGGATTCGTACCAAAATATTACCAGTTGATTCCAACATAATAATTGATGTTTGTACAAAATTTGAAATAAAATTGTAGTAGTAGTTGTTTATGAATTTTTACAAGGTCATCCCGATATAATCTTTAATTTTTGACAAAAATTTGAAGACAATCGGATAAGTAGTTTTTAAGCTATGCCGCGAACAGAGAGAGAGAGTAGACAGACATGTTTTTCGGCATCTAGGGACCCTGAAGCGTGAAGATCAGGAGAAATGTCGGAGGGTGATATTTTTGACGTTTAGAATACTTTCCTTTTTCCATGGAAGTAAAAAATCGGTAAATTGGCCTTTACCCGGAACTTCTCCCGTAACGAATTCCTGCACAAACAGATTTTTGTATATGTATATATAGCTATTTAATCATAATTTTTCTGCATTATACAGGTATCCAGGATGAACAGGAAATGACTTCAAATATTTTAACAGGTTTTTTTTGAAAAGGCGAAAACATTGCAATCTCACTCTCTGAATGCTCCACAAATATTCATTTTCAAAGCTAGTTAGACTAGGACATTGTAGTATATATCTATTTATTTTTAAATTAGAAAACCAATGCTTTTAAATAAATAAATTGTAACAAATTAATTAAAAACACTTACATTTTTTTTTTAATTTTACACCACTTACGCACTAACGAAAACTACATGCACGGCAAAAACGAATAAAGTTTTTTACAAACCACACGGTACACTAACGTCTTTCATAACGGCAAAAAGAAAAATACTTCAAACAAATAATATTTTATCGTTTTTTTATCTACAAATATTTCGCTACAAACCATTGCAACTAGATACCTACTCAGGAATAAGTACAAATCTCAGCGCCTGAATAAGTACAAATAAAATAGTTTTTTTTTACATAACAACGTAATTTTTTTGTCCGTTTATAGTACGAAAAACAGCAAGTAAGAGGTATACCGTGTTGCCGGATTGCAAATTTTGAAATAAGGGTCATTCAATGGTTAAATATTTTCTTAAATATTGTAAGTATTAAAAAAAACTTTATTATTAAATTAGTAGATAGATCTAATTAATAGTTATGGATAATAAAATTAATAAAATGTTTAGTACATTTGTTAAATTACATGGTTATAAGTTTTTTACTTTAAGTGACCCGTACTTTTCCCTTTTTAAAAGTTCACTTGTAATTTAGTTAGTTGGTTGGATGGTTGGTTGATTGGTTGGTCGGTCGGTCGGTTAGTTAGTTAGCTAGTATGTGTGGGTCAAAACTCGCAAGTATACATACATAAATCCGATGACAATATAATATTATGGTATCCAATCATGAATGTCTTATACATACTGAGATTTCTTATACTCAAATAAACTTGATGACAATACAATATTATGGTATTTAATCGTGAATGTCTTATACAGGGTGCATAAAAAATAATGCTAAAATGTACAAAACAATTACCGTTGTCGGAATTGACTGAGATTTGGTATACATACATACACCCGATGACAATATATTCTTATGGTGTCCCATCTTATATAAGGTGCGTAAAAATTAATGCTAAAAAGAGTTAAGTAAAATAAATATATTTTTTTTACAAAAAGCTTTTATTTATAAGCTCTTGAACTGAAAAGTAAAAAATAATTAAACTTACTTAAACACAGAACTTTTAAAAATTAGAATATTTTCTCAAAAGCCTGATGCTTTATTTCAAGTGTGATGATGTCTCATGCCTCAAGTTTTTAATTAAATATTCAGATTTTTTATAAGATTTTATGTAAGTTTAATTATTTTTTATTTTATTACGGGGAAAATTCTGATAAAAGGGTTTTACCTGTCATTTACTCAAGTACACGAAACTTATATTGTAATATATCGTCTGCGGAAGAAAGGCGAAATATATATCAATGTATATAGATACTTAATATGTCACATTTTTATTTTTTTTGTCAAGCTGAAAGTCACCCATGTCTTAAATAGACTTCTTACTCAAGCGCAAATAAGAATTTATGAAAATCTTTTTTTAATTTAATATTTTAAATTTAAGTATTTTTATTATGTTTTGCTTTTCATAACGTTATTAACATAGTCTTTAAAAAACAAATTATGTCGTTTATTATTTTCCTCCACAAGAAAAGTTCTATTCCAAGAAATGGAATTTTACCGAAATTTTAAACAGTTTATTGGGCTAGTATTTTGTTTTTACATACAGGATTCGCATTAAAATGTAACCAATTTATCGCTCTATAATACTTTCTATGCAAACATTTCAAGTCACATATACTACATATCCAGTTTTTGACACTGATTTTTTAACATTTGAATATATTCCGCCATTGTGGCTTAAAACCAAAATTTTGTAAGTTTATCCCTACATCCTATTTAATTCTTGTGCAAAATTTGAGCTCAAGTGAATATGTAGTTTTTTAATTATGGTTTTTTTAACATTTTATTTGGGCGCATTTTGGATTTATACCAAAATGTTACTGTGTCATTCCCATATGACCCTTGCATTTTGAGCCAAAATTCTAATAAATCAGATAGATATTTTTTGCGCTATTCCGCGAACAGACAGACAGACTGACGGAATTGGGAAAAATCTAGGGACCCTAAAATGCAAAGGTCTGCAAAAATTCCGGAGGGTGATTTTTTTACGATTACATTACTTTCCTTTTACGAGGGAAGTAAAAAATACATAAAACCACCTAGTTTTAATTAACAAGTCAGAATCTGACCTCTGAATAAAACACATTATTATTAAAGTAGTATGTATAACCTACACGAACAGTATCACATTAAAAAAATCAAAGTGCTTATATTTTTTTTACCAGCCTTGAATGAATAGCAATGTTTGGTTGTTTCTTAAGATGGTGGGTGATAAACTAAGAACAGCTTTACATTAAAAAATATCAAAATATATATATTATATATATATTTTTGTTTGTTAATTTCCTGGTTTTCGTTTATAAAATTGGGCAACTACTAACCTATTAGTTTTAATTTACTGCAAAACGTTTTTGGCCCTCGATTTCTGACTTACCCTGTAGTTTGCTGTGTGGTACGCTGCAATGAAAACAAAGTTTTTTTTATAGTATTGATAAGAACTCAGTAAAACATTAAAGGAATTTTCGCGGAACCTAAAAGACATTTAATTTGTGCCATATCCTTTAAGATGGTTTAAGCGTATGTTTAACAAAACGTATTCTCATAGATAGTGTTACATTATTTAAAATTAATGTATTATAAATAATTAGCATTAATAGAGAGTTAAACTATGTGATTCACTGTCACACATCTAAAAAAAAACATTTTATTCGCTAATAAATTGGAATTCAAATTTTTATTTCCACAGGTATATTAGTAAAACTTATATTTTATTTTTATATATATATATATATATATATATATATATATATATATATACAACGTGAAAAGTTCTTAACAAATGGAAGACTTTTTTATTTTTCATTTCATGAAAAATGTTACTCCGAATATATTATTGGAATTATAAACCTTAAACAATGTTGTACAGGGTTACCAAAAACTTACCAAAATCTAAAATAGCCTGAAGAGAAAACTACCCATAAGTTTAGTTTTAGAGCTAAATGCCATAAGATAATTATTCTGTGTATTCCGAGGTGTGATAAATTACTAAACTTCATAGAGAAAGTCAAATATGAATTGCATGTATACAAAAAGTTTTGTTTAACAATATCGTATAAAAAAATCAACTAAGAATGAGTACTCCATTCCATACAAATTTTGGTTCTTCTACTGAACTCTGCTATTGCCGCTCTAACCATAGTTGGCGTAATTTCTTGTACACGCTACCTGATGACTGTTTCCAGGTGATAGAATGGCCTGTGAAGATAAACCTTTTCTTCAGTTCCCAAAGGAAAAGTTCCAACGGGGTTAGGTCAGGAGACCTGGCTGGCCACGGGATTGCAGAATACCTTCCTATCCAGCGATTTGAAAAAGTCCTTCGTAAAAAATTGTACAACAAATTCAAACAATTGAAAACTTAAGAAATTCTGTTGGCTTGTCAAATTTTCACGAAAAAAATATAGCCCTACTATTTGGTGAATTAAAATACCGTACCAAACATTTGTTTTAAATGAGTATTGATTTATGGGTATATAATATTTTTCTGGCGAAAAGTAATTATCTACAGCTTCTCCTTGAAACCATTCGCTGAACAGGAATTGAACTTCAAAATCTCTAGATAAAATTGTATGGATATATCTAAGTTTTTAAACATAGACTTTATTTGCGCGTAAAATCCTACTGCCTGTTGACTTTGTTACGTTACCCGGAAGTGATTTTGATATTTTAGGATTTTCAACGACCGCTTGCAAAACTTGCATTTGATTTTCTTCGGTAGTACACCAGGCTTGGTGTTTTCTTTTAAACGTCAACAGACCCAGATTGGATGGATGACATTTGAAACAATATAGCTTATTTGTTTATCTCGAAGTCTATTATTAAAAATTTCAGCCACTTCACGACATGTTTTTTGATGATCTCCAACAATTAACACAATTACAATTTTTTCCTGTCTTGTTAATTGATGAAAATAACAGAAAAATATTCAATGTAATAAAATAACCAAACACTTCAATTATCTACTATCAGTACAATACAAGATTATGTTTTCGTAACAACAGCATGTTCAATTTTTTTTAGCCTACTCAGTTTTTTTAGTAATTAGGGTAAGGGCAAAACATTATATTTTCTGCTACTAGAAAAGTATTTTCGAATTTCTTTATGAAATTTAGTATTTTATCACACCTCGGAATACTCTATAATAATTCTCTTATAGCATTTTGCTCTAAAACTAAACTTATAGGTAGTTTTCTCTTCAGGCAAGTTTTTGGCATCCCTGTACAATATGTTTTAAGTTTTATAATTCCAATAATATTTTCGGAGGAGGCAGAACTTTTTATAAAGAGTAACATTTTTCACAAAACGAGAAATAAAGAAAGTTTACATTTGTTAAGAATTTTTCAGGACACCCTGTATATATATATATATATATATATATATATATATATATATATATATATATATATATATATATATATATATATATATATATATATATATATATATTTCTCTTCTTGAACCTTACACTGTATAAATATCTAGTACTTTCTTGGGATTGAAACAAAAAAACTTTAATTGACGTTTCGCCTGTGTATTTCAGGCTTTTTCAAAATATTTATTTCTGTACATCTAAAAATTAAATACAGAAAGTCTATATACACAAGTTAAAAAATAAAAACGACTAGGTATTTTACAACGGCACGCATTAAAATTATTAAAAACAATTAGTTAAAATAGTACAGTACATACCTTGAGAAAGATGTTATTTTGCCTTGCTTGGCAGTGCGGAGGTAAGTGATACACTGGTCAAAGAATTCTATTGTTTTTTTTTATATATATTATTTAATTTTTTTGATTATATTTACATTTTGGACACTATTGGTGGATATGGGTTGTTTTAATGGTATTTGTGTGAGTCTGACAGTATACAGTATGTATTTATGATTGATGGAAATAGTTTATAAGAATTGAATTAAATTAGACTCTGATATATTTGGCTGAGATTGTCAATGTCTTTCCGATCCTTTTACTGTATGTTTTTTTTTATCTCGACCATTTCTTTGAATGTTAGTTTATGGTAATGTTGTTCTTTTGATAAGACCGTTGTACACGAAAAATCAAATTCATGTTCCATATCTCTTTGGTATTTATGTAGTGCTGTGGAAGCATTTTTTTTATTTATGCCCATTTAGACTATTTGATAGGTATTGTGTGGTCATGCCTATATATTTTTGGGGCAGTTTAGGCATGGAATGCTGTAAACTACGTTTGGTTGTTTTCTAATTGGTGTTTGACTTTTTAGTGGTGTATATAAAGATTTAAGGGTATTGTTAGTTTTTAAAAAATAAACAAAATTTTCGTATAGCCATAATGGCATGTCAATACGACTTAATAAAGGTGAACAAAACGTTATAATTAAAATTTTAAACAAAAATATGTAATAAAAATGCGTCGTTCAATGAGAAGGTTGACACTCGGATAATTTTTTTGATGTTTGCGGTGTAATTTGATACAGCCCCTCGAACATGATTATCCAAATGTTCATTTATAAGGCGATTGCAGTATTTGTTCTTAATAAACTTCATATTGGAGAAAGAAGATTCGCACAAATAGGTAAAAGTAAATAAAGCTTTCACTTTTAAGGCAACACGACATAGAACTAAATATTTCTTTTTACTTACTATAGGCCAGATACATTTTCTAATTGAAACTAACGATCTCAGTGCTAAACCACTTTAAAATGCAATCACTTCCATTTCAGTTGAAGCGATGTCTTTGCCAAAGTTCTGCATAAAACAAGTTGCAAACTGTTGGATATCAATTTCTATGACGGGTGAAACAACAAATTTAGCCACCAATGCCATTTTTGTTGAGATCCTTAAACCGATTTTTGAAGTTATCCTTCAAGTTAGAAATTCTACATGAGATTTACTGTCATAGGGTTTCATTGGATTTTGAGAGATGTTCTCTGAAAGAACAGGAAAATGCTTGACATCACGGTTGATTAGGGTTTGTTCCCAAACTCAAGTTGTTTTCTTTATCTTTTCCCTGAAGTTTTAAGTTACGTTCATTAAGCTTGTCTGTAATATCCACAAGAACCCCAAAATCTCTAAGCCAAATTGAATTTTCCAATTCCTGAATCTGTTCGCCGCGTTGTTTGAAAAATTGAACTATAACAGATAGGGCGCATCATTAAAACGTGTTAATACTCGTCTTCTGCTTAACCATCACACTTCAGAGTAAAGTAATAGATCCCCATACTGACAATCAATTTCATCGGCTAAGAATTTGAATAATCTTCTTTGTAAACAAGATTAAACTTCTCATGACATTGTTTAGTTTTAAAAAATTTCCACATAATGTTTGCTGATGCATAATGCATTGCTAACACAGAAATTGTGGAAAACGTTTTGAAATTGGAATTTTCTCAGAAGATATAAAATTGTTTAAATGAGAAAACAATTCCTGTTATATCCTTTCTGTGGAATAAATTTCAAAAGACCTTCTTTAATTATAAAATCAATAAAATGATTCTGATGAACATGGCAACCTGGGAGATGTCAACCACTTCTGTTGATTCATCCAGTTGAAGAGAGAAATAAACACAGTTATCTAAGTCAGTTTTTAACTGTGAAAAAATATCCTTGCTCATTATTTCCACATCGTCTCTTCACTGTATTAGTAGAAAGTTGTATAGATTTTGTTGCTGAAACTATCTCGTCTTTATTTTTAAAGCTTGAAAATAAGGAATCTGCAGCTTCTAAAAACGCCTGTATTATCATTTTCCCGTCTTCATACGGTCTCTTTTTTGTGCAATTATTTGGGATACACGGTATGATGCTTCCGTTGCAGACTTATTTTTGTCAACTGCTTTTAAAAATATTGACTGTTGTCTAATTAAATGGTTCTTTAATTGTTTCAATTTTTCTTTTGTGCTTGCAGCATGTACGGGAAATATTTTTCAAAATTCGGATGTACACTTTTATGACGCATCTCAAAATTTCCTTTTTTAGCAACCGAAACAGAGGCATTACATAACAAATATACATTTTTATCTTTAACTTCTGTAAAAAAATACTGTTCTTCCCATTCCGAATGAAAATTTTATGTCTTTACTTTCTTATTACTGCTTGCCATAATCTTTTTTATTGCTCACTCGGTGTACTAACACGTCCAATGCCTTTCAGTTTTAAAATGAACGCAATGTATTCCCGACATCTACATTTATGGCGTTCTAAGCAATCTAGATCGTTCCCGTGTTCTCAAACATTCACGAGATACTGGCGCTCTGATCAATTCTGGCCGCTGCTTGTTTTTTTGTGATTTTTTTTTCAAAATTTATGAACGCTTCTATGATTTTTACAAGATATGTTGTGAGCTACCAGAAATGTCTTCACGAGCTACCGGTAGCTCACGATCGATGGGTTGGCGACCACTGCCCTAATGCTATAATTTGAACTGAATTGAAAATGAAAATATTCAGCAGTGAAACTTTTAAACAAGCATTGCATCTCATTTTTTTTATAAATAGACTTTGAGAGTAATGAAATTTCTTTAATTCTTGTCCTCATTAGGCAAAAATGCTATGCTATCCAGCGCAAGTTTTCTTCGCAACTGAATAGATTTTTTAGGGCATCCCTAAATATTTTAACTAAAGTTTACCGTTTTTAAGAGGTTTACTTTGCAAGTGGACAAGTTAAATTGTTCACACTTAACAAGTTAATGTGTTCATACTTAACAAGTTAATTTTAGAATAAAATAATACAGATAAATACCTAATATTCCCGTCTAATAAATACAATTTTTGAGAAAATACTTAATAAAATACATAAACTTCAATCCCCTTAAAATCAGATTTTTGTTTCGAACTCGAACAATTTCTATCCATCTCAGCTGCCAGACCCTCTTGAACATGTAAACATCTTAAGTATTTAATATCACTCGATGTCTATTAGGTTTCCATTTTAGCTTTAGATCCTGAAGGATCGTTAGTTTTAGTTGCAGTATAAAAGTGCAACATTTAACACAATTTTATTATATTTAAATAATTATTTAGAACCATCTTATATAAATAAATATACCTTAATAAAATGTATATTGAGTAAATCTGAGTGTAAAGTCACACGAATGTAAAAAACGACACTTAAGTTCAATGTCACTTTTTATTTAAAATAAATTATAGCACAAAATATTTTGATGTAGGTATGCTTTTTCCTAATTTTCAGAAATGACATTTCTGGTTTGGACCCTCCCCCCGGACCAAATTTCTGGCTACCTGCTTGGCAGATACATTTTAAATTTTGGGCATTCATTAAGTATGACATAGAGCCTAATCAACATGAATTTTTTCAGGGTAGATCGTGCCAAACAAACTTGTCACTTTATTCAAATTTTTTGAGTTTGTGCTTGATTCAGCATTGCAGGTCGACGCGATCTACTTCGATTTTCAAAAGGCATTCGATCGAATCGATCACCATATATTGTTCAGAAAATTAGAACATTATGGGGTTCGGAATCCTCTACTCTCCTGGATAAGCAGTTACGTTTAAGACCGCACACAATCGTGAAATTCAACACTCATTTGTCGCACGGATCGATGCTCATTCGGGAGCAGGGTTCCCACCTTGGTCTTATTCTGTTCCTGATTTTTATAAATAACTTATCCCTAATTTTCAAAAACTGCCATCTTCTTCGCCGATGATTTAAAAATTTTCAAATCTGTATCAAATACAGACGATTCTTCCTCTCTGCAACGGGACATAAAGCATTTAATTGATTGGTGCAACGACACTAAATATAAATGAATTTCGGGAAGAAACTGAATACTATTATTTATAATTACTGCATCAACGATTCTGCTCTTCCTCAAATCACTTCTATTGACGACCTAGGCGTTCTTTTCGATAATGAACTCAGATTCATCCAACATATTGATAATATCGTTGCTAGAGCCTACAGAATGGCTAGTTTAGTTATGAGGCAGTGCTGAGAGTTTCACAACGTGGAGCCTTTAAAATCTATTTACTTTGCTTTAATCAGAACTCACTTGAAGTACTGTTGTGTAGTCTGGTCTCCCTATTAATATGTCCATATTAAGAAGATGGAACGGGTACAGTCCAAATTTGAGAATTTGCTTTTGTTTATATTGAACGTGGACAGATCTCTCCTGATCTACAGATATCGCCTAATTCTGGTTGGCATGGATAGTCTAGAACTGCGTAGAATAAGACTAACATTATCTTTTGAACATGGGCTGCTCAATAATTTCGTAGATTGGCCTGACCTACTAAGTTCACCTAACTTTCGGGTACCTTCTCGTTTAACTAGGCATCTACAAATATTCTCGCTAAACCACGGACGTACCGATGTTGGAAGGAATAGTTGTGCCAATCGCATTATGAACTGTTTCTTTCCTTTTGAATTTAACACTGATTGCACTGCTTTATCATTTAAAAATAAAATTAAATATTTTACAATTATTAATTTCAGGGCCGAATATTCACTGCTCAAGAATATATTGGATTTTGGGCCGAGTTTTTATTAGTATTCTCATGTGTGTCTAACAGATAAGTAAATATTTTAGGTTTTTGTTCATATAAGTTTTATTACTTCATTGTAGAGTTTAAGCATGTTTGAGGTCGACACTGTTTTGATTGTTTGTGTAAGGCTTGTTTCGACATATACCTTTGACATTCTATTTTTTTAAGAATATCTTGACTTTAGTTGTATAGTGGGAGTCATAGATAATTCATTTATCTGTATTTAAGGATGCGCAGGTTTATGTGTACTATATTGATTTCAGATGTGTAAATTGTTTTGAATAAGCTATTATAATGTCCAGATATTCTATTTTGGATGTATATGGCTACATCAAGTGAATCGTCTTTGACCCTTACTACGCATAATTGTATGTATTGTTGATATTATAACCTAGCGACACGAAGTTATTTCAGCATATTTTACATATAGTACAAAATAAGAAAAATGTTTTATATGAACATAAGTCCGCAAAGGCTTTATTCTTGATATACCGGGTGTTATATTTCAAATATCATTCGCACTTTGTCTCGTGACTAAAGGGTTTTTGGACCTATATTCATATAAAACTTTTTTCTTATTTTGGGAAGTACTATGCGTTTGATCTATGGAGAAAACTAATTAGGTGTCATTCTGTTTTCACCATGAATTTCATATGGGATATGGACAAAGTTGAACATCGTGTTGCATCAGTTTTATCGAAGTCGGTTTTCCGTAAGGTTTGTGCGTGGTCCTTTCTGCATAAAAATAAAAAATATCCAATCAATATGGACAACAATAAATTTCCTTTTTCTATTTTTACAAGCTTTTATTTAACCTGCTTTCTTCGTATGCCTGTCTTTCCGGTCCAAAATTTGTAATCCACTTTTAAACTACTTGCTGACATCTGATTGAGCTAAAATTTGGTATGTGGTTCGGTGACAATGCAATAATATGGAGTAAAAAAATCGTGAATATTTTATACACGGTGCGTACAAATTAATGCTATAAAGCAGAAAATAAAATAAACGTAAAAAATATTTTTAAAATCAAGCTTTTATTAATAAACCGTTGAATTAACCTATTACTATTGCCCACAACATCCCTCGAAAATTTCACTGTTTACAATAAGCAATTTATATATGCTTTTAATTATTTGGTAATACATGTTTTTAACTTTTAATTTATTTCTTATTATTATTATTTATTTATTTTTCATAACATTATTTACATACTCTACAAAAACCAAGTTATGTCCGATAATATTTTCCTCCTTAGGAAAATTGTTTTATTCTAGGAAATGGAATTTTTTCGACTACTTAAACAATTTATTAGACCGCCATTTTGTTTTGCCATAAATAAAATACTACATACAAACTAAATCTTCGTTTTATATATAAAAAATTAGGACCAAAATATCCAAGAAAACTGTATATATATATATATATATATATATATGTTTCAATTTTTTTCTTGGGGTAGCGGTCTGGGGCTGAAGTAAAACTCGTTTTTTACATACGCCGAGCTTTCGGAAATTTATTGTTTCCTTTTTCAAGGCTACAATACAAAACAGAACTTTACAATATTGCACCAGCTCTCCAAATTAAGCTTTTACGTTTTTTTAATATTGAAAATTATATACATTATCTATATAAAGATATCAAGGAAGAGAGATGAAAGATTTTAACATTTCTGGTTGACTGAAAAATGTCTTTTTTTGAATTATTACTTTAATTTTCTATTTTCTGTGCCTACATTTTACTTAACTACTTAATTTAATTACTAATTCTATGTTTTTTTTTGGGTAAATTATGCTTGTTAAAATATTAGGATTCTACATTTATGTTCAAATTAGTTTATGAAAATTAATTTAAATTTAATTAATACTCTAGGACTTACGTGCAAGGTGAGTTTTTTACAACATCTAGCTTCTATGTGAAACATTCCAATTTTTTTAATTTTTGTGTTATATAGGACTACATATTGGTATATTTACATAAAAGTATAATTATTCTACACGTTTACGTTTTAGATTGATCGCATCTACTGAAGACGACCGAGTGTATTATCAGTGAAATTTCTTCCACCTTTTCAATATATATATATAAATTTTCTTGGTTTAACTAGCAAATTAAAGGTATCTTTTAAAACATATATTTGATGCCATGGTAACGTTTCAACCATAGTTTTGGTCTTCTTCAAACCTAAAAGATTTTCTAGTACAATTTCTATATAACAAAAGACTTAATTTACGTTCTATGGTAAGTCTTAGTAAGTAAGTATGTGCGACATGTAATAAACAAACCCAGTAGTTTTTAAAATACATTAATTTATTAGACCGTCCTTGTATATAAAATAAAAACCAACCAAAGTATTTAAAGGGAGGAAAAATCAATGCCACATAAAACAACGTCGTATTATTCTAGTATTGTCAGTTATTGAAGTAAATGTCCAGTCTGATCGGTGTAGTTTTAATTTGTTTACAATGTAATTGTGTCCATATATGTTTGAAACTATGTGTGAGGGACTGTTCTCCAAATTTCCTACTGTAAATTTTTGTTTTAATATTTGATTTTTAAACCCCATTTTAATCTATCTAATATTGTAGAATTTGATAAAGGCTCAAGTTATAGCCGAAACGTTATTAAAATTAGACATGAATACGTGAAATTAGTTGTTTAATTTTTAATTGGAGGACCATATCCAAAGAAAATAACAATATAAAAGAAAGGTCCAAGAAAAAAAACCCACTTACAATATATATATATATATATATATATATATATATATATATATATATATATATATATATATATATATATATATATATATATATATATATATATATATATATATATATATATATATATATATATATATATATATATATATATATATATATATATATATATATATATATATATAAATGTAAGCTGTTTTTACTTTCCTTACTTTTCATTGTTAAGTTCTTAAATAGACTTGATTATTTTTTGTTAAAAGACTCGTAAGTTTATATTTTGTATCATTTATTAACGAATAAGATTTTTCTAATACGTTTCAGTTTGTTTTTTTATATAATAAAGCCGCTTTGTTTAATGTAACTTACCTAATTTTAATAAAATAACATAATATCCAGCAGCATCATACTGCAACAAAATCTGCCCTATCCGAATTATTTGTGTAAAAAATTGAATAATAATTTCTATTTCTAGAAAAATCAGATGCAAAACAATAATTTGACTCAATTGACACGTTTTTTGTTGAATAGCTCTTCAAACTTTTGCTAAAACAGTTTTTGCGTATTATCTCGAAATCAAATTTTTGCAACTAGACACCTCGTATATATACATATATATATATATATATATATATATATATATATATATATATATATATATATATATTGGGGTGATAAGTAATTTCTAAATAATGATTTTTTTACATTTTGAATGACTTCCATTTTGTTCCCCCATATTGGATTTTTACCAAATTGTAACCATTTCATCCCCTTATGACGCTTGATTTTGGATCCAAGGCAATCGGATAAGTAGTTTTTAAGGTATGCCGCGTACAGATAGAAGAACAAACTGACAGACTGACAGGAATGGGAGAACAAGTTTTTTTGGGCTCCAGAGACCCTTAAACGCAAAGATCTGCAAAAATCTAGAAGGGTGTTTTTTCACGATTACAATACTTCCCTCGTACGGAGGAAGTAATAATGTGTATGAAGTTAAATAGCAAAGTTACAGAAAAATTCCACCCTTACTGAGAACTTTTAAAAAATTGAATATTTTCTCAAAACCTTAAAGCGTGAGACGTCATCACTCTTAAAATGAAGCCTAAAGTTTTTAAGAAAATATTTAAATTTTTTAAAAATTCTCAATGAGGATTATGTTTTTCTATAACTTTACTAATTTATGTTTTAGTTTGATAGTTCAATAGTTTATAAATAAAAGCTTGCTTTTAAAAATATTTTTTTGTTTTTATTATATTGTATAATACCTTCTAAGCATACATGCAACCGAGACGACAACATAATAAAGCAGAAGAGAAGAATTAATATGTATACGGCATAAAGCTCTAGCAAGTCAATACAGCAGACCATTAATTTAAGAGCGGTGACTGTTTTATTTAGAAAAATGAACTGTCCTCAAAGGGTTTTGAGATTGCTTTCATTTATTTACTTCCTGGGGTTACGCAGATTCCTGAAACTTCAAATCATTTTTAATGGCAAACTGACACTGCAAGTTTTTAATCAATTTTATTTAATTTTGCTTTAGGTATCAAGGTATAATGTTATTAAAATAATAGTAACATTCCTATATAGCTCTTTTGTAGAAATTATATCATGAAGGCTAACATAAATATAGTATGACCATGGATGGAGTAGAGAAAAAGTTTTGAAATTGCTGTCATTAAGTTTAGTATATTGTATTTAAAATTTATTAATACCATATTTGTTGCATTTTTCAAAGTACATTATATACTAAACATAAGCTTTTATCTCTTTAATGATTTTTTGCTTCTTAAGAGTGAAATCGTAAATTCCCCATTCTGCTCTTGCAAATACATCACATGATATCTGTAGTTTAACAGGTCGATATGGGTAACCGACAAAAACTTCATTAGTCTAGTGAACGAACCAGATGTTCAGCCGGATACAAAATATGGCGGTTAACCTTAAATACAGTTTTTTGAAACAAAATCTGAAAAAATACTGACTTTCCGATAATCTTCACGAAAATTACATACATTTTAATCTGGACATTCTTTTCTTTATAGGTTAATAATTAGTTGAAAAGTCAACGAGTTTCAGAGTTACTCCGATATCGTCTTAAGTATGTTGCTGTAATGGACAAGAGAAGAAACTTTTAAATAGATCACTGTGGTAAAGTGTATCTAAAGTAAATTGAGAAACGGAGAATTTGGTGTACGCTTAATTTACTACACCACGTATATCAAATACATTTATTTTTATTCAGTTATTCGATTTACAAAAGTAAGTTTAAATTTCTATCACGCCTCCCATGCTTACAAAGCAATCGCCGACTGTTGACGGATATTTGGTTTTTATGTTGTCTCAATTGACTTTAGATACACTATAGAAACCTTTAGGGTAACCCAAAAATTCGACTAAAAATTGCAATACTAGCCTCATTAATCAGTATATATGAGCAAAATCAACTGGTATTTGAACTGTTAATGGTGCACAAAACGAGAAAATATATATTTAGTTCAATATGTTTTAAAAATTACAAATATAGAGCATATTTTATATTCCCACATTGTCAACCACGTTTGAAAATTAATTTAATCATGTATCTAGAAAGTATGTAGCTTTAGATTTGTTCTTAATCGTTATAAATAATTAGCTATAGTATTGGCATATACAAACTGCTGAAATCAATAGGAAGATTAAGACATCTTATATCATTTATTTGTCACTTTGTAAATTATAGTCTTGCAAAAGCCAATTTGCATGCCTTATATTGTATAATTCGTTAGTTAAAATATAACTTTGCTACTGTGCCTCTGTCTTGCAACTGACACCAAACATAAAATTTATTAACAAGCAGCAAACGCCCGTTTATGCAATTCTAATTTCTAATGGACGAGCCTTATTCGCTCCGGTTATATATATATATATATATATATATATATATATATATATATATATATATATATATATATATATATATATATATATATATATATATATATATATATATATATATATATATATATATATATATATATATATATATATATATAATATATATATATATATATATATATATATATATATATATATATATAAATATATATATATATATATATATATATATATATATATATATATATATATATATATATATATATATATATATATATATATATATATATATATATATATATATGTATATATATATATAGATATATATATATATATATATATATATATATATATATATATATATATATATATATATATATATATATATATATAATGAATTATATAATTAATTAATTTCTTAATCTTATTTTTTAAGGCTTTTTATTTTGGCATTTTAAATAATACAGGTTTAGCCTTCAAAGTACATGGTCACAACAAGATAACTGTGAACCAAGCCAAATACTCTACCTTAATTATTAAGGTATCGTGTTATCGAGTTGTTGCATGCGGTTTAATGGTGTGTCGTCATGAATATTTAAGTATAATCAGAGTGACTGTCTCTCTTTCTGACTTTTACGTATACTTTACTATTTATTGTAATATATAGATCCAGTATTGTTTTCGATAAAATAAAATATATACTTTTGAGAAATGTGGATAATGCTGTAAAAAGAAACATAAATCGTGAGCATGTCCGCAAAAAAAAGATGAAGAATGGTAACCGCTAGAAATGTGTCTTATTAACCTTCTTCAGCTTAGCGGTAAAACCAAATTGAAAGATGTGAAATGCATAGAAATACCGTAGAAAATAAACGTGGATTCACTGACAGGAGCCAGACACACATTTGATACTTACCCACGATTTGTTTTCCTTTTCTTTTATCGCCTTTCTTTTTACTTCCCTCGTAAAATGGAAGCATTGTAATCGTGAAAAAATCACTCTCCGAGATTTTTTCAGATCTTCACGTTTCAGGGTCCCTAGATGACGAAAAACATGTTTTCTCAATGCCGTCTGTCTGTCTGTCTCTTCGCGGCGTAACTACAAAACTACTTACCCGATTAACTTCAAATTTTGGTCAAAAATTAAGGGTGACACGGGGATGGAATCAACTGGTAAATTTTTGGTACGAGTCCAAGATGGAATAAAATGGCGGCTTAATACATTATTTAAAAATTCAGCCTGAAGAAACTGCTTAAAGGTTTGATTTCAAATTGTATGCTATAACTAATTGTGGTATAGGAATCAACCAGTAAATCAGTGGTACTAATTCAAGATGGCCGAACAAAATGGCGGCGAAATAAAATTTTTGTAATCGTGAAAAAATCACCCTCTCACTCTAACACATCTTTACGTTCTAGCGTCGTCCGATACCAAAAAATATGTTTTATCAACTCCGTCGGTCCTTCTGTCGGTCTTTCTGTCTGTCTGTCTGCCAGTTTGCGGCAAAAACTACCTACCCGATTGACTTTTTGTCAAAAATTAAGGATCATATGGGGATGAGTAACATTTTGGTAAAAATCCAATATGACGAAACAAAATGGCGCCCTAGTGAAATGTTAAAAGTAAAACTGTGTTACTAATTCAAGATGGCGGAACAAAATTGCGGCCAAATAAAATGTTTGTAATCTTGAGAAAAACGACCCTCTCAGGTTTTACATATCTTCACGTTTTAGCGTTCCTAGATACCAAAAAATATGTTTATGTTTTATCAGTTCCGTCGGTCTGTCTGTCAGTCTGTCCGTTCGGGACATCGCTTAAATACTGCTTACTCGATTGACTTCAAATTTTGACCAAAAATTAAGGGCCGTATGGGGATGACTAATACATGGCAGAACAATGTTAAAAAGAAATTGTTAGAGTGGTGTATTATTTGGGGTTAAGGTCCAGTAAAAAAACAACTTTTTTAAAATTGTCGACGTTTCGGTACTTAATTTGTGCATCCTCAGGACATATATATATATATATAGATGCTATATCCTGCATGAAATCCTATTATCTGTATTTACCTACTCCGTTGGTCCGCATATATTTTCTAGATATTAAGTTTCTAAATGTTATATTACATTGGTGTATTATTTGGGGTTAGTGTCCAGGAAAGAAATAAAAGACGTTATTAAATTGTCGACGTTTCGCAACTTTATTGTTTTATTGTCAGGATACATATATAGATTTTATATCCTGCATGAAACCTATATTATTACTCTTTACCTACTACGTTTGTTCGCAGATATTTCCCAGATATTAAGCTTCTAAGTGGTTTTCGTTAACGATCTTCTTGTTGTTAGAGTGGTGTATTATTTGGGGTAGGAAATATCTGCAGACCAACGGAGTAGGTAAAGACTGATAATATGGGTTTCATGTAGGATATAAAATCTATGTGTCCTGAGGATGCAACAATAAAGTTGCGAAACTTCGACATTTTAAACAGGGCTTTTGTTTTTTTACAGGATCCTAACCCCAAATAACACTTTAACATAACAAGAGGATCGTTAACGAAAACCAGTTAGAGACTTAATATGTGGGAAGTATCTGCGGACCAACGGAGTAGGTAAAGACTGATAATATGGGTTTCAATTTCAGATGGCAAAACAAAATGGCGACCAAATAATTTTTTTTTAATCGACGTAAAAAAGTCTTGTTCAATTGACTTTAAATTTTGCAGAAAAATTAGATGTAAAAATTGTATATACTGGTACGAATTCAACATGACGTAGTAAAATGTCGGTATGTGTCAATATAAAAACTATTTATTGAATTTATTTTAAATTGTGCCCAAGAGTCAAGTGTGGCATAGGTAAAAAGAAAATGGTAGAATATTGGCAGGAATCCAATATGATGGAACAAACAAAAATAAAAAGACAGTATATGTTACACATATATACTCTATGTACTGAACTAAATTGGGTCATACTTCACTATTTCTAACAAATGGAGAAAGAATCTTAACGAGGGAAGTTCCGGGTAAAGAAATTTACCGATTTTTTTGTTTGTTACTGTGTTAGTTTTAGGTATATTTCGTGTCAATTTCAATATTAACGTAGTAACGTTAGGCTGTTGATTAAAAATAAAACTTTTTTTTCGTATTTCTATAATCTTCATAGTGGCAAAACATTTTTTACTTCGTTCTTCGTATTCCCATTTAATATAAACTAACTAGTGATACTTCTAACAAATATGCTTTTCTACATGTGATATTAGAAAAATATCACAATCGCTTAAACAGAATTTAAGAATTGAACCACAATTTTTTAGTTATTAAACAAAAGATGAAAAAAAATCTCAAACACATTAAGACAAGCTTTTTACAATTGGACTCACCTTATAAAATCAGTGCAAAAGTGACTTCGGCAAATTTCGGTTTACCATGATTGTTTTTAAATTTGACAAGCATGTTGCGTTAAACCCTGCATGATTGATAAAATTGTTTTTCAAACGGCGGCATTCCACAAGGCAAATTCTTAAGAAATTTTAGATCATTTTACTGTGGACCTCATTCAATTTTGTCAAGTAATAATAGACATATTGAATATAGAATTTGGACTGAAAAATCGCATAGACAGATAATTATATACAGCAGCTTATTATCTTCTTAATGGCCTACCTACTTCTCAACACAGAGATATTATTCCAGCAATATTTTCATTAAAAACTTACATTTAGAAATAAAAGAACCAAGCTTGTATATAATGCGAGAGACATTAAAACATAATTTAAAGGTTTTCAGATATAGAACTAAATAATAGCTTTACTTTTGCTACCCTTTTAGATCCAAGATACAAGTGCTACAATGATCACATAAAATTACAAATGCTGGCAGACATTGCAGCAGAGTCCAGTATTTCTATTGAGTCTACTGTAAGCTCAGTTTCCGATGATGAACCACTAAACGCCTTAAGGAAATAAAACTCAATCGTCTATGTATGTCTGGGATATAGTAGCAAAAGTTGCTTCTATTTCTTATTCTTCAGAAAAGACTGGCACTATGAAGGATGTAGACGCCGAAGTTAAGAGTTACTAAGAAATACCATTAATTGAAAGAAACTAGTGTTCTTATTCGTAGTGGAAACATAACAAGAATTACTTTGCTATATCATCAAAATATGTGTATAAGGATTTATCTGCGCCAGCAAGCAGAATATTCAGTGAACAACTTTTTTCGGAGGCGGGTAACGTCTTTGAGGAAAGACGGAACCAACTGTCTCCGAAAAATGGTGAAATGTTAATATATTTACATCATAATATTCCGTTGATTGATTTTAAATATTAAGCAACAGTAATTTGATTTATGGTATTATAACAATTGTTTAAATTTTTACAAAGGATATTATTTATTTTTTAGTCTTCATTTTTTCATTTGTCAGTTTGTGAGCGCATTTTTTGAGTATGATCTATTTAAAATAAACTATTATTAAAAGGAAAAGCACTGGATTTTATTTATACGTTAAATTAAAACTTCTATTCTCCTTACTTCTTAGGTATTTTGAAAATGCCAGAAATTCGGCCGAATAGTTTAGTATCCAGCCAAAACCGAATATGCGGCTAAATTCGAGAAAAGTCGCCGGATATTCAGCTTCAGCAGGACAGGCCGGGTATTTGTGACATCCCTCTTAGTATATCAGCACATCCCATAGCATTGTTTGATATGAGACCTTTGATGTCTTATATTAGGGTCTATAAGGCATTACCACTAAAAATGAGGGAAATTCAATGTTAGGTTAAAGTCAGCACTAAAAAGGTTCTTACTGGTTTTATTAACTTTAGGATTTTTATGTAGGTTAGTTACTGTAATTTGTAATAGGTTAATAAGTTGTCACTAGTTTGGTTTTTACTGTAATTTTAACAAAATTTTGACATAAATTTGACGTTGTCAGTGTTTGTTAAGAATAATGTTTGAGAAATGAATAAATAAATAAGTTCCAATGCGTGGTTCAATATTTATCAATGTTCCGAAGTAAACATGTCGGAACAAACAAATCATTCCTTCAGTCAACTTAAATACTTGAATTTGTATGCTCTGTTATTAGCCCAAGACCTTCAATCTTATCGACGAACCTGAGCTAACCTAACGGAATAGATCCAGCTGACAGTATAGGTTTTGTTAAAACCAATCCTTTTTTTAATATCAGTCGGAATTGTATTGGCGCTTTACCGCGCCCTTTTTTTTATAGCTAGTATAACCAATGGTAACCTAACCTAATTTGCATTTTTGTTAATTATAAGTTTAAAAAAAAAACACAAAAAGTTATCCGCCTGAAGTGTAGTATATCCTACCACCGAGCCAGGAAACCCATGCTAAACATTCAACAAAACTTGTTTATATATCGTGATGCTAGAAACATAGTTTCTTTCATATTTATAACATGTGCAGTAGTATACTGGTGTTCGGCTTATCGCAGATTAAACAATTTGTTTCTTATTAACGTATTTTTGATTCACGCTACATCAACGTCACTACAAGGATACAATGATCCCTGTCTGGAACATGTCCTGCAATGCCGCAGGCGCAATGATCAATTTCAGTCAAACGGCAATCGCAGTTTCGCTCTTTTTAGAGCTCGTCAGGCGGCCATAGACTAACAAGCGCTGTGTAGGGCAAAGGCACAAAATGGAATCACAGAAACAACTACTCCGCTCGCTAATACCACGACCGGCATTGTTGATTCCTGACTTTCCTGATGTTTCGGTTATAGCAGATTGAACAATTTGTTTCTTTTTAATGCGCCGTTTCATGTTACCTAAGTCTAGTGGATATTGAGCGTCCTGTTTCTCCATGTACTTCTTCAGAGAAGTAAAGAATTTTAAATACTTCTCCTTTTTGAAAAGGTACAACATCTTTCAGGGATAGCAAGCATCGTCCAAGCTTCTTATATGTATTGAAAATTGAACATATGTTGGACCGCCGAAATAATCGTCCAATTTTATCAATAGTGCTATGTTTGTAGAAGAGAATAACATTACCTAACGGTGACTTCTTATCATTCTTCTCTCGCGGAGTTGGCTTACTATGTCATGTAATTGAACGCGTAATGTCTTCAGTGCAATAACCATTCCCTTTCAGAAATTCCGTTTGTTTTTCTGTTTCTGATGTTGAAGAATCTTAATCAGAAATCGAAAGGACTCTAAATACTAGTGAGTTAATAACTGATTTCTTTTGTGCTGGATGGTGGTCTAATATATGTACAATCTTCAATACGCATTAGAAAATTGGACAATGCTTGTGATCCCCGAAAGATGTGGTACATTTTAAATAGAAGGATTATATAAAATTTCTTGCTCCTGTAAAGAAGTGTATGTGGGAGAATCGGGACCTTCCAGTAGACTTAAGGAACATGAACGATGTATTACAGAGAATTTTTCAATCCGCTGCAATTAAATACCAGCGATTTTATACCTAGCACCATGTTTTATAAGACTCAGCAAAAGAAACAATAACAAAATAGTGTCTCATATATGACACTAACATCATCGTATAAATATTTTATATTTCTTTCCCGTTCCTAAAAACAGTTTTTATTATATTTTCTTATAGAAATATTTTCGCCATTCCCGAATATTCTACTTGAAACCAATTATTTAGTATGTCTTTACTGTGTTCAAGATAGGGAATTTTATGGTCTGTATGCTTCTGTATGTGACAGATCAATTTTCATATAAATTTTCGCGCCCTGAGCATTTTTCTTTTGTAACTTTTAATTGACAAATTTGCTTTGGATGAATTCGGAAGTTATTAAAATTCAAATTTAATTTAAATGTGGTATACATCGCTATTCGTACCTATCTTCTAGTTTCTGTCGATATGCTATTCGTTGATATGACAATAAAATAAATCGCAATCGAATATAATGAACGTGATAAAATATATATTGAACAAATTATATTACGTATTTAGGAGGATCGCAGTATAAACTCTAATTAAAATTCATTTTGATATGTGTATTTTCACAGTTAAAATAATTAATTACACTATTTTATGTAATGCAATTATTTGACTAATCACGAAATTGCATTATATACTTTGTAAATTCAAATAGCAAAGGCAAAGTGACTGTTTTGGTTTGTTATAGATCGCTAGGTCAGATGGGCAATTTTAATATATTCCGAGATAATTTGAATTTTATTATAAATACGCTTTAAAAATTAAAAACTAAAATAATTTTAACAGAAGACTTTAATGTATGCCCTGTTAATAAACACAAATACCTAAAGAGAATTAATAAATATTTTATCATCGTTTAATTTTTAAAAATATAGCTTATGTGCCGTGATCTATATCAGGTATGACCGACCTTTGCTTAGCTGAGGGCGTAATTTCGATACTTAATCAGGTCTCGGGCCGTAAGTAAGAAATACGTAGGGAGCATAATCAAACATATAAAAACAAATTAACAAAAACAGATAGAAAAATCAAATGAACATTAATGAGAGATTTGAGTTTGAAGCTGAGAAGCAAGATTATCAATATTGTGGTCAATATCAATAGTACAAAATTCTCAGCTGTGGATACTTTTCTTTGAAAAGATATGTTCTGTAAAATTCGCTTAGTTCCACATCATCAAATTTAGACTTCAAATATGAGTCCTCTTAAAGCTCGGTCAACTCAATTTGTAGGTGAAGCATCTTCCACATTAGACTTACAAGGATTTGCAAAAATATTGAAAAAACTATCCATATTATTAAAATCGGAAAACCGATCAGTGAATTGCTCTGACAGTAGTTTCAGTTGTTCAGCATAGCGACCGTATTCAATGTTTTCGTGACTAAATAATGTTAAAAAATGAAAACAGTTTTTACTTCTCATTTGTGTTTCCCACAAGGGAATCTTGTTGGGACAAACTTTAAGATGACTGTCCGGAAAGACGTCAGAACACACAACAACAAACAAAGTCAAGAAATCATCGAAAATAGCAAGAATATGAAAATATTAAAAACAAACATGGCTAAAGTTAAAAGAAACATCAACGGAATAAAAAATAGGGATGGAGTAGTTGTGACAGATAAAACTAGTGATTTAAAAGTAATAGCAGAATTCTATCAGAAATTGTATAAATCAGAAGCCATTCTAAGAGGAACAAATGTAAACAAAATAATAAATATTGGCTCCGAGGAAATGCCAGAAACAAATTTGGAGGAATTAAAAATAGGGCTCAATCAGATGAAAAAAAGAAAGACGCAAGGCGAAGACAAAATAACTACTGAAATGATAAGAATGGGCGAAGATTTACTATTACAGGCAGTTCAGATACTCCTAAATAAATGCCTCAAAGAGGGGCAAATACCAACCCAGTGGCAAAACGCAGAGGTAATCCTGTTATTTAAAAAAGGAGACAACAGAAACTTAAACTTAAAGAACTACCGCCCTATAAGCTTATTATCCCACTTTTATAAGCTATTAACCAACATAATAACAAACAGACTTACAAAAAAATTGGATTTCTATCAACCTGTCGAACAGGCGGGTTTTAGAAAGGAATTTGGGACGACTGACTACATATAAACAGTTCGCATTCTCATTGAAAAAGCCATCGAATATAACATGCCTCTCCATCTAGCTTTTGTTCACTACCATAAAGCATTCGACTCGGTAGACTCATTTGCAGTAATCGAAGCCCTTGAAAACACTATTGAAACATATATTTGAAACGGCGACATTACATATAAATATAAGCGAAGACATGCAAACGGACAAAACAGTCCGCCAGGGAGATACCATCTCCCCAAAGTTTTTTACTCTCGCCTTGGAAGATGTTTTTAAAACATTGAGTGGGGCATTAAGGGACGAAATGTCGATCGAACACACCTGAATCATTTGCGCTTCACAGATGATATCGCTATAATTAAAAAGGATATTGAGGAATTGAAGCAGATGCTGGAGGAACTTTAAAGGACTTCAGAACGTATAGGTTTACATATGAATATTAACAAAATGAAGCTTACGAGTCCAACAGAGGAAAACCTTGAAATAAAGGACGAGGTTGTAGAACATATCTCAAACTACATTTATCTTGGACACAATATAATTCTGGGCAAGGAAAGTCAAGGCGCTGAAGTCTCTAGAAGAATAAGGCAGAGTTGCTCAGCATTTGTAAAACTGAACTTTATCCTTCGAAATAAAGACTTAAATTAATTTTACCCTGTACATCTATTATAAAATAAATATCAAGAAAAATTCGGCAAATTAGTCTTTACTCGGAACTCTTCTCGTAACGAATTTCGCCACACACAGACAATACAGTTTATATATGAACATCTGAAAGACCTATAGAAAAATGCCAAGTTTTCTGTCTGCATTTATTTTACTTACTAATATTACGCCAGTATTAATATATCAATTTTTTTTTATTTGCTTTTTGCAGTCATCAGCGTCATAAAGAATTCAAGGAAACACAAGACATATTGGAAGCAGTTTATTTAACTGAATAAAACAGGCTACATTAAAATTAATGGGGTGTGGCATTGGCTTGCTTGGAGTTTATAGAGTATACGCGCCAGAACTGATGGTCTTCGTTAATTTATACTATTATGTGAACACTAACTTCTTCCTTTAGAGTATTACTTGGTGCTTAATATTCGACGACATGTACATTAAATTGTAAACCCTGTTTAGCAGTATTTAGAGCTAAAACTAGTCGAATATTTTAAAATGTATTTTGTTAATCACAATGGTATTTTTAATAACTGAGTTGTTAAATAAAACTCCACCGATTAGCCTAAATGCTAAGATTTAAAAATGTAACAGAGCATCTCAACTCACCCAGAGGAATTGCATGAATTACTAATTACTTAAAGTGCAAATTAAATATAAATGAATTTGTAACAAAAAATATCCGGTCGCAGTTTTAGCAACGTATTAGCCTAATTAGCACCAGAATGTAATAGTAATAATAATATCTAATAATAATAATAATAATAAGAGGAGCAAACTTCGTTAACAGAGTATAAAAATCCCTGGCAGTAGGTAAAAATGAAACCCTTTTATAAAAATGTACAATATACGCAATAAACGCGTGAATCGACATTGTACCACCATAACCTCTTGTCGCGCTCATGATTTAGGTAGAGAATCCTGTGTGTTAAGTGGGTTACAGTCTCCCGCGACTAGCGACGGAAGCAGCGTGATGACGAGTATGGCTACTGTAACAACCCAACCACCCCTTGTGGCACCAACCATCGACGTCAGTTTCTGAGGAAATGCATGTCACTAATCGTCAGACCACGAAGGCTAGAATGCCAAGGAAGCATATGAAATGGACATCAGCAATGAATTGTTTTATAATGCGCTCCTATTATAAAATCACCAGATTTGAGACCGACTTAACCACCTACCGGACCGGCATTCATAGTGCTTTCCTTCAGAAATACCCGGATCTTCAGAACACCGAGCAACGCATTGCTGACCAACGGCGAGTAATTTTCCGGAATAAACTTTTGGCTGAACCTATCCTGGAACAACTTAAAGGAGAGATGCAGCTTGAACTTCAAAACGAAAGCGTTGCAACAGAGGAACCCGAGGAGGAAGTACGAAATGAAGAAAACATCGTCAGGACAAGGCATAATTGATAGAGCCAACAACACCCAGAGCAATGAACAAATATCAGTATACAACGAACCCCAAAAAGTTGTTGCTGAGTTTAATGGCCTAGATCCAACGCAAAGACCTAAGCTACCGAAACTTAGGACTAGTCGGGAGACTCATAGTATCCTCAAAATGTTCAACACCATACTAGCAGAGTTTACTTTGAAGAATGACACCCTTGAGAAGCTTCACACACTCATCTACTGCTCTGCCGTCGCCGTTATTAGATGCCATAAACAACAAGTGCATTTTCAGAAAAAAACTGGCAAAGCTATACTCCAACACAAACCCATATGGCAGAGAAGACAATTGACGATTTGAGACAGAAACTAGGAAGACTCACAGAATTTCCCTGCAGCACACTTAAGACGCGCATTAAGAAGATAGATATAAAATCTACCGATCCCAACCATCAACAAAAACTAGATGAATATCAAAACACACTAAAGCAAAAATTAAAAGCTAAAGCAAAACCTCTGCAGAGACACAACAAATGCTCAAAAAGAAAACGACACAACTGGCTCTTCAACACCAATCAAAAACTGTTCTATCGGGATATCAATAACACTAAAGATCAAACCAATTCTGAGAATCCTAGATATCCCATCTTTTGTATATAGATGATATTAAGCTCTGTGGTGGAAACCATAACCAACTAAAAAAGCTTATTGACATGACATGCACGTTCCCATGTGGAATTTAGAATGGAAAAATGTAAAGCCGTAAACATCGAAAAAGGCAAAGTAATTAATCACGATGTAGCCCAACCCAATGGAGAAATAGTTCTAGCGATGAACCAAGGAGGGACCTACAAACACCTAAGATTCCAACAAGCTAGACTGCTCCAGGATAAGCAAGCAAAAACCAAGCTGAAAGAGCAGTACGTTCAAAGAATGCGAGCTCTTCTAAAGTCAGAAAACTGAACGCCGTAAATCTCATTACAGTAATTAACACCTATGATGTACCCGCGCTGACCGACAGTTTCGGAGTCTTGGAATGGACTAACACGGAGCTAGAGGGACTACAACGAACTACTCGCCTAATGATGACCAAGTACGAGTCACACCACCCAAGGTCATCAACTTTCCGAATGACCTTACCACGAAGAGAAGGTGGAAGATATCTTGTTGACTTGACCAATTCGCACTCCCGACATTTGCAAAAATTAAGAAATTTGTTCACCAACAAGGCACAAACATCAAGCCTCTATCGCATAGTTACCTTAAGTGACAACTCGTACTCTCCACTCAATCTCGCAAGTGACAACATTATCCTAAAGTCACTTTCATTCCCTGACAAACAAGAACAGTGGGCTCAAATGGCACTGCACGGCCGACATCACAATGACTTGAATCAGCTACACATAGATAAGGAAGCATCCAACAGGTAGCTGAAGGATGGACAACTATTCCCAGAAATACAAGGATTTGTAATGGCAATACAGGATCAAGTTATTAACACACGAAATTCATCATGAAAGACCGGTCCGTTGAATCCGAAAAGTGTCGGAAATGTACCGAGAGATCAGAGACTATACAGCATATAACATCTCGCTGCACTTACCTAGCAAATGCGGACTACCTCCAGCGACATAACCAGGTATATAACATCATACCCTAGAAGCTTGCCAATAAATACGGGCTCCTGAACACCTTTGTGCCCTACTGTAAATACCAATGAAGTTCAGTGCTTAAAAATAATGCCTTTAAACTGTGCTACGACCGGGAAATTATCGCCGACAGACGAGTGACGAATAATCGGCCTGTTGTGGTACTGGAAACAAAAGACAGCTTATTTGGTAGATGTCGCTGTTCCCAACAATAACAACGTGTTGGATAAATATCAAGAGAAAAAGTCCAAATATGCGGAGTTGGTCATCAAGATATAGCAGATGGCGACTGAATAAGGTTCATGTGATACCGATCATCGTATCATCAACTGGACTAGTTCTAAAAACACTAGAACAGAACCTGAAAATCATAGGACTGCATTGACATCCAGAAGGCAGTCTTGTTCAGTACTTGCCACATAGTGAGAAAATTGTTACAAGACAACACATAGAACTAATAGAAACCAGCCCACTCTTTTTGATGCATGCATCCGTAATGGGCCTGGAATCCAACATTTGCTGAGAAATTGATTGTCAATTTAATATATAAATAATATAAATCAATAATAATAATAATAATTCAACTATGTATTAAAATAATCTAACTTTGTATTAAATTTTTACAACTTGCATTATCAATAGAATTAACGAATATGTCAGCACTAACACTGGGGCCGTATTCTCAACCGGTGGAATTTTAATGAGCATACGTAATATAGCTCTGATTGATCATTAGTGATCTCTCTGATGATTCTTAAGCGTTCGTGTTTGTTGCGTATACTGGAAAATCACGAATTTTCGCAGCGAGCTGGGTTTGGTGGGGGCATTTGATTTTACGAATGTTTTTTTTAACCTGAAACTAATATTTAGGTGTTTAATAAAAAATATTCCAAGTAGTGGATATTAATAATTTAACTTATCGAAAATGCAGATAATAGAGCAGTATGACGGCACAAGAAACGAGGTGAGCCGTTGAACGTTTTAAATAACAAAGATTTTTTACACATCGTGCAACGGATTTCGTTATACCAACAAAGGTTAGTACATTCAAAAGGATTCCAATAAGCTTGTGGTAATTCAAATTTAATAAAATGCAGGTTCTGATTTGTCTTTGAACCTATGCCAATAGAAGCTATCAAATGGATGTGGTCTATAATTTTATGTTTTTTATTTCTTATCCATAAAAAACTAGTTGTAGGAGATCTTGCTGCGAATTTACGCGTTCAAATAACAAGTTAAAAGGAAGTTAAAACTCGGACAACTCTTGTTTTACAATGCTCAGTTTTATTGTGGTATATCGAACAGAAGTGTACTCTTTTAGTATGCTTTTATTGTTTGCTCTTACCAAATACGTTCGTTTCTTTGCGAATTACTAATAATTACATATTATTACATCGAAATGGATATTTATACATTCATGTAACTCAGCTGTGAAACTGACAATTGTTAAACAACCATGCTATTTAGGACGAATTTTACAGTGTTGTCATCACTTACAACTCGCGCGTTAAATCGTATGGTTTTTAACCAGCGAAAAGTCCTCGAAAATTATATTTTCAAAAAGTATACGCAAACGAAACATTCGCATCAAGTCCTCATACGTACGTTGCGAGCATTGCCGAGAATAAGACTTGCTTACTCATTTGAAATCCTGAAGTGCACTTAAACCGATCTGCAAGGGATCGAACGAACCATCATGACCAAATACAGGGTGCATCATCTCAAGGCATGTATGGAGGAAGGAGGGAGAGCTCTTGTTGACATAATAACCCTACATTTTAGCCAACAAAATACATTTTTCAGGAAAGCTCAAACTTCTGATCTGCATACAATTTTTACGCGGACGACAGTACAATGATTTAAACCAAAAGCACATAGACAAATCGCCATCATAAAAGTGGCTAAGTAATGCGTTGCTGCTCTTCCCGGAAATGTTTACAGAAAGGACCCTGCTTTCGGTTTTTCTTAACCCACCTACTTCTTTTTATACTTGTACCGGGATGGGTAATGCAGACCAACATTTAATTATGAGTTTATAATATATTAATACATTTATTATTTGCCCAAGAGAAAATATTTTTAAAAAATACATACACAAACAAATACGTTTTTAAAAAATTATTTAGTTTTTAGGGCAGTTGTTTTTTTATTAATTAGTAACCTTTCTGTCGAAACAATTCTAGAATGCTCATGTATTAAACTGGACAATGGAATTGGCATTATTAATTTATATAGACCTCCCAACGGGGATTTTATCCAATTTATTAATATTTTGAAAGAAATATTAACCCAGGCAACATTTAATTTCAACTCTATAATATTAGGTATGTGGAGATTTAAATTTTGATGGGAGTAGTATGAGCATGAGTTACAAGATGATATCTGACCTTTTTTAATCTTTTCAACTATCCTCGTAAGTAAGTACTCCTACAAAGATGTGCCCTGGACCTAAATTAATCTTTTCTTTTATTTTAGATTAATGTGGTAACTGATAAACCGGAAATGATCAGTAAATATAACAACTTTGACCCCGGTCTCTCTAACCATTTTGGACGGCTTGTTTACTACTGTTCACCTATTTTTCTTAATACAACCGACGAGTTCTTCCGTAATGGTCGTCTTTGTGGTTGTTTCGTACTATTTTCACTCAGTTTATAAGCAAATCAAAGGTCAAACTGTCGATAAAAACTTTAATGAATTATTTTACAACTTTTGCTGAAGCTTCGTGGTCTGTATAACAGAAAAAAAAATAATACAGAAACCAAAAATTACCTTTTTCCAGGGATTATTTAATGAATTAGAGGAACTAAGAAGGCTTAACTGGTTGAAAAACCATACAAATGAGAAAGCGTTTTGGAAAAAGTCTTTCAAAAAACATTTAAATATAAAAAATCAGCCAGAAAAACAACTTTATTATGATAATTTAATGGCCAATTCCACGAATAAAATAAAAATGGTATGGAATAATGTTAATAATATACAAGACAAAAAGTACCAAAAAAATAAAAGAAATCGTTAATCCACAATATAATAAACTAACAGAAAAGCCTAGTGAAGTTGCCTGGATCTTCCTTGGCCACAGTTAACAGTTATTTTGATGGAAACTTTTCCCATAACTACTTTGACTATAAAGCATGTCCCAAATTCAATGTTTTTTGAATCTATTAATAGTAACGAAATAATTGATACAGTGAATAAATTTCCAAATAAGAATTCTGTGGGTTTTGACGATATCCGGAGTGTCTCCCGACTGTCTTAAAAATGCCGTTTTCGTGCCCATATTTAAAGAAAATTTGCCCCTAATAGACCTTTTCTCTACTGAGCTTCTCTAAATATTTAGAAAAACTCGTTTATAACAGAATGTGTTTTCGTTAAATAATAATATTTTTCAGATCGTCAGCATGGCTTTTGTCGGGGGCTGTCTACTATAAGCGCTTGCGCTAACCTTGTTCAATATGTAACAGATAAAATTGATAATAGAGAATCTATAATTTCTTTCTCTTTTGATAACTTAAACGATTGGATCATTCCTTTATTAACTAACAGGACATTAGCGATGAAGGTTGACGATTCAAAGTCTGAACTTTTTGATCGTCGTCTACCCCAGATGAAATACTAAAGTTTTCTTACGAAAACAAAACCTGCAGGGGCAATGGCCCCGAGGAGTTATATACCTAAGCGCTTGTGAGTGTTTGGACAGTTAGATATTGGGAAAGCGATGGTACTTCTGATCGAGAATCTCTAAACCTTTATTTTTAAAGATACGCAGAAGAGTAATTAAAAAAAGTTGTTTAGGAACTTTAGTTTCATGTGTAAATACAAAAACTCTGCTCACTATTCAAAATTTGACTCTTTCTAGGACGTCCTGTAGGTTAAATTTAAAAAATAAGAGGTTATTTATTAGATTTTATTTTGCACAAAAATCAAGTGTTACGTAGGAATGAACTGATAACAGTTTGGTATGGATCCAGGATAGAAAAACAAAATGGGGCCGTCGTCTAGCCTACATATATGAAATTTCAACGCACATGAGCGAAACCTGCAAAAATGTGACAAGAATGTTCATTCAAAGCAGAACCGATGCCGACTAGTCGGGCGTTGAAGAGTGGAGCAGGTGTCTGCGGCGGGTGGGAGAAATCACAAGGCCTCGCCTTGCCACGTTGCTGTCGGGGTCCTCGATAGCTTAGTTGGTAGATTAACATCACGATAAGCAGGAGGTTGTGCGATTACGAGTGCTGACACGACTATCGAACAGGAGCAAATCACTAACGCAACTGCTATATTTTGTAGTAGGAAATATCCTATACCCCCTCCAGTCTACCTGTCTTTATGCACTCCCCCCAATGAGTTACGAGAGTTTCTTCGTTGGCGTCCGAATAATACAGCTCCTGGATCAGACGGTATTCCCTTTCGACTCCCGAAAAACCTTACAAATGCAATCCTAAAATTGCAGCACTTTCCCTCTCAATGGAAATGTGCTGTGGTTATTCAAATACTCAAACCGGGGAAAAACCCCAACAGTCCCTCATCTTATCGACCTATATCCCTTCTTGACACCCTATCCAAATTGCTAGAAAAAGTTATTCATAAAAGGCTTAACATAGCGGAAGAGAGATTGTCTGTCATTCCGGCCGAGCAGTTTGGTTTTAGGCCTAGGCATAATACCACTCTTCTCGCCACGAAGGTGGCCTCGGACATCTTCGGATTTAACAGGCAGCTCCACACTATCATGTTGTTCCTCGACATGGAGAGAGCTTTTGACACCGTTTAGCATGCCGGACTGATCTATAAACTATACGCCATCTTAGGATCTCCTCTTTACCTTATCTCCCTTGTTGCCTCCCATCTAAAGAATTGTACTTTTCAAATCCGTGTTGAAAATCAACTTTCAACTTTTAAACGCATTAGGACTGGTGTCCCGCAAGGTACGGTTCTTTCGCCGCTACTGTATAATTTATATACTTCGGATGTCCCCAAATTTACTAATATAAAAATCGCCTTGTACGCTGACGACACTGCAATCTACGCACAATCATTTTAGGCCCAAGCAACAAAATCACAAATCGCCCACCACCTCACGCTATTCACCCCCAAAAGTGGAAGCTGAGAATTAATTCACAGAAGTCACAGATTGTTGTGTTTACTAAAAAGTTTACCAACAATCGCATACTGACTCCGCTTATCGTAAATGGACATCCTATAACTCCCTCCAAAAAGGCTAAGTATCTTGGTATCATATTCGATGAGAGAATGTCCTTCAATGCACATGTGAGTAGTCTTATACAAAGTACTTTTGCTTCCCAGCAAAAATCTACCCACTCATCTCCCCACGATCAGTACTCAACCCGACAAACAAACTGAAAATATACAAAGTCGTTATCAGACCGATGCTCACATACGGATGTCCCGTGTGGGTTCAGGGGTTCCAGAATCGAATTCTTCCAGCCGCTATTTCGGCTGACCGCTAACTTAAAATCACTGACTTGCTTGCCATGACGGGCATGGAGACAGTTGCTGATTTTATTGAAAAGTCTGCAACGAAGTTTTACCTACATGGCATTCATGCTTCTGATTTGACTACACACATCACAGACGTAAGATACGTAAGACGTGCATATCAAACACGGGCCTCTGTACAAACCACTACCCCTATTTTTCACTCCCCTTAATCATACAACGCCAATTCGCTCATCGAATTTTCCATTCGCTTAATATTAGCTAGCCTCTCAAAACGATACTAGATACACGGACTAATGACAAACAACAAGCTCCGACCGTTACACATTTTGTTTAATGCTAGGGGCTTGTTGAGAAACAATGTCAACACCACAGTTTCTGACTAAACAACGACCTGCGACCTACGACCGCTTGCCTTGTATACACCAAATCGTTGTTATCACACGAGTTTACAAGGTTGACACAATGCGTAGGTGCGCTGCCTCTAATCAAAACATTTATATGACATGTGTATATATGAGGAACCGGATCACGTCGGAAGCATTTCTCACACCGCAACCATAAATTATCTCTTTAATTCTGCTTTTCAAAAGTGCAGTGTTCTTTCCCTACTACATTCCGATGTTTTAGGAGACGAACACTGCATACAGTTTCGAAACACTTCAAGATGCAAGCCACGCTAAAGGGAATATAATCACGTAATATTCCCATATATAGTTCCTATATTTCTAGAACAGCAACAGTTCACTGTTTTTTCCCTGTATTACTTTGATGCAATCTTGTTGTCCAGCTCTCCCTCATTCAAGTCACTACCGCCGCCTGTGGTTCATCTGATTTATCCAGCAATCGAAAGTTCTTGAATAAATACTTAAAAGTATAGGTGTGAGGACCCCCGATCTGCTCCTGTAATCCCTGCAACTTTACCTTGGCAGAACAGCGGCCGCCTGTTTAGACAGGAAATTGTTCTTCCCCCCCCCTATGGTGCGCCTGGCGTACTAGGGAAGGAAGCACGCCCTTTGTATATATTATATATATATATATATATATATATATATATATATATATATATATATATATATATATATATATATATATATATATATATATATATATATATATATATATATATATATATATATATATATATATATATATATATATATATATATATATATATATATATATATATATATATATATATATATATATATATATATATATATATAAATTGCTTGTATATAGAAATGTTTAAATAAATGATTGGGCATGTGGGAGGTTGTGGGTTCGAATCCCACTAGAGGGCAGATTTTTCCACATTTTATTGCCTTTAATTTAAAAATTTACTTTGCCTTTAATTTCAAAACTTTCTCACCGGTTTGGGTTTCCATAACCGACAAAAACTCACCTTTTCAACTTAAAATTGGGTTAGTTGGATAGATGCTCTTATAATAAAATGATAGATGACTATAGAGAAGACATCGAATAATATTTCTTGGGTCGTTTAAGATTATGTTTAAAATCTTTTGAAGGAGTATATGTAGTTTTTCAAAAGGTTTTGAATCTATAGATATGTGTTAAAACTCAAATGTGTTGGGATGCCTTTTATATTCACAGATCTTGCAATTAATAATATAACTAGCTAGGTACAAGTGTGCGAGTAATATTTACGTTTTATGTAGTTGTTATCGAAAAGCCGTCTGAAAATCGAAAAGGATAGAGGCAATTTTTTGTTGGAGTTAAATTCCTTAAATGCTGGCATGTGAGGCTCGTATATAGTATCTTGTTGTGTGCAAGGTGTCTTAATTAAATTTGGTTTATTGATAATATATTTAGAAAAAGATTGTTGTGAAAGTATAGGATTAATCAATGACATGTGACTGAATCCAAAAGAAATTTAAGGAATTTATCAAAACCTAATTTTTTGATATATATATATATATATATATATATATATATATATATATATATATATATATATATATATATATATATATATATAGGGGGCTTGAAAATACTTTGGTTTCTATGTTGTACTTCGTTGAGGACATTGTGATTGTAGGTTTAGTTTTGATGTTGTTGGTCTAGTGGCAGTAATACAACAATAATAATTGTTTGATTGTTGATTATAAAATAATTACAAATGGAGCTTCAAAATTTGGTCTAGGATGGATAAGACATGAAAAAATGTGCTATAGACAATAACCACATTTTATCTACATAGGTTTCGATGTTATTCCAGTGACGGAGATGGACAGCTTGTAATTACTGTACGTAATACTTAGACCTTGAGTCTTCTTAATCTGCTCCTTGATAAGAGAAAATATTCTACGTATTATAGGAACTTAGATTTACATTGAATTTTGGTTTTTAAAGCTACCATTTATAGCATTTACAGTGCAATACTCATATTACCAAAACAATTAGTGACATGCAGTTATGCATTAAAATATACTAGTTATCACTACTTCATATATCTAAATTAATTTTATTTACTTTTTTATTAATTGTATGTACTTTCTGCGTCATTGCTTCGTTATTTCCTTAAAAACATTTTACCCCGTCCTAGCTGAAAATAACATGAAATATTCGTTTCAATACAGAAAATATAAATCACAAAGCTAGGAGACACTGTCAAGCCAGTAGTGGTTGATATTTAGGCCTTCTGCAACTGAGTTACGACCATTGTTACAGCTTCTTTTTAGAAATAGATGGAAGTATTAGGGAACAGTTAGACATTTACCGAATTTTAAACTCGGTTCTACGTATGACGGTAATTGAAAGGGGCTTTCCGAGCTGCAGCATCCTGCCAGTCTTGCAGAAATTAATTTTCAGTAGTTTAGGGAACTTTAACTGTATTTCGTACAGTTGAAGTTGGTATAAGTCTTAAGATTTAATCAAATAATAACTTTTTGTAATTGCACATAAATTATAAGCTTTAAGTTTATAATTTTATATAAAAGTAAAGCTTGTTGAGTTCAATTTTGTATTATAATATTAGAAATTGTCAGTACCTTTTTTCTAATTAATGAAACTAAAGGTGACTATATTTAGTGATATTGCTATTATTCGTGTATATAAACGGAGTAAATAAAACTATTTCGTTTATTTTGTGCCCTACTTGGTGAGTTGCCTAAATGCAAAATATTTACTGTTGATTAAGTGGTTGTATTTACACATAGTGTCAGCTTTCAGTATTCGTAAAATATTTCGTTAAATCGTATTTTTTAATGTAAAAACGCACTATGAAATCTAAGTATAAATACTTTCAGTCCCATTTATAAACGCAAAAAAAACTCAACTTTTAAAAGTAATTCAAAACGATAGTTTAAGTACATAAACAAATCTTGTTCACAAAAATCTTAAGTAAAACTTTAAAATCACTCTAATAACGTAGTAGGCTACAAGAATCACTTTTCCTATGCTTTTACATGCAAAAGATCTCAAGTGACGCGGTATACCCGGTCGGAATCTAAAATTCAATTGGCACTGAAATAACTCATTTAAATCAAAATAAATAAAGATTCTAAGAACAATCAATCCTGCAATAGTATTATACCATTTTGTTGTTAACCTAAATAATTTAACTAGATATCATAAGCCCTTCAGGCAAAAAAACAAGAGGCAAGTTGACTCGAATTTTTTCAAAACACTGCATCAATAAATGGATAAAATATAAGCCCGTCGACAACTTACATCAGTTCATCGTTTGTATTCAGGTGTGAGAATAACAGATGATACAAAAAAACCTCATTTGCGAATTTTAAAATCTCATATACAGGGCGATACAAGAGCTCCAGAGGTATTACAAAAATAAAATGTTTTTGTTTGTAAAGATATTTTTGAAATTCGGAATATGAAACGTATAGTCAAAATACACTGTTTCGAAAAGTTTGAGTCAAATCAGACTCATAACATTTTGACCCAACCCCAATACCCCCCATAAAACCTAAACTAGTATCGATATTAAGCTCAAAACCAAACAGAAAGGTATAATTTATCATAAGCTTTATTTTGAATCCTAGCATGACCTTTTTGGACAACTTTTGATTTTTAAGTAAAATTATTCGGAGAAAATTAACTTTATATTTTCACTCATTTCACTCAAACGAAAAGTGATAAAAATAAAATTTATTTAAAAAAAAATGCGTATTTTTACGTTTTTTTCGAACTAGACAGGGAACAGCTGATCGGGCGGAACTTCTACAAATGTTAACCTAGCGCGCCCATTCTAGTATCAAAAGATAGGAAAAAATAAATTATTTCTTTTATCTAAAATAACATTTTTTTTTTAATTCTCAATAGAAAAGCTAATTTTGATCAGTTTTTCATTTTTCACCGAAAAACGTCCGTTCGCGACAAAATAACACCTTTAAGGCTACGGCGACGATAAATAAAATATACGTAGAACACTATTAAATAACCATCCAAGGACTACATAAATCTGGTGATTTTTAACAGAATTTAGGAAATCAAATTTATAGAAAAAGTCCAGAAAAAATCACAGGCATAGATTTTCGTAAATAGAATACGGGAAAACCATAAAACATAAAAATAACTTAAGACAAAACATAAAAACCGATTTCCCGGGAGCTCCAAATTTTGCTGCTGCTTTTACATGTCTGAGAATAAGACTGACCAGATTTCCAGAATCCCAACAATCCAGTTTTGCTCTGATTGGTGCAAACGTACATTTTGGGCGGATACCGCGAAAAGCAAACAAAACTGAGGCGTTTTTTTGGCCACAAAATCAGTAAGTTCAACAAAATCGTTAAGTTAACACGTATAGTACCGAAGACATCGAGAAGAAATTTTCCTTCCACGGTTTACTTTTTATAAATAACTATTGTTAATCTTAACGCTTAAAACTTAAACGCATTTTGTTCTCAACTTGTGATTAAAATATTTTTCTTAAACTGCGAGCTAAACATTTCAATTTTAAACTAAACCATATCTCAAATGAGTATTATTTAACGCCAAAAATAGTTTGCTTTAACCTATAAGTGTCAATTCAAATTTGTAAATAACAATTTAAAGTTCTTAAATTCTACCTTAAGTGAGTCGAGCTTTTCATTCACGAAATACCGATTCTGTGACTTTTAAAGGTTCTCTCCTCTCCGGTTGCTAGAATGTGTTTTCCCAAATCAGGGCATGTATATGCTTAGGATAGTAGGTGTAGCTTCGAAAATACACTTTTAAATAATCCCTACACACTATTGGCTCGCACAGCTACTGAAACTTAGGAGCTCTCTTAACAGTAGAGGCTTGCCTGGAGTAAGTGCATTAGAAAAACCGTGCAGTTATTATTAACAATTGAATATTTTTTATTTATTATTTTACCGGTGAATGATGTACATGTATTAGTGGTGTGTTGTAACTGCCATACCTTAATAATTTCGCGACTAATATTTGTTTTTATTGTTGCTAAATTGTTTAACAAAATTTTAATTGTTGCTAACGTTTTGTAGAATGTTAATCACGTTTGATGACCGTTGATGTTTTTTCGACTGTAAAGTTCTTTTGATAGTAATTTCAACTAAGCTTTCTAGTCAAAATGTGAAATTTGGACTTTTTGCTATAAATATAATCAGCTGATTGCTACCGAACGTAGTGATTAGGCCATACGTTGTATTTAATAAATCAAAAGGATTAGTTGATAAACACCTGAAAGAGAATTTTTATAACGTTTAATGAAAAGAGGAACACTTTCCCACCAAACCCTTCGGGGTTAGCCCCATTAAATAACTACCCTGCTCATAACAACACCGTAATATTGACACAACTAAAGCATGAAAATAATGTAACTAGTTTTAGTAACAGTAGTCATAAGCATGAACTTATTAATAATAGTAACCAACCATATGAAAATGGGAACCCGAAAAAAGAATCTAATAGTCTGATTCATGATTATTCTCCCGCGTGTAGAATAATCATGAAAAATCTGACACTTCATGTAATGCCAATTTGGGGGCTTAACATGATGAAAATGAAACTTTTGTTTTGCCTAACGTGCTGGCCAGCCGACGTCGCTGTCCTCAGCATCAAATTTTCAATGACAGTTCCTTGGAAATAAATCAAGAAATAAGAGGAACTTAAACTTGCTGATCATTTAGCCAACATTCTTTAGTGTCCGCTGATTGCAGTACTGAATATAAAACTTTTGATAAAGACACCAACGTTGACAGTGGTACCCTAGAGGTACACAATCTCATCAAATTTAACGACCTTGTGCCGATCGTAACCAATGAACAAAATGCTACAGGGGAAATTAATAAACAATCGGCCTTAAAAGCCGACGTTTCAGTTGGGTATTTTCACCATCATAAGATACATTTACATAATAACGTACCTATAAGAAAAACTAACCCAGTTAATTCAAATTCTTTAACAAAAAATATTAACACTCCTTTTTCAGTTCAGTGATCCAGAAGCCATGTGAGGACCCAACCACAATTATTATTTGGCCTACAACGGCACACGGTTCAGTACGAATCATATTTCTAAACCACAAACCTTAAATTTCGATTTGTAGAAGATTTCGATTATCAAATATGTCCACCATTAGAACATGGCATCCCTGGTAGTGAAACCTATCAGAGAGATTCTGTGTTCCGTGATTCAAAAATTTGTCAAAATAATAATTCAAATAAACGTTTCCAACATTCACGCCATCCCCATGTTACATCAGTATACATCACAAGTATTGGAATCGTGAAAAAATCACCATCCGAAATTTTTTTCAGATTTTCACGTTTCAGATTCCCCAAATGTCTAAAAAAAGCCTGGTGGATAGCGGACCCAGTTTTCTATAATTTTTATTTTAATAATAAATATAATATATTTTCGATTGAGTCCAAATTACTAAAGAGTACAATTTTTTTCTCTCCGGTAAAAATTTGTGGATTTGATTAAAATTATTTTTAATATTTGTTCAAAAATTTTTAGAGTCGGATAAAAAACTATGGCAATTAAACCAATCATAGTTGGACGCAAATATTACTGGTAGTAAACCACTTGAGAGTATATCGGCAGGATTGTCAGAAGAGTCATTGCCAAAAAAATGTGAAACGCTATTGGATACAAACATTTTCTAACGGTGTAAATGCGATTTGTCCAATATAACACAATCTGAATCCGTATAAGCGTAAATTTTACTAATAGAAATATAATTGCGGTAGTTATTAAAAAAAAAAACCTCAGCTTTGCCAGTAAAACAGCGATATATAATTCGAAACGTGAAACTGTTATTTTAGAGAGCCGTACAATTTTGGTTTAAGAGGAAAGGAGTTTAGCAAAAATAGTTTTATTATTCACCCCATATGTATATAAATAACTGTAGGGTAATATCTCTCGGAGGCATCGTAAAAACCGTAGAGCTCATATAAATAGTCAACATTTTTAAACATTTGTCTGTGGCATTTAAATTGCTTAACATTGGCAACTCATTTTTATACTGCGTCCAAGTACAAAGAACATCCAATGTAGATAACCACTACTTTTGCAATAAAGTTTTGTTATAAAATTTACCAGAGCTATTGTACGGACCAAAAACTCTGATAATAGGTTGCGTTTCTTACAGGGGCGATCAATTAAATTGACTTGAAATAAAGAACAATCCCTAGCGGGATTCCATTGTAACCCTAATCCCTTTAGGGTTGTATTGTCAGATTTTAATTTAAATGCGCGGGAATTGTTTGATAAACAATCAGGGTTAACATGGGTCGACAATCATTTGACCATTAGAAAGTGCTACACATTTTTGTAATATAAGTTCAACGGGTAAATTTTTTGTCTATTACCTTTAATTTAAAATTATCATAACTAAAATAACTTATTTTTATGTAGTAAGACGGCGTGACCGTATGCTGCATTATATTACGCGTTCTTTTCTGGTGTGTGTTATTGTTACGCACGCCGGTTAAGATAAGGGTTTTATTCCAAATGCATCCTTAATATTTAAAGCGGGTCAGAGTACTGGAGATAACCACGGCAAAATGAACAGAGACAATGTTTGATCCAGGAAATTAAAACACCTACAAAATCATCCTTAAAAACGGGTATGGTAAATTTAGCTATAAAATAGTGGTACATATATAACAGCTTACACATTTATTGCACAATTATATTGAAAAGACTTTTCTGTTGCCATTTAAAAAAAAGCATTTCATGTCACAACATAAACGACATAAGGTTGTACTTAGTTAGAGTTAGTAGAAAATCGGGAAAAAAAGAGGATATGGCAACACTATTGTTCTAAAAATATTTAAAATCAAGTTTTGTTAAGGCAGTCTTCCGGTTCGTCTCGTCGAATGCAGACCTCTGTGTTGATAACATAAGTGGTGCCACGTGTTCGGTTTTGCTGCTTTATTTCGGGGGGAAACGGGAGACTCAACCGCTCAGAGTGGAAACTAACGACCCCGCTAGAAAGGGAGCAGACGCTGTGAACGTGTGAGGCCTAGTTGTTCCTGTATTCTATCCCGTTCGTCTGCCGCAGTTCTACATAGAATATTAGCGTAATGGCCACTATGTGGCGGGAGTGGGAGGGGTAAGGGGATAGCTTGAAAGAAAAGGTTATCTCGTGAGACCAGTAACTCTCAAGGGGCATCTAGTGGAAACCAAGATGCATTAGAAAAGTTTTTAAAGAAAGTCAAATTTAAAGATTTTGAAATACACGGGGTGATCGGGAGCTCAGAGCTCGCCATCCGGACATCCCACCGATAACGTCCCCAAACCGGAATAAAGTGTATCTCGCTCCGAGGGTCGCCGGATAAAGCGAGTAAGCTCCGGACGGGGAGCAATCTGGCAAGTTGCGAAGTGCAGTGCCAAAAACATATATTGGAAAGGAAAGTTTTGTTAAACCACCCAAACTTTCATTCTATTATTTATTACTAGTAGAACCCGGTTTAGTTCATATACACTCAGGTTGTGATTAAGAAAAAGACAACTAATTAGCATCTTTAAGATGTTAACTTCATCCATAACATAGAAAACTCACTCTCTCGATATTGAAAGTTCTGCATCTATTATTCAAATATCGGATATAGAATTAACTCATCTTTTATTCCGCAAGGCAAGAATTAGGTCAGCAGCAGAAATGGTTTTCATAAGGAAATGTAATAAAAAGCCAGAAATCTATCGAGAGAACTCTCTTTAGAGACAAAAACATATTTTTCACTTTAAATTGTTAAGCGGAGTTTTAAAATTACCAACAACGGCTTTTATTATTATTTACTTAGTAATATATTTCTCAATCGCTTACAACCACCAATATATTTTTTAACCTTGAAGACCTTTGTCATTTTTTTTTAGTAAAATGTTTTTAATTTAAATGGTAGTAATTCCAGATAATTCCAGTTATACAATTATGTTAAAATCTGGGTTTTCAATAAAAACTATTTAAAAATAAAACGACCTTGCCTTTATACAGGGTATTTCAAAAAGCATGGGATATCGGTTAATTATACTTTATTAAGTCATAATAATACTCGTGGGTTAAGAGTTTCGATACAGGTGGCTGTATGCTGCTCCGTGGTAATAGAGTATCAAGTCCAGCGAGGATTTCGAATGTTCTCTTGGTAATCACAAATGTCGATTTTGCTTCTGTTGGTGATTGCATCGACTTTAGGGCTCAGTCTGGCTGTAAGAGTATCAGCAACTGAACAATAATAGTTATTTGAGATGTCTGAGTACATGCCTGGAACAAATGACCTAGATTGGCTATCTTGACCTCTGAGTTCATTAATGCCCCAACTTTCCATCTGGACATTACTAGATCTAGCCAGATGCCTCGAGTAGGGCATTTGCTTTGCCAATTATATTAATTTTCGTTGTAAAGAAAGAAAATGCTTATCATTTGTATACATTCTAATCACATGCAGACATCTCATATTCTCCACTGAAACTTTCAAACCCTTAGTAATCCAAGGTTTTTTTATTTTTGATCTTGATCTTTCGGCATGAAAAGACGGTATCAAATGTATCCAGTAAGCAGAGATGAAAGCTTTCAAAGGAATTGTGACAAATATAAAATTCAGGGGCTACCTGACCAGTACTTCAATATGAAAAGAAGAAATATTTTTTGCACATTATTTATAAAAGAAAGTAAAACATTTTCAGAAGGTTGTACTCACTGCTATGCAACTAAATTGAGATAACTTCTTGGGAAAATCAAGCATATTTTGAACTTACGCCATGACTGTAACATAATGGCTGAAATTCCTCTTTCCGATACTAAATTTATGCATTGGAACCGAGAATAAATTTTTATTTTTTTTCCTTAATTGAGACTTAAATATATCTATAATATATCTATAATAATTAAGATGTATGTAATCTTTTTTTATACCAATCAAAAAATATTGAATTGTGGAAGCTGACTAGAGACTGGCAGAAGGGGCGTGCAGTCCATGGAAGCAGGGGAAGCAGGGCTTCCCCAAAAAAATGACAAAACATCTTCTAAAATGTAATTTTTGAAATAGGAAACCATTAATTTAGTTTATATTAAAAATGCTAAAATATTATCTTAATTATCAAACCCATAATAAATGCGGCCTTGACTCCAACCCAGTCACAATAGAAAATGGAATAGAACCTATGCGGGCCGCTAGCTTCTCTGAAGCCAAGTCCTGTAAGGTTAATTTCCTGTGAATCGAGCCAGATGTTATTGAACTTTCCACCGGCTGTTTGCAATTTTTTGCATTTCAGTCGCGTTCTTTAAGTGGGGGCGGAAGCTATCGTTGGAGTAGGTTCTTTGTTTGAACGGCTATCCGTGTGGTGTCTGATACGTACGTCGCGTCGTGCATGGTGCGATATGGAAGACAATAATACGGACGTGGATATGCAAATACCGTCAACTGTCGGTAATAACGTTGAAAATGTTGGAGAATTTAGTAAGAAGAGTGTGTGTGAATTTGTGTTGTGTCTCTTAATAATAAAGGAATTTTCAACATTAAACCTCGCTGCTTCGAATAATTTCCAAAGGAAGGGCAAAACCGCCTATGAAAAATTTAACCACAAAAATGAAAAACTGTATTAGACATTTTTATCCGGAAAAACAATACGAACAATTTAAATGGCTAACAGGGTGTGAAAATATAAGTAAATTATTTTGTTGGCCATGTTTACTTTTTGAAAATGAAAAAGTCTCTAGAATAAAACTGGTTTTTCCGATTTAAACAATTTTCATAAAGCTGTAAAAAGACATTATGTCCAAAGCGCATGTGCAGGCCGTCATAAAAGAAAAAGTCATCGGCAAAACCAGAATTGAACACGCCCTTAATAAACAGTTGGAAATTAGTCACCGCCAACACAATGAACTAGTCGATAAAAATAGGCAAATATTAAGAAGACTTATCGATGTTGTTTGTTTTGTCGGACAGCACGAATTGGGATTTAGAGGTCATGACGAAACAAGGGTTTCTTCAAAGAGAGGAAATTTTCAAGATTTACTTAGTTTAATGACTAAATATGATGATTGCTTAAAAAATTATTTAGAGCAGTCTAGCGTTTTTCGCGGAAAGTCGAATCGAATCCAGACTGATTTAATATCCGCTGTTGCAACCATTATTCTAAAAAGAATTAAGCAAGAGATTGGCGAGGCGCGGTTTATTGCTATTGTTCTGGACGAAACAACTGATATCACTAATTTTAGCCAATTATCTATAGTAATACGCTCCATTACAAACAGACGGAAGTATTCAAGAGCAATTTTTATGTTTTAAGAATGTGTTCGAAAATCGTACACCAGATGCATTATATACCGTAGTTTATAACGTTATCAAATACATTAATGGAGAGAAAAAATTAGTTGCTCAAAGCTATGATGGAGCTGCAGTGATGGCAGGACAATTAGGAGGTCTGCAAGCTAGAGTTCGAGAAACTTTCCCAAGTGCTGTGTTTGTCAATTGTTTTGCTCATAAATTAAATTTAGTTTTATCCCAGTCCATCAATCATATTAAAGAGTGTAAAGTATTTTTCGTTACCTTAAGTGGTATGGCTGCTTTTTTTTCCAAGTCAACAAAACACACACAAGCTTTGGACTCCATTGTCCACAAACGGTTGCCCAAAGTAGCCCCTACTAGGTGGAACTATAATGGAAGACTTGTGTTAATAGTATCTGAAAATCGTGAATCACTGATTGAACTATTTGAGAATATAATAGAAAATAATGAAACGTGGCACTCAGAAGTAATAAATAGTTCGAGGGGGATTTTGGACTGTTTGAAACGAGATTTTAATTTTAATTATTTGTTGAACATATTTTCAGAAATATTTCCATTCTCGGACAATGTTTTTAATATATTACAAACTAAAACAAATGATATTGCTTTTTGCCTAAAAAAGTGGATGATTTTAAGTCCATGTTAAACCAAAAAAGAGATGACTTTGACCTATTTTGGGAGAAAACGATGACGTTAAATGTAGAGCCACAAGCCAAGCGTCTTCAAACAGACAAGGTGGGAGATGTTCAAACATCATACAGACGACTCTTTTATGAAATAATAGATCAAATTCAGCAACAAATAAACTATAGATTTAACGGTTTAAATGATTTGAAATGCTTCGAGCTCTGCAGTTTTGATGCATTTAAAGGAAAAAATTTTCCAGAAGATGCGTTTAAATCTCTTCTTCTTCATTATGGCCAGTTCTTCGACCGAGTGTTACTGCGATCTGAACTAAAAGTGATTTACGAAACTGATAACATTAGGGCAAGAAATAACGCTAAGGAACTAATGAAATTTTTAAAAGACAAGGAGGCATCTTCCAGGCCTACATCCAAGTGTCGAAATTGTGTGAATTAGTATTGACAATACCTGCCACAAGTTCATCAGTAGAACGCAATTTTTCAACACTAAACGTATAAAAAATTTCGTGAGAAATTCAACAAATTCAATTGCAAGAAATGATCGAAGAATCGAATTACATTGCAAATAGGTAAGTTTCTAAAAATTGCTTCCCTTTCTTAAAATTTTACCGCACGCCCCTGACTGGTAGGTATATGGATTTGAAAACGTATAAATTATAATGACAAGTTTCTGATTGTTATTACTTATTACTATTATTTCTCTCCCTAGGAGCAACTGTTAGAGCTGTATTGTATAATAAATTTTTTAATCATTTTTCAGAGAAGAGAAGTCTTAATCTGTGGACACTAAACTGATTCGGATTGTACAGAAAACAAGTCGTAAAGTTATAAGGGACATGTGCAGTAATAGAAAATTTGCGGAAGAACGTGAGTATCTGAATAAATGAATGAAGCTATACTGGTGAATACGCAATATATACACATAAACATTTAAAGGAGAGTTTTCGCAATTCAAATCAAAAATAATCAATTAAGTTTAAATAAAAAAATTATCAACTCGAAAATCGTAAAAAAACACAAAAATTCTATTTATTTATAATAAAAATTGAAAATAATAATAATAAATTAAATTAAATAAAAGTAATTTTAAAAACAAAAAAAAAATAAGAAAAATAAAAAATGTAATAATAAAACAATTACCACGCCCGTATGTTATTAATCGTTTTCATATATACTTGATGTGTAATACGCTACATTAGATATGAATATGTCACCGCGATTATACAAAATTTGATAAGGTAAATATTTTTCAGAGGCCTATTAGTCGGTTTTGTTAAAAGCCAAAAAATCATCTATAAATTCCAATTACATTTTTAACCATAAAATATTTTGTTATTGTTCGACGAGGTTTGCGTCATGTAGGAATACACGTATTCGTAAAAATAACTAAAAGAAGACTTCTTATTTGTCTTAAATATAACTTGTATATAAAAGCAGACATCTTATTTGTCTTAGACTTTCGAGAATGATGCGACGCTGTTATACACCTGCGTAACGGTCCTCATTAATTTGTGGAAATTTGTTTTCTAAATGACCTTCTTTTACTTCCAAACACTTTTAAATTCTTCTTTGACAAGAGTTCCGCACATTATTCAAAATTTCAAGCGTTAGTGCTATTATTCTTCTTTATAAATCCATACAAAAATCTAAAGGCGTGATATCAGGAGACCTTACCGGTCAGTTTACCGGGCCACCACAACTCAGACTTGGCGCGCAAAGTATGGCGGGGCACCGTTTTACTGAAAGTACAGCTCTCTTGGTTGATCTTTATCGTTTACAAGAAGTTGGGCTAAATTTTGCCTTAAAAAATCATCATTTATTTCCTTATTTAAGCGGCCTTCAAAAAAAAAGCACAATGATTCTCCTAGTACAGCAGACTAAGTATTGGATGCTGATTGGCAACAGTTCTAATCCAGTGAAGATTGTTATATGCTCACTCAATAAGGCATATCGTTCACCTAAAATTTAAAAGCAGGAAATTCACAATGAACTGCAGTAGCAATTCGAAGTAAAGAAATATACTTGACTACGATTAGTATGTTGCCTCATCCGAAAAAATTATCTTTCTTAAGAAATCATTATTTTCTTGAACTGTAACATATCAACCAACTACAAAATGTTACACGATTATGAAAATCTTTTACGTCTAATACCTGATGATGAATACGATAAAAATGAAAATTGTATCAGATACTCAGTACATATTTTTAACACATTCTCGAATCAGTAGCAAGTTGTCTAGAACCAATGTGTCGATTTAAAGCAAGTACACCAAGAATTCTTTGTGACACGAAGATTTCAGGTATTGCCTCCTTAATATTCTAGTCACTTAAATGCCATACGAGACTTTGGAATGCTACAAAATCTAACAGGCCACAATTACCTAGTTTATTGGTAATTTCTTCTCCAAGTCAATCTCAATATTGTAACTTTTTTCCACAGTTGTAAATAAATTCGGACCTTTCTTTTTGCAACTTTTGGATGGTAGGACTACCTAGTTGGGCTATTCGAAGTTATTAATCCAAAAGATATCATCTACTAAACTTTCTCATACACTGGCGTAGCAGCTCCCCCTAATACATTTTTGTTAATAATATAATTTATGGTACAAACACGGCGTAAGAAAATATACAACCGAAAGTAGATACTACGGAATTAGACAAGTATTATTTCCCTCGTAAAAGGGAAGTATTGTAATCGTGAAAAAATCACCCTCCGCGATTTTTTTAGATCTTTACGTTTCAAGGTCCCTAGATGACGAAAAACATGTTTTCTCAATTCCGTCGGTCTGACTGTCAATCTGTCGCTGTGTCTGTTCGCGGCATAGCTAAGAACCTTAAGTAGGTTTTTAGCTATGCTATGCCTACTTAAAAATTAAAAGTCGTTTGGGGATGACATGGTAACATTTTGGTAAAAATGCAAAATGGCGGCCTATAGAAACATTTAAAAAAATATTACTAAAAAATTTCTTATCCAATTTATCTAAAATGTTACATAACAATCAAGTGTTTATTTAGGAATTAACTGATAAAATTTTGGTACGAATCCAAGATGGCGGAACAAAGTTGCGGCTTAATAAAATATTTAAAAATTCAGCTTTAGAAACGACTTAATAGACTGATTTCAAACCGCGTGCCATAACAAATTGTGGTATAGAGATGAACTAGTACAACTGTAGTACTAACTCAAGATGGCGGAACAAAACGGCGCACAGACGGGCAAAATTTCAAAAAGCTGGCCAGAACCCCAATTCGGGAAGATTGCCATTTCACACTTTTACGCGTCTAGGGGCTTTAATAGATTATTGGGCTTTTTAAAATTAGAAATTCCGTAGATGGCGCTCTTCGTTGAATACGGTGACAATAGTTGAATGTTAAATGTTGTTCGCGTAAGTGTTTTTGCGAAAAAATATTGGCTGTTTTTGTGTACATATTGTAGACATTATAGTGCTCAAAGTAAAATGGATTGTACTCCTGGTGGTAAGTAGTACCTTTAGCTATACTATTTATATAAAATAATAATATTTTTTAATTATGTGTATTTTATACAGAAATAATTTTCTGGAGTAGTGCAAAATTATAGTTTTAATTTTATTGTTAATATTTTAGTAAACTTCCGGGATCTTCCGGGCTTAACTTTCTGGAAAGTTGTGTAGCTGAATACTTTAAATAGTAAATGGAGAAAAAATATTTTCCGCTTTTGTCTGCCTTTTTGAGATAACTTAATCAACTTTGTTTTGTGTCACTTGGAATTTTCCCCAATTTATCGCTTTCAAATCGTTTAGGGCTAATTATTTTTATTTATTTCAGGATCAAGGGACGTAGATCCGGATGAAAATATTGTTTTAAGTATGAGAACGCTTTCTGAAGTAATACTGACATGCAATTCAACAAAAATTGAAGCTAATTGCGAATATTTGCATTCGTATGTAAAAGATCTAACTAATTGCCCTGAAGTATTATCTAATGTAATTAAACAAAAGCTTTCACATTTTCTTTCTGATTTTAAATTAAAATATAAGACTGCCCAATACAAGAAAGATATTTTGCCCAAAACAAAACTTGGTTGGAAACAAATTTAAAATTTCATTTTTTTGTGCAATCACCTACAGCGAGTTTAGGTGGTCGCCCTGCTGTTAATTTCCAGACTAGTAGCGAACGAACAAAACGAAGACAAACCGAATATGTTGGATCAACAATGAGTTCCTCAGAGCCTGTGTATGCTGCTCAAATGAGTCTGCGCGCTGAAGGAAGTATAGATGCTGCAGCTGTTATAAAAGATGTACAATTTTCAACCCCAAAAAGGGCCCAGAACTATAGAAAGGCATATAAAGGGAGAGCTGAAAAAGTTGATCAGCTATCTGGTGATAAAGCATTGTCAGTATTTGTTAAAGCAAATAGACACCAATATCAGATCATAAGGAGTGAAGATAAAAAACGTTTTCCATCGTATAAGAAGATTCAGGAGGCCAAGGGGCGCTGTTACCCAAATCGGGATGCAGTTACAATCACGGGGCAAAAAGCTGAAGTAAAATTACAAGCCTTACTAAACCATACTGCCCATCGTATAGTGGAGGTGCAAAAAGATGTATTGGAAACATTAACAGAACCTCAACTTGCTTGTTTGACACTTAGGTATAGCCAATACAAGCAAAATTTTGACAGCGATGAACGTTCGGATGCCAGTATATTTTTAACATCCTTTGTGCCACTTCTATTAACATGCGACGATCCAAATAAATCTACAAACAAAATAGTTTGGCAAAATCCACGTCCAGGCTCACCCCGCTTTTCGTCCAATCAGAATTCAATTTATACATGAGACCACTGATTTAACACTTCAAGAAATAAATACCATGCAGAATGAAATAGAAAACCTTACACCTACTTCCATTAGTGTAGGCACAAGGACATTGAACACAACTTACTTTTTACAATGGTAGATGGCAAAATGTGCAATGCTGCTTCATCTACGACATCCACGAAAAAGTGTTATATATGTGGGGCTTCTTCCAAGTCTTTCAACAACATAGATGTTAAGTAGAAGTATTTTAATCAGTTTGTTAAACTGTGAAAATAGTGATTTTTTTTAGAAAAATATGATCAGTAGCAAAAGTTATGGTACGAGCGGGAATCGAACCCGCACCTCTGCGTGTCTAGCGCATCGCCCTAACCAATTGAGCTGTCATACCACTGATAATAATAATATTTTTGCAAACTATATCTAGTGGATACCGTATAAATATACAAAAATTTAAAGATTATGCTTTAACAACAGCTAGGATACTTGTACAAAAATATCCTTGATACAACATGCCTAATACGGTCCACAAAATTTTAATTAACTCGTCAGATATTATTGAATCTTTTTATTGCCTATAGGACAATTATCTGACGAGGCCCAGGAGGCATTAAATAAAGACATTAAGAAGTATAGAGAAGGATTTCCCCGAAAGTGTTCAAGGCAACAAAACTTGGAGACTGCTTATATCGTCTGATCCAGTCATATTAAGCATGCGAAAACTTCCAAGGCGAAAGTTTAAGTCATTCGAAAAAGAAGTCTTAGATTTATTATTAGCCCCCGTCCAGAGGGATCTGCCACTAATACTACTAATGAAGACTCAGAAATTAATAGCTCAAGTGACTCAGACTCCGGGTCCGGGGATTAAAAACAATAATTAGTTATGCGACATTATTTCTGAGAATAAATGATGCTGTTATTAGTGTATTAATTATTAATTTTACGCCGTTGATGACTTTAAATAATATAAAAACAGTAAAATGTAGGCAGTATTTTTTAAAACAATTTAAATTCGGTTTTATACACATAATTATGTTTTTGTCAAGTATTTATTTATTATATTATTAAATTTTCCACCAGATTAGCAGCCAATTGACAAATATGTTAATTAGTTTTTACAATATTATTTCTCATAAACACATTAAGGAAACTTTATTACTACATATCATCGTTTAAGTTTTGGCCAGGTTTTTTCAATTTTGCCCGTCTGTGCGGCGGCCAAATAAAATATTTGTAATCCTGTAAAAAATTACCATCTCAGGTTTTACATATTTTCAGATTTTAGTGTCCCTAGACGCCAAAAAATATTTTATCAAGTCCGTCGGTCCACCTGTATGTCTGTCAGTTCACGGCATAGCTTAAAAGCTACTCATCAGAGTCATTTCAAATTGTAGGCAAAAATTAAGTGTCATATAGGGATGACCTCGTAATATTTTGATAAAAATTATTGCTAAAAAAAAAACTAATTATCCAATTTCCTCAAATAAATAAGTGTTTTATAGGAATAAACTGTTAACATATTGGTATGAATATAAGATAGCAAAACAAAATGGCGGCCTAATAAAATATTTAAAATATCTTCCTGAAGAGACTTTTCATTAGAAAATGTTTACAAGCATTAAGTGAGATATAGAGATAAACTGGTAAAGTTGTGATACGAATTCAAGATGGGGCGGAACAAAAATGTTTATTATCAAAAATCAACACAAAACATTATTCAATTGAATCTGATATAGAGATAAACTCATTCGAATTCAACATGATATAACAAAATGGCGGTGTGCGTCAATGTACAAAATACTTATTGAATTTGTTTTAAATTATGCCCAATAATCAAGTGTGGCATAGGTAGAAACTGGTGAAATAACGGTAGTAATCAAATATGATGGAACAAAATGGCGACCAATAGAAATGTTTGAAAATATAGCATATATGTGTTATTAAATGACTATATAATGGTTTCTGCTTTCTGTGTAACAAACTTTATTATATGTTATAATTGTACAGCTAATCTGTACAACAATTGATGGTCGTATTATGTAATATCGGTTTATTAATATCTTCAGGGCTGGGCGAATGATGGCGACGTATTAATAAAGGCGACGAAAGAGCTTAATAGTGGCACCACGGCGTTTTTTGCTTGTTTTTACAAAAGATGGCATTTTACACTTTGTCCAGTGGCGAAATGCTCTAGAAACGAAACTTACTTTCAATCAATAGTATAATTTCGACCTCTACCCCCTCTCCCTCCTCTTTTTAGACACAGTTCTCATAATAGTGAGTCAAAGAGTAAACGATATATAATATTAAAAAGATTAACGATAATAATTAGTATTAATAGGTATACTTTTTTTTTGTAAATTCCTCTTTAAAGTGTCGAGCTTGGTGGGTTATATATAATAATTCAATTAATATCAATCACCTTGTGGGAAGATATGTGTTAAATTCTGAATGCGGGCCATGCTATATGTCTCTATAACGACTACATTTCGCATACTCATTTGATGATGTATTTTTGTTTTTTTCAGGTATTTCCGTATATTCTTTATGAGCAGGCGTGCAGATTAAATTATCACTGAGCTTATACACAATTTGGTAAGGTAACTATTTTTCAGGCGCCTTCTAGTCGACATTGTTATAACCCAAAATCATCTATAAATTTCAATTACATCATTAACCATAAAATATTTTCGGCCCGTATATAAATCAACCACAGTTTTATTACCCCTGGTATGTTTACGCGAGCGGAACATTTGGCGGTAACTGTTTTAAAAGTGAGTTACGGTTGTTGGACCGCGCTCCGCAAATTGATTCATGGATTTTCCCGCCTTCTGGCTACAAACTTAACTATTCTTAGCTTCTGTTATTTAAGGATACACGTATTCACAAAAATAACTTGTAAATAAAAGCCAGACATCTTATTTGTCTTACTCTTTCGAGGATGATGCGACACTGTTATGCACTTGCGCAAGGGCCCTCATTGATTTGTAGAAATTTGGACGAGGGGATCTGCAACATGCCCCTCTTTTCATTCCTACTGTTTTCCGAAGTACGGGGGAAAACTGAAAACAACACAGATTGAATTAGGATACGTTTCAATTCACCTACTGACCCAATTTCTTTTAAGTAATATATTATTATAGGTCCTGAACCCTTGGATATTCCTTATAAAATATTAATGCATGCCATATAGATATTATTCTTTCTAGTCAGGTTTCTATAAATTGTACAATTTATCTATGTACACTGGAGGCTCGATCATAATAATAACAAGAATAATAATAATAATAATAATAATAATAATAATAATTAATGTCTGGCCTAATCGTCAGTCTTGCATGAGAGAATTGACTGAGGATTAACTACTGGTAACGATGTAATCCAGTACAGCCAGCTTCGCCCTTTCCAGTCAAGGTCATGACTGGCGCCGACCCTCCCCTGATATCCCGTCAACCCAAACCCATGTATTCCAAAAACAAGCCACTCCTAACCTTTGTTCCTTTAGTTCTTCCTGGCTTCATCCTAGTGTTCCTCCCCCGTGCACCAGGAGACCACTAAAGAAAAATGGTGTAGGTGGATATCTCTCTTCCTAGGGAAACCTAAACCAAAAGAGAAAATACCCACGAAAATGGAGACAAACCGAAGCCTCGGAGAAATACCGCTGCCTGGGGATCGCCAGGGCATGTCTAGAGCCGACGCTGGAGGTGACAGCATGCGAACCGTCGGTGGCAGGGTGTTAAGGAGGCGGGCACCTGTCACACAAACAGCTACAGCCCAAGAAGAAGAAGATCAACTACCACTAGAAGAGGGCCACATAACACCAAGGGTCCCACCTGCTGAAGGTGCTACTCAGGCACCACAGCCAAACCTCACCCAAGCAGGAGGTCCAAGACAGCGCAAGAAATGGACATCGACATCGTCTGTTAACGAAGTTATCCTGCGCATCTACTTTAAGGTAACCAATCTTGGACGAGAAACCATCGGCTACAGACAGCAGCTGCATGCCGATTTTACCAGAGAATATCCATACTTTCAAGCTACTGAACAACGCGTAGCAGATCAATACCGCGTAATAATAAGAAACAATTTAATCCCAGAGGCTCGACGTAACAGCATTAGGCAGGAAGTTGAACAAAACCTACATAACATCCAGAGAGACGAGGAACCAAAAAACCTCGAACCTCTCCCAGAGCCTGACGAACAAATTGAAGAACACCGAAATAATACCGAACAAGATCTAGCGCTTCTTCAAAAACTACAGACGGAAATGAGAAGAGCAGTAACCGAATATGAGGGAACCAATCCATTGACCAGACCACCGCTACCAAAGCTAAACTCGTCTTAAAAACTTGCAGTAATATTAGACCTATTGAACAACAGAATACTGCCAGAGTACGTGCTGAATATTGACTCCTTGGAAAACCTACACCTCATAAGTTATTGCGCTGCGATGGCAGCGATTAGGAATGTAGGAGTCAAAATTAAAACTCCCCAAGAACGGAACCAAGGATGCCCCCATGGGAAAGAAGACTGCAAAACAAAATCGAAGAGTTGCGCAAGGGCATAGGACAGCTGGCCGAGTACGTCGGCGGAGTAAGAACAACAAAGATTCAGAGATGTGTAGAAGAAATAATGGACCGTTTTCGCCACCACTCGCAGCACGACCCTATAAACCTTACACCTCCACAGTGTATTGACACAATGAAACAAAAACTTTCCTTGTACTCAGGAAGACTAAGAAGATATAAAACTAGCAATAACCGTAAACAAGACAACGAACTTTTTTCTCAATTAGAGAAAAATTTCTACAGGAAATTAAAATCCTTCAACGATCCCTCATTAAATAATTACCCAACTCAAAATCAGAATTTTGGGGAAACCAGTTAACAACACCAGCTCCTTACAACATGTATGCTGGATGGATAGAAGAAGAGCGCCAAGGACACCAGGAACTTAATCAAATGCAACACCAACCATTTACAACGGAAGAAGTCTCCGAAATCATCAAAAACCTACATAATTGGAAGGCTCCTGGTCCAGATCATCTCCAAAATTACTGGATCAAAAAACTTTACTGTATGCATCACCAACTAACAGTACTAATTAATGACGTGATACTACATCCCCACAGAATGCCTGCATTTCTGACGGAGGGAACAACAAACCTTATGCCGAAAGACCAACAAAATACGCAAGATCCTACCAAGTACCGCCCAATAACCTGTCTTCCAACGCTTTATAACCTTGTGACATCCTGCATTAATGAACAAATTTATAAACACTGCGAGCAGAACAACATCATTGCAATGCAACACAAGGGATGTACTAGAGCCGCAATGGGATGCAAGGAACAGTTAATAATCGATTCTGTAATATGCAACCAGGCCCATAACAAGAAAAGAAACCTTTACTCGGCCTACATCGACTACAAGAACGCATTCGACTCAGTACCACACGAGTGACTATCAGGTATACTCCGAATTTATAAAATAGATCCTAATATTATTCAATTCTTAGATCATATAATGACAACCTGGAGAACCAAGATACGACTACAAGTGCCTTATAACGACTGCATTGAGACCAACACTATCCCTATCAGAAGAGGCATATTCCAGGGTGACTCGCTTAGTCCATTATGGTTCTGCCTGTCGATGAATCCGCTGTCGCGTCGCCTAAATTACACTACATATGGCTTCGCAATCAAACATAATAACTCCGAACGCGCAAGATTAAACCATCTTTTATATATGGACGACTTAAAACTGTAAACAGCCACCAAAAATCAACTACAACAAATGCTAAAGATAGTTGAAGACTTTTCTAGAGATATAGCGATGCAGTTTGATCTTGACAAGTGCCGAGTCGTAAATATGGTAAAAGGAAAATTGCAACCAGGCGCCTATGAAATGCAAAATGGCCAGAACATCGAAGCCATGAATCCAGAAGAGTCCTACAAATATCTTGGAATGGAACAGGCCCAAAGAATAGACCAACAAATTATGAAGACTGAACTAACCGATGAATTTACGAAGAGAGTAAAACAGCTACTAAAAACAAGCCCTAACAGCAAGAACTTGAGCAAGGCCCTCAATACTTATGCATGTTCCGCACTGACATATTCTTTTGGTGTCGTAAGATGGACTAAATAGTGATAGTATTCAGTGCAAATTGAGGACGTTAATGACAAAGGCACAGAAACATCATCCACGTAGTGCAACAGAACGAACAACACTACCACGCCACCTGGGAGGAAGAGGATGGGCCGATATAGGTAAGCAGTTAGAACAACAGGTAGTAAAACTGCGTCTTTACTTTTTTAGGCAGGCCGAGGCATCCACACTTCATAGAGCTATATGTGAGGCCGATGAATCAATACCTCTACATCTAAGAGATCAAAACATGCTCAGCCAATTCAAAACCGAGCAGGAAAAGCTGCAAACTTGGATGGAGAAACCTCTCCATGGACGTCATCCCAACGAGGTCACCCAGGAACATATCGACAAGATCGCGTCGAACTACTGGCTGACGTCGGGACAGATGTTCCCGGAGACCGAAGGCTTTCTCGTGGCTATCCAAGATCAAGTGATCCCAACGAGGAACTACCTGAAGTACATCATTAGGGACCCATCAGTTCAGGACGATAGGTGTAGATATGGATGCCAAACTTCGGAAACTATCCAGCATGTGACTGGCGGGTGTCAAACATTTGCACCAACGGACTACATAGAACGACATGACTCAGTGGCTAAGATACTGCATCAAGAACTAGCAACTAGACGCCAGTTTCTGAGGAAATGCATGTCACCAATCGTCAGACCACGAAGGCTGGAATGCCAAGGAAGCATATGAAATAGACATCAGCAATGAATTGTTTCATAATGCGCTCTTATTATAAAATCACCAGATTTGAGACCGACTTAACAACCCCACCCCCTCCCTTGTGGTACCAACCACCGACACCACACGCCCAGCTCTCGCTGTTTCTAAGGAGACGCATGTCACCATTCCTCAGACCACGAAGGCTGAAAAGCCAAGGAAGCGTATGAAATGGACACCAGCAATAAATTGTTTCATAATGCGCTCCTATTATAAGATCACTAGATTTGAGACCGACTTAACCACCTACCGGACCGGCCTTCATAGTTTCCTTCAGAAATACCCTGATCTTCAGAACATCACCGAGCAAGGCATTGCTGACCAAAGGTGCGTAATTGTCCAGAATAAACTTTTGACTGAATCAATCCTGGAACAACTTAAAGGAGAGGTGCAACTTGAACTTGAGAACGAACGCGTTGAGCCCATAGCTTCGCCTATATCAGAGGAACCCGAGGAGGAAGTACGAAATGAAGCCAATAGAGGCGAAGATGAATCTATAGGACAAGACATCATTGACAGGGCCAACAACACCCAGGACAATGGAAAAATATCAGTATACCACGAACTCCAAAAAGCTGTTGCTTAGTTTAGCGGCCAAGATCCAACTCAAAGACCTAAGCTCCCGAAACTTAGAACTAGTCGGGAGACACCCAGCATCCTCAAGATTTTTAACACCATACTAGCCGAGTATGATACCCTTGAGAAGCTCCACACACTCATCTACTGCTCTGCCGTTGCGGTCCTTGAATGTCATAAACAACAAGTGCATTCTCAGAAGAAAACGGGCAAAGCTACACACCAACAAAAACCCATATGGCAGAAAAGACTTGAGAAGACAGAACACACTAGAACAGAACCTGAAAATCATAGGACTGCATACTTACACCTTCATGGACATCCAGAAGGCAGTCCTGCTCAATACTTGCCACTTAGAGAAAAAATTCTTACAGGAAAACAAATAGAAACCAGCCCACTTCTTTTGATCTATGCATCCGGGATGGGCTTGAAACCCAACATTTGTTGAGAAACTGATTGTCAATTTCGATAATAGTAATAATAATCTTAGTCCCCACAGAGAAATACCAGAAACGCAGTTTTTATGGCAAGAGAAGACACTCCATTGCAAATACCCAACCGAGCTACAAATTGAAACCGTCGATTAAGAAGCATCCGATGACTTCAAAAGGGGCAGCTATAACCGGAGACGGAGGGACTTATATTAGCTATTCAAGATCGGATTATTCGAACAAGGAAATATAAAAAACACATATTAAAGAAAAACGTTACGGTTGTATATTGGAAATGTGGGAAAGCAGGGGAAACGGTGGAACATAAAATTGCAGGATGTCCTGCATTAGCGGAAACAGCATATTTAGGGAGACACAACTAAGTAGCTAAACTAGTGCTTCATGAGTTATCCCAAAAATCTAACCTGATGCTAGATAAATCAAGATATAACCAATACTAGCCAGAACCGTTATTGGAAAGAGGGGATTACTTACTTTATTGGGACAGACCATTTATTACAGACAGGACAGTAGATTATAACAAACCGGCTATTGTGCTAATCGACAAGAAAAATAAAAAAGCAGTTGTAGTTGAGATAGGTTGCTTATTAACGCCCAACTTAATCCAGACTGAATCAGATAAAGCCACTAAGTACGAGAAAATGGTCATAGAGCTAAAGCACGTTTGAAAACTTGATAACGTCGAAATCATCTCTGTAGTTATCTCGGCTACAGAAGTAGGGACTAAGAACTTTATGAAAAATATACAAAGGCTGGAAATACCAGAGCGTGTTTATCAAGAAATCCAAATGTCATATTCCAGACGTGCCACATGTCTGCAATCATTTAAACCAAAAGCAAATAGATGGAACGGCATCAAACCGGTGGCTAAGTAGTGGGTTGCTCTTCCCGGGAACTGAAGAATTTATGGTCGCGATTTAGGATCAGGTTATAAATGTTAACAACTACAAAAAGTTTATAATTAGGGATCCAATCGGACAAGTGTAGGAAATGCCTCCACAGAACAGTGTGTACACACAGATTATTGGCATAGGCACAACCGAGTATGCAACATCGTACATCCAAAGTTAGCCAACAAGTATCGGCTCCTAAACACCTCCGTACCACATTGCAAAAATCTGCTTCGGTATTGGAAAACGACCCTTTCAGATTTTACTGTGATCGGGCGACTGTCACTGATAGATGGTGATAAATAACCAACCCGACATCGTACTTCTGGATAAGAGGGTTAAGTCTGCGTACCTGGTTAATGTTGCCTTATTCAACAATTGTAACATAGTTGAGAGACATTTAGAGAATATTACTAAGTATCTAGAACTGGCTATAGAGGTCCAGCGATTATGGCAACTGGACAGGGTCGAAGTGATACCTCTCATTATGTTATCAACGGGACTAATACCCAATACCTTAGAATAAGGTCTGGTGAAAATACGACTTCTTAAAAACCACTATATGCACCTCCAGACAGCAGTCATTTTGGATACTTGCCATTTGATCACATTTCAATTCACCTATTGACCCAATTTCTCTTATACAATATATTATTAAAGGTCCTGAACCCTTGAATATTCCTTATAAGATGTTAATGCATGTTTCTGTAAATTGTACAATATATCTGTGTATACTGGTGGCTCGATCATAATAATAATATTAATATTAATAATAATAATAAATTATGTGTGCTGACGTATTCATTTGGAACTGTGAAATGGTCAAACACCGACCTGGATTATCTCGATAGAACTATCCAAAAACCACTGAGAAAATTAAAGAGCATGCATTCTAACTCATCAATGGAAATATTGTATTTACCAAGAGATGATGGGAAAAGAAACCTAGTTAATATTAAAAAATGTTGTTTTAAACTAGAGGTCAATATAAGACGACCCCACGATTCGAAAAGAGCATTAATGAGATCTTTAGTAACAGAATTTACAGCTTTAAATCTAAGCCAATTCAAAATAAATCTCTCTGAAAGGATGCTGCATGGTAGATATCTCAGAATGCTTTACATAGAAGGAACCGATAATCTGGCTAATAAATGGAAAACTCATCCCTGAGACCAAAGGTTTTCTATTCGCATTCGCTATACAGTATGCAGGCTGTTCAACATTATTCACAAAAAATTATGACAAAAATGGCCAAGAACCACTGGCTGAAAATATTTTTAAGTTTTTAAACTGACCGCAACGGGGCGCAGTTGCTAGGGTGAACAATACATTTCAAAAAATCTACAAACACTCCCAGAACTAGATATAATTTTTATTACTTCAGTGGAAAGCTGAGTTAATTTCTCATCACTTTGGTTCTAAGCTTGTTGACATATCACCCTTATGAAGGGTGGGGGGGTCTGTTGACTTACGAAAGATTTTAATCGCTATATCTTCTGAACTCCTTATCCAAACTAAATGAGCTTAGGCTTGTTTAAAACCCAATTTCAAACTGTTTTAGGATTTGGATCGAATGACACTCCCATTTTTCACAAATTAGTTAGATGGTGCTGTGTGCAACAATTGCAGTTTTTTTCAAGTTTTCTTAAAATTCTTAAATGGAAGGTTATACTTCTCTTACGTTAGTTTTAAAGAGTAATAAAAGACCGAGGTTTTCGCGAAAACCGCACATTGATATCGTTATTAGTTTTTAAGCTATTGCCAAATAAAATTAACAGGTATTTGAAATGATTAATATCGAGGATATCGGAGTGAAATTAAAATGGTCTCTAGATCCTTGCTGTTAGGGCAAAGCACAAAACACCAACTAAAAAAAACATGCTGTTTATATTACAGTAATTTCGGCATAGATGCAGGTTTTACTTGATGATGATAATTGTGTCTCGTAAATTGCCAACTTTCAAACTCAACCATAATTTAGCCAACTGCTTAATATATTGGAGTAGCACAGTCTCCCTGACCCCCCTCTTAGTGACGCGCTTGAAAATCTCGATTCTGCTGCACACAAATCACCTGGTATCTGCGGTGTGAGAGACCGATGTATGCTTCTGAGACATTGGTCTAGCAAAAGTGCCAAAAGGTCAGCCAAATATAAAATATGGCGGTTGACCTTAAAAATGCAGCGAATTTTCAAGGTCTTATTTTTCGACGAAAAAAGCCCCGAGTAAGAATTATTTCGTTAAGATACTCAGAAAGTCTACAGTTTTTCGTTAAACAAAAACAAACTTTTTTCAAACAGAAGAAATAAAATATGAAAATAATACTAAATTTCCGATAATCTTAACGAAAAAAACCTTCCCGGAACATTTTTTCATCGTCGAAAAATAAGACCTTGAAAAGTCGATACCTTTTAGAGTTCGATATCCTCGTAAAAACGGTAATAAACAACAATTAGGTATGGTCGAATGAGCTATGAAAACAATATTATTTTTGAACACTTGGCAGATTATTATTTAATTAAATTAAATAATGTAATATTATTTGTTACTTTCAGCTGTCCTTCCTTCACACTTTATCTAAACTTAGAGCTGCTCCAAACCCTGTCAGAACTGAAGTCTGGAGCGTATTTAGAGGCCAACGAGCTAAAGCAACAACAATATAACAGTAAAAGTAACGCGAAAACGCAAGTAAATAACAAAAACAACATTTTGTATGTAACTGGATAATAAAAAAATACTATAAAATCTTCAAATTCTCCATCATTTGTCTAATCTTCAAATGTTTTCCATCATTTAGGATGCATCGATTTAGCCTTCAGAGAGTCAATGAACCAGCAGTTTCAATTTCTGCCTTTGATATAGCGTCTACGGCAGTTCTGATCCTCTCAATATTGTTTTCCTAGGTCGTTGACCGATTTTTATAAACCAAACTTTTGATCGGTCACTATAAATAAAGGTCCAAACAAGTTAAATCTGGAAACCTAATCCAAAAAAAACCAATCCAAAAAATCTGGTCGAGATATTTTATTGTAGTAGCGATCATCACGTTTTCTATCCGTTGAATTATATGAATACATTGACTCGTTATCCTCTAAACAGGCTCCAAACTTTGGTTCTGATAAAGTTTGGACTAGCTCTAAGCCAAGATAAAGTGTGAAGGGAAAAAAAGCCAAAAGTAACCAATAGTATTGCATTATTGTTATTTTTGGAAAATTTAACAAGTCTGTAAATAATATTCTGCCCAGTATTCAGAAATAATATTGTTTTCATGTTTTATTTTGTGCCCCGCCCCCCTACCTCACAGCAATGGTCTAGGGAGCCCCTGGAGATTTTATTTTCACTCTAATACCTCGTTACCATATTCCATCCTAGCGGTAGGACAGAGAGTTGTAGTGTTGCAAACATGCCACATAGTTCGAAAGATCATATTCTAAGTAGCAGGAGCTGAACTGCTTGTATTTATAGTGCACCCGGCTTTTCGCCGTGAAAATGAAACGAAACTAACTACAAATCGATTTACTCCAATTCAACCACCAACTGTAATCAGTAAAGCAGTGCAATCAAGACGCATACATTTCTTGTTGATTCTTGAAAGGGTCCTTTGAAGTCCTGAAATCCACTAAAGCTCCAAAAAAAACAAAAAGGGACATGACTGCTAAACACACGTGCTTTGAAGGCTTCCTGGCGGCGGGACAGAAGTGTAGTTTTTCGCGTTGTTTCGGGGGACTGTCCAACGATCATTGGGGAAACATCACTGGGACAACGTCCTATATAACGAGCCATTCGCTGTAACCAGAAAGTTCCACGGAAGTGCACAAGTTCGGCTTTTTTTTGACAGAAAGGGTTATACACCAAGAATCTGTAAAAGCCCTAAGAATAAACCTTCTGATAACGGAGCCGATGTGCCTTGCAAGAATTACAAATAATTTGAATAATTGGAATAATTGGTATGCCTAGTCCCTGACGCACGTTAAGTACCCCCGAAAAAAAAATAGTAACACTAAACCTGGCTAAATACCTGAGGGTGTAGGCCATATCAAATGTACCATACAATCTAGCTGTTTATGTTCTGTATATTTTGGAAGTGCGACTTTATTTGAAATGCTATTTTATTAGTTTTTATCATTTATTGTTTAAATGCTTATATAAAAAAAACTGATTTTGAGGAGCAGTGAATATTATATGCGGCTATTACCAAATGCGTTCTATTGTGCTATTTGCTTTATTAAGAGGTGTGTAAAATATGAAATATTTTGTGATCTCAACTAATAGACTGGAAGATTTAAAATATTGTTTCCTTGTGCAAAGAAATAAGCAAATTTAATTAAGAACCTAAAGTTAAACCAAATGTAGATTCCATATGCAGACCAGATGAATGATAAGGAATAATAAAACAAAGCAAGTGTTTCATGTTAGTAATTATTTACTTAACTGCAGTGTTTCTGTGACCAAGATATATTTATCAGTAGAAGAATGATTTTAATTGACAACCGTGTTACATGGTTCTTAAGCAAAATTTATATATAACAATGTGACAGCGAAATGTATATCCCTAGCCAGCGATATCGAATTTCTACACCGACATAACTGCGTTGCAAAAATTACCCACTAAAAGCTGACACAGACCTACCACCTAACAAATAAGACTTGCCCATACTATAAATACACTCTAGAGAGCATTCTAAAGAACAGTGATTAGCGGGTCTACTGGGATACAACACTTTTCGCGAACATAACCTTGTCGTCGAATAAGCCAGACATAATATTATTTAATATAAATCAAAAGAATACATTCCTGATCGATGTCGCTGACCCAAATTCTAATAATCTCCAGGATTCACCATAAGTTGTCTAAATATGCAGAGTTGGCATACGGGGTTAAGGAACAGAGGAAAAAAGTCATATAAATATCCCGCCCCTATCGAGCAAGATGGAAACAACAGTCGCCAGAATCTGAATTTGAACTAAATTGATTAAGGCTCCAGAATCATGTGGTAAAAGCCTAAATCGGACCTTATAGGATTTAAAATTTGAACAAAAAGTTAACATTGACATCTGACAAAAAATGTTTTTCGAAAACATGAAAGTTTCTATCACCCAAAATTCCAAAACCGTTAAAAAATTACATTAAAATTATTTTGACAGATTTCAGATTAGAATTTTTCTTTAATATTATTAAGATTCTATCTATCACCGAAAACATGAAATCAGTAACATAAACTGTTTAAAAGTTTCGGTTAAAGAAAATGTTGACGGCTGCAAAATATTTTTTTAAGTTGTGAAAAGTCCTATTTATTACCGAAAATTCCAAATCTATATCTAAAACCATATAAATTTCGACTAGGAAAATATTTAACTTCTCTCAATACAGAATTATTAAAGAATTATAAAATGTTATCTATATTATCCCTGTATAAGTTGTAACCTTTGATGAAACTATTTTATTTCTTACCCGTCCAATATAAATAAAATCCGTATTAAATACTATCACACCCCGTGTAAAAAACATGTGTAAATCTTTAATTGACCTTAATATTGTTTATCAATATAAGCATAAAAACCCGTAAGAATTGTAAAAAGTTCCAAAATTTGCAAAATTTTATTTCATATACCTAGTAGTTAATGCATAAATGAAATTAAAACTACTCCTGGGAAATAATCCGAATTACTTTGCTGCCTCGTACATTAATACAGCACACCATAAATAAAACCAGCAGCACTTTACTTAATAAAATATCTCATATAAAGCTAAAAATAGAATAAAACTGTACCTCTCGTATACCGAAAAAAGCCTCTACTTCTATATCATGTTTGACACGACTGATTTCTTGCTGATTGTTATAACTATGTTCAACTGATATAAAAAATTAGGCATCAAATACTTGCTAGAACTCCTAGAATACTCCAAAATTAGAACAGGATAAGTGAAATTTATTCTACTTTTCTATCTATAAACATTTTTCCCGACCCTCAAAGCATTTAAGAAGATATTTGCAAATTTCTCGTACCATGTTTGGTTAACACCTCCGACTTGTCAAAATGTCCTGATGTCGTGTTCACAAGGCCCACCTTGCAAAATGACAATTTTCTTTAAAAATTCAAAAATATATATACATTTTTTTTGTTTCATTTTACACAATTTTTTAACCTCGGGCAAAAAAATTGTGAATATATATCTAAAGGTGGAGCTTTTGACCTCATTAATAGATTTTTCCCATGGTGTACCGATACGCCGGTAAAAAGACTCAAAGCCGAACAAAAAAAATTACGTGCACGCTACATTTCAGAAATTTCTCATAATTCAGTCTCACCGATCGGGCTGAGTTTTGTATAAATTTCTTAAGGAAATGTAGACGTTTCTTTGATTTGCTTACTTCATTCTCCTCGGTTCAACCGCCGAGATGCTACAGGGCTGTAAGCGTAAACAATTTCTAGCAATGTGGTTTTTCAACTCCTCGGGGGTACTTTAGGAACACGCAAACTGTGACTCGCAGTTATTGTATTCGAAAAAAAAATCAGTGAAATAGCTGAAAAATGTGATAGCAGAAATATTCATTTTTGTTTTTATGAATTTCGATTACTTTCTCGGAATACGCGGTATAGGCATTCGATTTTGATTTCACATCTCCTTTAAATCTCTATCTAACCCCCGTCTTACATTAATAAAAGTGCTCGCGTTTCAACTCCGTAACACCAAAGTTACCCCATTTTCACTCCTTTTTTATTTTTTTTTGATCTGCATCCCGTGCATGAGATTGTCTGAGATTTTTGGACGGGAAATCCGAAAAAAATGCTCCATCTCAGAAAATTGATTGTGGCAACCTGAGTACTGCGTCAACGTGGTGTCGAAAAAAGTACCACTAACCTGTAGTTATAACACCTACCAATCGGTCTTTAAACACCTTTTTCCTCGACGTTCCGTTATTGAAGTGAAGCGCCATGTTAAAAAAACAGAAATTTCTGTAAATATTTGCTCCAGGAACCCAGAAACGAAGACAGAACAAAAATCGCCCCAAGACGTCCCCCGAACATTCTCGCAAAATTTCTCTTGGGTTAGCATTTACTGATCACAACTGAGGAGAATTCTGTTGTCCTAAACACTTGCAACATCATACGCAAATTCATTAATTTCTCACTGAAAAGGGTATGATTAGAGACTTAAAATAAAAATAACAATAATCCAGTTCTAGTCCAGCAGTTGTACGAGGCGGTTGTGTTTTCGCTCGTATATTGTTTTGCCGGTATTTGAACGTTTTGTTTTATTTTGGTTTGAACTGTTTTGATTTCAATTTGTTTTTGTGTGCTTTGACCCGATCATCATTTCGTCGTTTGCTATAAACTAAACTTGACCTTGTTTATCCGGATCCGGTTATTAGTTATAAATATTGTTTGTGCGTGACATTTAAAGATTTTGATTTATCAACTGGAAATATTTACATAATATTTACATAAAATTTATCTACATCTTTTTTTTTAATTTTCACTTTTTTTGTTCCTTTGAAAATTTTAATTTTTTATTTATTTATAAAATGGCTGAATTTAAGTGCGATTCTTGCCAAAAAATCGTTTCGGAAAAAGACTGTTACAGAATTCGCTGTAGTGGGGAGTGCCGAAGAAATTTTTGTATGGTCTGTACAGGACTGGATAAATCCACGACAAAAGTGCTCTACAAACAAAAATTCAACAACATAAGATTTTTTTGCACTGTTTGCGACTCTCCAACTCTGAAATATTTGCATGATAAAATATCAGATCTCCAAAAGACTCAAATCTCTTCAGAATATCTCGAAGCCCTGGGTTCCTGCTTAAAGAAAAACAACGACATCCTTCCGATCATTGGCGAAATTTACGACATCTTACTCAATCATGACTCCAAATGGAAGATACTGCTAGAAAAAATTGAGGATATTCACAGCCTCCATTCTGGAATATCTGACAGTATACAAAAATCCTTATTTAAATCCATTAAAGAAATTAGGCAGGATACTTTCAATCTATCATCTATTTTAATGGAAACTCAAAATGAATCTGTCAAAGTCCAGGTGCATGATTCATCGAAGGAGCAGTTGACTAAAGAGATGGCTGAGTTGAGGCATAGTGTAAAACAAATGGCACTTACCCTGGAGAAGCTTGCTGATAAGCCTAAACAACAATCAATAAAGAAGATATACACCACCGCAATATCAACCCAAACCGATACAACAGATGTCCAAATGCCTGTCAATAAGTCTCCAAAAAAAGCTGTTTCCTTCCAGCCCAACAAAACACCCATTATAGAGAAATGGCATTATGTAGTGGTATCCATAATTCCGTCCACGTATAAATCAAATCAGCTTGAACACTACATCAAAGAAAAATTAGGAACCACGAATTTTGTGCGTTGTTTTCCTATGCTTAAGAATGCAGACACTTTGCACTCCGATTTTAAAATTGGGGTGCAAAATAAAGATCACTTAATTCAGCTTAAGAACGCTAGTCTGTGGCCACCTGGTACTATAATTGATCCTACCTATGATTCAGTTTCACCAACCCTTATCCAAACGCCGCCCACTTCCACAGCCCATAATGTCTCATCTTCTAGTCATCAAGATGTCAATATAGATATCCCAAAGAGCCGGGGGCTCTCTCCACCAAAGCCTCAATTATTGGAATCACCAGTGACATTTGTGCCTGAAGAGGATAAGTCAATCATAATTGGCTCTGACAGGGAGGCCATAGCAGCTTGTAGGTCATTGGCCCTGGAGGGCTCTAAATTAAGCATGGAGAAAACTGCAAAGAAAGATGATTTTTTGCAGTTTGATCCAATGACTCCACCAAGAGTGCGGCTGTCCCAAGATTCGGATAAAGCAAATGGTCGCTATATATTAGCCAGATTAAGGGATCCTTCCTTACTAAAGACCTTAAGGCTATTTCTTGCTTATCTACACGACCAGCCATCTAGTGTGTGTTTTGAGGGGCATACAAGTACTAGCATTAAATTATTGCTAGCTTCAGAAGGCCTTCCCAGTGACAAGGAATCCCTGCGCAAGCTGTATTATCGCTTCCACGATGCCTATGGGATTGGTTCATCTGAAGTGGACTCAGACCTTGCAGCGTATAGATCTTTCTACTCCTCGGAAAAAATTTTGCGGCTCCAAAAAATTCGTGAAGGTACTGGTAAATATTATTGTAGTGGTTCACCATCAAAAAGTAAAAATTTTTAGTCAATATGACGCGAAAAGAGGATCTAGCACCCTCTAAAAAATTGACCAATAGCAATTTTAATCTTTTTTTTCTTAATATTCAGTCCTTAAGACATAAAACAGACGAATTATATCTTTTGTTAGAAGAGCTAAATTTTCCAGAAGTCATTGCCATCACTGAGCACTGGCTAAATATCAATCAATCTGTTTTTATTAAAAACTATACCACAATTGCCAGATTTAATAGAACTAATTTAACTCATGGAGGCACCATGATAATGTCTTCAAACAACGATTTTTCCGAAATATCAAAGTATAAGCATTTATTATCTGAAAATGTATTTGAATTTTCTATCGTTTATATCAATACTTATGACCTTTATATTATTTGTATTTATAGAACACCTGATGCTGATGTGCAATTATTCTGCCATAACCTTCTAAGTTTGCTCGAGTCCCTTCCTGTAAAAAGCAAATTAATCTTATGTGGCGATTTCAATATTGACTTTTCCAGTGTGTGTGCTGCTCAGGAATGTCTTCAGTCCATCTTTGAGTCATTAGGAATTGCCATGCACGTCAACTCACCAACCAGAATTACTAAGACAAGTGCCAGTACTATAGATTACGTTGTGTCTTCTTTCGATCCTAGCTCCGTCGAATGTAATGTCTTAAGTCCAGGTTTCTCCGATCATGAAGCAATTTTCACAAAATTTTCAATTACATCCAAAGCCAAAAATTCCTCTAGACAAGTAGGCCGTATTTTTTCGGTTAGAAATTTCATTAATTTCAAACACCTATGTCAAATAACTGACTGGGACTCTCACACTTATGATGTCGACACTGAATTTTCTCGTTTTATAAAAACTCTAACTAATATAGCTTCTGAATCTTTTCCTCTTAGGCCTATCAAAAATAAAAGAAGTAAACCCTGGTCCACTAAAGGTTTACGTATATCTTCTAAGAACATGCGGTCACTATCTCATTTAAAGAAATTTTCGGACAGTGTCTTTTTTCATAATTATGTAAAATCATACAGAAAAATTTATCATAAAACTATTAAAGCCGCCAAAGATATTTATTACAATAATAGACTTTCTAACGCCAAAAATGTAGCTAAAGAAACCTGGTCTATCGTAAATGATTTAAGAAACAAAACTCCTTTATCCAGCACTATCCTTACCTCTCCTGAGGACCTAAACAATTATTTTGTAAATGTAGCCAAAGATTTGGCTAAATCCGTATTTCAATCTAATGACCCAATTTCATATCTCTCTAATCATAGGGTAAACCTATGCACAGTTTCTTCTTTTCACCAGTAGTTTTATCAGAACTTCGTAGTACAATTAATGATATCAAAAATAAATCTTCTTCGGGAACTGATGGGCTTACTTTAAAAATGTATTCAAGTCTGCCGGAATGCACACTAGAGCATCTGACTACTTTGATAAATATGTCTTTCCAAAATGGTACTTTTCCAAGCTGCCTTAAAACTGCAATAATCATACCTCTTCACAAAGGAGGTGTTTCAGAAGAAGCTTCGAACTATCGCCCAATTGCACTTCTCCCTACGCTATCTAAGATCATCGAAAGACTGGTTAAAAAAAGGCTTTTATCATTTCTGTCTAGATATGAAATACTTACAAAACATCGATTTGGATTTCTAAGTAACAAATGCACAAGCGATGCCATGTTTTCCCTTCTTAATAGAGTTTACTCCAGCCTAAACAACCATCACGCTACGGCAACAATTTTCTGTGATTTTTCCAAAGCTTTCGATTGTGTGAATCATAATATATTAACTAACAAACTGCAGTACTATGGATTTAGAAGGGCTCCTCTCAATTGGTTTAAGTCATATCTTAGCAACAGAAATCAAGTTGTGAAAGTTGACAACAGGATATCTTCTTGTAGGCCAATGGAATATGGAGTGCCTCAAGGCTCGGTACTAGGCCCTATCTTGTTTCTTCTGTTCATAAACGACATGGCTAATTTAAACATTAGTGAAAAAATATGTCTCTTTGCGGACGATACCAGCTTTACGTGGAGCCACCCAGATGTCACGGACCTACATAGGATTGTATCTAATGACCTAATCACCATTAATTCCTGGTGCGATTCTAATCTCCTATGTTTGAACATCTCTAAAACGAAAGTCTTGTCTTATAAAAACACGCTGCAACCCTTTGACCTTAATGGCACCACTATTGATGTCGTAAACTCTGTAAAATTTCTAGGGCTTCTTGTAGGTGATTCTTTAAAATGGGATCCACATATCGACGCTTTATCAAGGAAGTTAGGTTCTGCTTGCTTTGCGTTAAGATCTGTTTCCGAGAAGCTTAGCTTTTCTACCTCTAGAACTGTTTATTTTGCTCTTGTTGAGTCGCACCTCAGATATGCTATTCCATTCTGGGGTACATGTTGTGCGACTCAATTTGATCGAATTTTTATACTACAAAAAAGAGCTGTTCGTTACCTACTGAGACTTAACAGTAGAACTCACTGCCGAGATTTCTTTAAAAGATATAAAATACTAACCCTTCCTTGCTTATTCATTTTGGAATCGGTTTGCTTAATTCGTAAGCACGCACCTGCTCTATTAGAGAGACCTTCTCACAACTACCCTCTCAGAAATACTGAGCACGATCTCTATCTTCCAACCCCACACTCAGAGTTAATTAAAAGATCAGTAATCTACAATGCAAAAAAAATGCATAATCACCTGCCATTTAACATCAAATCCATAATATCTCTGACTTCATTTCGCAAGGCTTTGAAATAATTCTTACTGGAAAGAGCCTTCTACACCGTGAACGAGTTTTACAACACATAATTTTATCCTTATGAACCCCTAGTGTGATAGTTGCCATTACCAACCATTTTTACCGAACTTTGTATATGTATTTTTTTAATTGTTTCGTACTTTTTTATTTTTTACTTTGCTTTTTTATTTTTTTACATTATATTTATGAAAATGTTTATAACATAGTACGACTGACAAAGTACATTTCTAATGTACTTCTTTTAGGATTCTATAATATTAATATTCTAAATTCCTGATTTAAATATTATTTTTCTATAATATTTATGATGTGTTTTTGTCTTGTTTTGTTTGCTAATTTTGATGTTTGTAAACTATTTTTTTACAACAGCTTTGTCCACAAAATTGTAAAATTTTTTTTGACAATAAAGCATTTATTTATTTATTTATTTATTCCCCTACATGACATAGCTATTGCCAACGTGTTGACCTGTGCGACGAGTGATCACCAATGACTTTCAAGTTAGCCGTTCTATTTCTTGCCACAAATAGTCGTTAAGAATTAAGACAAAGTAATATTAGTAACAAAAGTCAAGATTTATAAATTAGGCCCTAATATAAAGGCTTTTTAGATCTTGTAATGTCAAGATACTACTTCAAGAGTCTTCTAGCCACTGGATTGAGACTAGTTGAGACACAGCTCCTCCCCTTTACTGTGACACTACGGCGACGCACGCTTTAATGTCACTACATATGTTTTCGCAATTAGAAACAAAAATAAGATAAAAGTTACAAAATTAAATGATCTTTCATATATTTAGAATTTGAAAATCTTTGCAACTAGCACAATAAAGTAGAGCAAATGATCAATATAGTTGAGGAGTTTGACGTTGACAAAAGACGCGAAAGGACAAAGAAGTCCAGTCATGTGCGAAATTACCAAATCATCTAGGCATGAGCCCTAAGCTATGAAAGCTAAATCAATCAATGAATTTATAAAGAGAGTAAAACAACTATTTAAAAACAGCCTTGCTAGCAAAAACTTGAGCAAGGCTCTCAATATATTCGCATGTTCCGCATTACGCAGAAAAATCACGTGAATCAGAAATTGATGGGTTTAGGCAAGCGATTGCAACGACAGATTCAAAATTAGGCATTTATTTCAGGTAGGCTAAGGAGTGCTACATAGAGCAGTTTGTTGAGACTGCAGACTGTTGTATATACCCTGTGTATGTTCATAAACTTAAAATTTGCAACACGCCACGCCACGTGCCAGCACCATTCTTACATGTCGGATGCACATGAGCATCGTGAACAACTAAAGTGTTAATTTTAACAATGCAAATAAGTCTTATCAGTCGTTTATTCTACTATTACGAATCCCAATTAATTTATATAATAATAAGTGGTGTTCAATTTTTGCTTCAGAAATGAGATTTCGTTCCGTCTCGGATCGAGGTTCGGGACAAAATTGCTTTTCTGTTTGAAATTCAGATACGAGACGAGATTAACGAAGTCGAGATACTTGAGAAATAGAGAGATGGGCAAAACAGTTTTATCTTTTATTCTAAGAACACTTTACAAAAATCTTTTAGATCTCGTAATATTCCACCAGTTTAGTGATATTGAGTTGTCATGATCCGATTGTCAACTTGCAATTTTATAATGGGGAAGGTTAGTATAAAAAGTTGCAGACTAATATTTATATTCATGAAACTTGCAAATTCACTTTAGGCGGCCAATAAACACTCATGCAAACACACTTACTGCAAAATATAGAATACCGATAACAATCAATTTGCCAAAGATATTCTAAAATACTCCACAATAGAAACGGAAGTGACCTATCTGGGCTTAAAGACTTTCTTTTTAAAACAAAGCTTTTTATATTTTATTCTAGCTTGTAATTCCATAGAAAATTCTAAATAGCAGTCTGTCCCATTTTTTTTATCTATTCAAGAATGAAATACTGATCTTTTTAAAAATCAAACTTATTTTTGTACTTTAGTTACGAACGGAATATTTTTTATGTTCAGATAGTGTTATTTAAAAATCATGAAGTAAACAATAATATTTTTTATTTCGGAAACAGGATAATTAGAAAGGTCCAAATAGTTAAAAAACTTGTAGTGCCTGACTTCAGTTGTCTCTCTGTGTCTCAGAAACAATCAAACAAAGCATATCTAACCCCCTCGTTTGCAAACGTTACTATTATTTCGGCAAGTGTTATGCTGTAAATAGTTGAAAATATCTAGTCTATCTGTTTGAATCCAGATATTGTAGCAATCTCTACAGCTACATAAAAATATCTCATTTAAAACGTGTTTGTTTTGGGCTGTGTAAGACAAAATACTGCAAACCATCGGAAGCTAGGCGCCCCTGTTAGCTGTGTTCCCTGAATTACCAAATTGCACATAAATGACATACATAGTAAGATATGTGGCCGCAACTGTACATGATCGGTGGGAAATATGTGAATGGGAATCGGAAAACGTCTCTCAGAGAATACTAGGCTGAGTACAAATATAGACACAATTTAGGATATTGGGATAGTTGTAGTGCGTCTTTAATAATACTTGATTATGTATTCTCCTTTTGTAGGGAACATAAAATATGCGTATTATATTTTCGTTTGATGCTTTGATGCCATGGTCAGTTGAATATTTAATATTTAAACTGCTGATGGGGCATTTTAAATTAAAAATAACCGATAATCCAGTTTTTGAAAAAACCTGTAACATCTGGTTCTAAAAATCTAATATAAAGAAATTGTCCAAATTCTACATATAAGGTGTTTAATTTTATATAGTAAATTATTTTGGTTTTTTTTCACTTTTCATTTGCTCTAGATTACATATAAGATTTTCAGATTACCATACCTTATTTGTGTACAGTTTCACAAACATATATGTCAATGTGAGTTAGGGTTATAAATTTTAATTATGTAATTTAGATTTTAGAGTCAAGGATATTTACACAAATGTTGATTATTTTGTAGGTAGCAAATGAAAAAAAATAGTGACTCATTTTTTTTTGTCCATCATACTTAAATTAACATTTATACGATTTCATAAAAAATCAGAATTCTGACACTTTCCAAATAAATAATCCAAATGTGATCAAGGTTGGATAGGCGGTTGCCAAACTTTACATAATTTGTATAAGTATGAGTCACGGTTCATTTTCCAATATGTTTCGAGTAAAGCTAATTTATGAATTATTTATATTTTAATATTAATAAGTAGTTTTGGTTGGTCATAGCAGTGAAATATACCTTTTTCCGATCCAGGTCTAACTGTTACGAATATGTATATATGAATAATAGCAGAAATATATAATTTCTGCGGGTGTAAAACGGCCTACAAGAAGAATTGCTTTCGATTGTGTCACAGGGTACCCTCCTGCGATCATGATTTCTGGGCCTCTACCCTCATCAGGCAGGCTTGTACCTACGGAGATCTGAAATAACAGATTGCTCGATATGACAAAATCGAAAACAAAACGTCTATCGTACTGAAACAGTACTACAAGTTAAATGTAACATTTAGCACCACCTATTGGGGCTCCGGTGATTTCCGGCTGCAAACCCATAGGTAATTTAAAAAGTATGCAGTAGCACCATCATGCGAAGAGTAGATACTAAAAATCGATAAAAATGCGCTCTCACACATCTTTATCAAAAGTTCTTGGCCGGAAAAGATATATGAATAATAGCAGAAATATATAATTTCTGCAGGTGCAAAACGGCCTACAAGAAGAATTGCTTTCGATTATGTCACAGGGTACCCTCCTGCGATCATGATTTCTGGGCCTCTACCCTCATCAGGCAGGCTTGTACCTAGGGAGATCTGAAATAACAGATTGCTCGATATGACAAAATCGAAAACGAAACGTCTATCGTACTGAATATGTATATAGTAATTTATAGGCTTAAATTATGGATCCCACCTGTTACAATTAACGTAATTTGTATAAGTTTGTGCTACCGTTCATTTTCCTTGATGAAAAGAAGAATGAATAAATTACAAAGTTAGTTTAGAATAAAGCTAATTTATAGATCGTTTAATTTATTTTAATATTATTATGTAGTTTTCTGTTAAAGCAAAAGAGATTACATTGGTTTAAAAAAAACTTTTTGGCAACGTAAAAAATATATATTAAAATATTAAATGAAAAATAGTTTTAAAAATTGTATATCTCAACGTATAGACTACATTAACAAAAATATTTTATAAGCAGAAAAATAATAAAATTAGAGAATCCGAGCCACGACTTATGTGCCTACCACAGCTGATTTGGACACCCGATTTCCCGTTTAATTTGCATTATACCGATTAAAAATTGCTCTATATCTTTATTCTTAGTGTTACGTCAATTAATTTACTTAGTTTTCCTAAAAATACAAATACGACTAATATTTGCATTTTGTTATCAATAAGAAAAAGATCCCATATTTTTAACTACTATTAAGTTTACTATTATGCACTTAAAAACGATAGTAAAAAATCCGAAGAGGCACATTAAGAAAACCAACTACCTAATTAAACTAAACTAACTAATATGTTACAGGCATTTTTCTCGTAATCAAACTTTTTTATTTCAGTTTAAGAATATAATACGGTCGTAGTAGCATAAAAGGAAGCTATTTTTTAAAAACTAATTCACTGACAATTATTTAAAGGTTATAATTCCCGAATGTTGTAAAATATAAAAACTCTGTTTGCCCTCCAAGCCTAATGAAACAAGTTCTTTGACAGGTTGTGGGATTCCCTAGTTGAGATTAAATGTATATTATATATTTTTTACGTTGCGGAAAATTCAAAATGTCCTTTAAAATACTTCTGATTAGGTGGTAAGGGTTGTGCATTTTTTATCGGAGAAATATACATTCTACTCATCCAGGTCTGACTCTTCCAAATAGTTGTAAGGCAGTTTATATTTGCTTTTTCAAATGAGTTATTTATTTTTGTGACATATTATGTGAGTATTTGTCCAAAGCATCATTTAATTGAAATTATTGGTTTGGCGTTTAAAAATTACTCTGTTATGGTTATCAAATGTATAATAATGGTATTACGAATCCCATTTTTTTATCTGCGGTTGAACCACTACTTGTGTCGTTTTAAATCTACTTATCTATATATTTCAAATACTATGCCAGATTTTTCAGCAAGTTTGTAAAAGAGTTGTACTGCACCAATTTATATTTGTTTTTTTGAAATGATCGTCTGGTTACCGAGACATTTCAATAGAATATGTTTTTCTTCAATACAATTTCTGGAGGATGTGGTGAATGCGCCCCATATTATTATAATTCCACTGGAAACTCATCGTGCCATCTAACGGAAAAGATAGAACAAGGTCTGCCGGGCGAGCTAGAATAACAATAAAGGTGGACGCAATGCAGAATAAGTCTTTAAATTTTTTTCAGATAACTGTTAAAAAATCAAATGTTACTTACTTAAAGTCACAAACAGATAAAACTGCGTTAATGTATATTTGTTTCACGTTACAAAAACGTCACAACAGGGATACCGTGATCCCTGTCTAGAACATGCCTTGCAATGCTGCAGGTGCAATGATCCATTTCAATCAAACAAATCGCCATTTCACTCTTTTTAGAGCTCCTCAGGTCGACGTGGAATAACGAGCCTTGTGTACGGCAAAGACACAAAATGCAATATAGAAATAACTACTCCGCTGGTTAATACCACGACCAGCATTGAACTACACTGTTGATTCCTGACTTTAAGAAATAATGTTAATCTTAGAAACTTTTTGTCTCTTGCACATTTTTGATATGTGGCCTTTTTTAAGAGTAATTAAGCAAAATACATTTTCTTATATATGTAATTTTAATACAAGAACCTTACAATATAAATAAATAAAATTTTAAATTCTAGATAAGTATTAGGCTTTTTTCCCTGAAACTTGCTATGGACGAATTGTTATGTAGCGAGGTATTTGGTAAGATGATTAGGTAACATGCCAGGTAATAAACTAAAAAAAATCGATAAAATTCCTTTACCCGGAACATCCCTTGTTATGAGTATTTCCTTTTATTAGGAATAGTAATATGTGACATAATTTATTTCGGTACATAGTCAACTAGACATTTATATTGTCTTCTCAAACTTTTTATTGGGCGCTATTTTGTTCCACCATATTGGATTCCTACAAATATTTCTACCTTTGCGATAATTTGGGCATAATTTAAAATGCATTGAATAAGTAGTTTTTACATTGACACACACTGCCATTTTGCTCCGTCATGTTGAATTCGTACCAGTTTATCTCTATATCACATTTATTTTTTTGTGTAAAATTTAAAGTCATTTGAATAAGATTTTCTTCTTAAAATGGATTTTTACTTAGTGCCATATATCTTAACTGAGGATTTTTTTACCTTGATTTTTTAGACATTTTATTTGGGCGCCATTTTGCTCAGCCATCTTGAATTAGTACCACAGTTAACCAGTTTATTTCTGTACCACTCTTAATACTTGCACAAAATTGGAAATTAATCTAATAATTAGTTTTTCGGGCTATTATTTTAAATATTTTATGAGACCACTATCTTGTTTTGCCATTTTCGATTCGTAAAAAAATGTTACCAGTGCAGTTCATTCTTTGTTCGTTTACTTTTTTAACACATTTCACTTTGCCATTTTGTTCCGCAATATCGAATTTTTACCAAAATGTTACCAGGTCATCCCCATATGACCCTTAGTTTTTTACTATAATTTGAAATCAATCAATCAACATTTTATTCAGCTGCCATTTTGTTCCGCGAACTTGAATTAGTACTCAATTCTTGCACAAAATTTGAAATATTTCTAATAAGTAGTTTTTTCAGTCTGATTTTTTAAATATTTTATTTTTTAGTCGGTATTATATATGTTCCAATGGTATTTTTTAAATATTTTTATTTTTATTCATAATATTCTAAATCCTTCTTAAAAACCATTTGTCAAATTCTTCTTTTTAATGTTCACTTTGTATCTAACTATTGTCGCCAGTTAAATTTACGAACGAAGTCTTGCCAACAATAAATGGAAAAATGTACGAAAACTTCTAAACTCGATTTTCCGTCTTGTCTATGGTAATAATAGAACTTTAACGTCCAGTTTAAAACACGGAAATCCAGCAGTTCATTCTAACTTTTAAAGTTTTTCAGTGTAACATGATAAAACTTAACACTAAGCTGGAACTTAGGTTTAACTTCAACTACCCAATATTAAATCAAGGCAACGTAGGTGGTTGCAGGAAAGTTTCATAGTTATTTTCCCCGAAATCCGCACGGTATTAACTTACAAATAAATTTTATTTCTTTTTGCTAAATATTAAGTTTTACTTGACTAACTCTAGACAAATTATGCTTAATGGAACATTTTAATTAAAAAAACAATTTTTGAATGTAATAATAAAGTTCGGCAGTAGTGCACATCTATTGTTTTCTTCCCTTAGATCAGTATATATTCATATTACTATAAGCTAAAGAAATATCACAGATTACACCTATCAGATGCGAAAGTATTAGCATTCGCCATATACCCATAAATTAGAGGTCTTGACGCCAGGACTGAGCCGATACGCCGTAAGGAACGCAGGATGGTCGCTCGCCAACTGGAAAAACGACGAAAACTGGTCCCGTGCCGTATTGAGAAGATACCCATTTGATAGGTGTTATCTCTCGCATCATATCGATTTAAATATTTTACTATCCAGCTTTAAAAATTTAATTTAATCTAGAGCTGCTGTTGCTGTCCCGTCTTGTCCTAAATATCCTTGCTTAATATTCATCTTCCCGTTTGTTATTTCATTGTAGAATTGTATTTTCTAAACACTAGCAGAAATCAGAATAATTCCTTGAGTAATTTTGGTGAGCAAAAATAAAAAAGTTACTACAGTAATTATAAAATAAAGGATATTTATTTAAAAAAAAAATAAACATTTTTGGGAATGTTTCTGTTTAACCTTAAACATGTTTGGAACTGTTTGAAAATTTTCTGGACATTTGGTGAAATTTCAATTTTAAAGTTTTTTGAAAAGTCGGCTTTTCACACATTTTTAATAAGTTTTCCTATGTTTAGGGAATTGTAAGAATTTTCTTGAAAATTTGCCAAGATTCCATTTTACGGAAAAGTCACATCTCCAGTATCTCCTATAATTTAATCATAAAGCTGTAAAAGCATTCTTCCTATACTCAAAAGTTGTAATAATATAAGAAGAGTCAAAAGTTGCGTTTTAGTTTGTAAGCTTCATATGCCTATTGAAAGAAATAATAAATGCAAAGATTCACTCTTTTTCACGTTCAGTGTAAACCGAGAGAGTGATTAAAACAGACTAAAATACTCTGTACAAAGTGTTCTAGGAAAACAAGACATAGTGTCTTGTTTTTCTAGAATATATTTTTTTAATTTTGTGAATGTGAAAAAGCTGTCAGAGAGCAACAGGATCTGTATTCTGACCTTAATTTTTGTTGTCTATAATTTCATGTGATTTGAATGTATACAAAAATTATATCACTGAATGAATTTTTATTAAAAAACATAGATGCTTTTTTTCCTTTTAAAAACACTTTTTACTTCCCGCGTAAAAGAGGAGTATTGTAATCGTGAAAACCATCCGACATTTTTTCAGATATTTACATTTCGGGTCCCTAGATGCCGAAAAACATGTTTTCTCAATTCCATCGATCTGTCTGTTCACGGTATAGATAAAAAACTAATTACCCGATTAACTTCAAATTTTGGTCAAAAATACATATGGGGATGACCTGGTAATATTTTGGTAAAAGTCCAATATGGCAAAACAAAATGGCAGGTCAGTCAAATGTTAAAATGACGGTTTAATAAAACACAAAAAAATACGTAATTGACTTATTTAAAATTGTGTCTCATAACTAATTGTGGCATAGAGATGAACTAGTAAAACTGTGATAGTTATTCAAGACGGCGCGGCGGTAAAATGAAATATTTCTAATCGTCAAAAAAAATCCTCTCAGGATTTACATATTTTTAGATTATAGCATCCTTAGATGACACAAATATGTATTTTCAATTCCGTCGGTCCGTCTGTCTGTCTGTCCGTCAGTTCATGGAATAACCTAAAAACTGCTTATCAGACTGACTTCAAATTTTAGTAAAAAATTGAGGGTCATATTGGTAAAAATCCAATATGCCGGAACAAGATGGCGGCCTAGTGAAACGTTAAAAATATGATTACTAAAAAACTAATCATCCAATTTCCTCAAATTTTGCACAAAAATAAAGTGTGATTTAAGAATAAACTGGTAACATTTTGGTTCGAATCCAAGATGACAATACAAATAACGGCCTAATAAATTATTTAAAAAGCAGCTTGAAAAAACTAATTATTAGATTGATTTCAAATTTTGTACAAGAATTAACTGTAATATAGAAATAAACTGGTAAGTGATTAAAAAATTAAGGTAAAAAAGCTCTTATCCAATTGACTTCAATTTTTCCACAAAAATTAGGAATGATAGGAGAGATACACTGGTAAAATTTTGATACGAATTCAATATCACGGGACAAAATGGGGGTCTATTTAAATATTTTAACAATCAGTCTAAAAACTACTTATTCAATTAATTTTTAATCACATTCAAAAATCATGTGTGACATAGGTAGAAACTGATAAAATCCAGTATGGTGGAACAAAATAGTGCCCAATAAGAATGTTTGAAAAACAGTATGTGTTACTAAATGGTTATGTGCGGAACTAAATTGGGGCACACTTAACTAATCTAATAAAAGAAAAGATTCAAAACGAAGGAAGTTCCGGGTAAAGAAAATTTACCGATTTGTATTTTATGATCGGTGTATTTATGTAAGTTTATCTTGATATTATAAAATTGTAGCTAGGACTAGAACACCTTTCGCCCCACTTATTTAAAATGTTTCAGCAAAGAAATATAATTCCAAGGTAAATATGACTATAAAGAATATTAAAATGTAAGTGATAATAAAAATGTAAATGAAAAGCATTGCAAAAATCTTTAAAAAATCAAATGCACATCAAAATAAATTTCCAGGCTTTTAAATTACCTATAGAATTTTGAAAATGATGAAACATGTTTAAAGTTGCGTTTTTATTTTAAATGCACTATTTAAATAAATGGTAATGTACAGGGGAGTCCACTTAAAAAGATTAAACAAGAAACAAAATACACTATTTGAATACACCATATCGTTTCTTATGCTTAAATATTTGGGCACTAGAAATTAGACAATGATACATTAGAAATGTGTAATTTACACATATGCGTCTTCTTCGAAAACCGTCAGACAGTATTTCGCAAACGTGACTGACAGAAAGCATAATTTGTATATTCCATTTCTAAACAAGTAGGCCGAAATCACGCTTTTGGCAACACCGAATCAAATATTGTTGTTTATATTGAATAATCGGTCTTAAATAGAATCAAGAACGGGCCAGTTTTTAAGATACAGGAATAGAGGCGTGCTGGTTCGCCGAGCTACTAGGCAATGCTCGGTATGCCCTTGTTGACCTTACTAATTATGCCCTTTTAGCATTTTAAAAAAATAAAAAGACTGGAATTTAACTAAATGCAATTTTTGTGCAGTATAAAGTGTTTCAATTCGTTATTTTCAAATTTTGCGAAGAAAATGAAATGTTATATAGGGAAGAGCTCGTAAACATTTTGTCAATCATTTATGCCAAAACAAAATGGCGGCCTAATGTTTAAAACGTCGGTGAAATTCCATTTCCTAGAATAAAGAAACCATTTTTTTATGGAGGAATATAAAAAAAGTTATAATTTATTTTGATTGATTACGTAAATAAAGTTATAAAATATAAATACTAATAAAATAAAAATAAATTAACAAATAAATACATTTTATAAAATGAAGTATCAAAGCAGTGGCTTTATTTAAGGTTTAGGTATGGTAAATTTTTTTCAGATTAAAACACGAGAATTCGTGCAGGGATATTATACCATTTTGATCCAGAATTAAAATAGGTAAACCAGCAACCTTCCATTATTACAGTCTATGTGGAATGGAATTATAGAAAAATGAACCTAATCCCATCCTATTCTTGCTACAATGGGGAGGTAAAACTAAATCCCAAAAACGAACCATAAATACCAAGACGACACTTGAACACTGAAACTGAACTATATAGAGACAGGGAGGTTTAAGAGAAAAAGCCCTCTTCGAGACTTTGTAAATAAAGGAAATAATTGTATTTTCAAAAAGATAAAAGACATTTCACATTTTTGATAGTTTTCTGAGATACCTAACCGTTATTAAAAAAAGTGGTTCATTCTTCCAGGAGCTGCTCTATATAGTGAAAAAATAATGTTTTTATATGCAAAAAGAATAGAAATTTGACGTGTTTTAATATTTTTCAAAAAGTCAAACGTTTTTGAAATAAACTATATTTTGGTTTTAAAGGTACTTTTCCATCCCCCTATAGCTACCTAGTTTAGTAAAAAAATGTTTTTATATAGAAAGAGAAAATAATTATAATGTGTTTCATCGTCTTCTAAATAGAGCTAACCATTTCTCAAAATCAAAAGTAGCCTTATTTTTAGGGGATTATTTAATTCTCGTAAGGCTGCCCTCTATATAATTATAAAAAAATACAAAACCGTTTTTTCAAAGAACTAAACGCTTTTGGTTTTCAGTGGGCTGTTTTAACTCCCTACTGTCTTTTCAAGCATTTTTATTGGGTGCTATTTTGGATTCGTACTAATTGACCAGCTTCTACCTATGTCACACCGGGTTTTAAGGCATAATTTAAAATAAATTGAATAAGTAGCTTTTACACTGATTTTTTTAAATCGTTTGAATAACAAGATTTATTTACGTCGATTTTTTAAAAATTTTATTTGGCCGTTATTTTGCTCCGCCATCTTGAATTCGTACCATAATTTTACTAGTTTACCTCTATATCACACTTCTTAATTCTTGCACAAAACTTGAATTGAAATAAGTATTTTTTCAGGCTGATTTTTTAAATATTTTATTAATCTGTTCATTTCAACACTTGATTTTTGTGCTAAATTGAGGCAAACTGGATAATTAGTTTTTTAGTATCTTTTAACGTTTCACCAGGCCGCCATTTTGTTCCGCTATATTGGATTTCGACCAAATTATTACCAGGTCATCTCCATTTGACTCTTAATTTTTGACCAAAATTTGAGGTCTATCGGATTAGTAGTTTTTTAGCGAACAGACTGACAGACCGACCGGAATCCCAAAACCTGTTTTTTGGCATCTAGGATCTAGGGACGCTAAAACGTAAAGATATATATAATCTTGGGGGGGGGGGTGATTTTTTCGTGATTACATAAATATTATTTGGCCGCCATTTTTTCCCCCATCTTGAATTCGTAATATAATATTAGCAGTTCATCATCATTACAATTCTTACGTAATACTTGATTATCTGCAAAATTTCAAATAAATTGGATAAGTAATTTGTAATAAGTTTTTTAACAATTCATAATGCCGCCATTTTGTTTCGCCATATTAAATTTTTACCAAAATGTTACCATTTCACCTAACCTAACCTAACCTAACCTAACCTAGTTTTTTAGCTATACTGTGAACAGGCAGACAGACCGGGGGAATTGAGAAAACATGTTTTTTAGCATCTACGGATCCTAAAACGCAAAGATCTGTAAAAACCTGGGAAGGTTTTACAACTTAAGTCCCTTTTACGAGGGAATTAAAATTAAAAATATTTTCTTTTTTGGGCAGTTGTTTCATTTCCCTAGAGCTCCTCTGTATCGTTAAAAATGTTGATTTACATAAAATGAAAAAAGAAACTTGACGTAGTTAACGTTTTTTCCAAAAAGCTAAACGCTTTTAAAATAAATATTTTGATTCAAAGAAAATTGTTTAATCCCCCATTAACTATTCTGCATATATAAAGCTACTATTTAAGTAATTTATTTACCAAACATACCATACACACACAAAGTTATCAAGCAAACCGTATAGCAAACCGTATAATCAGTTTATTGTAAGGCCTTAAAATAATTTCAATATTTATCCCATATGAAGAAAAACGTACTCAAGGTTTTTTATTGCGATATATTTTCGCTGATCTAAACGAGAAATTAATCAATATCGTTACACTTTCAGCTAAATGTAAGTCGTCTGCTCAAAAATAGATATTTTTGCGAGCCACTAACTTGAACTAAATCGGTTAAGAGCATCGTTCTGAGACCGACAGTTTTCGAAGAGAAGTGGACAGGCCGTAAAATTTGTACTCACTTGAATTTCAGCAACGCTTCAAAGTTTTCGTGTTGTATTTATCAGGCCAAAAGCAAAATCCGGGGGTGTTTTGTCATATTGGCCGGAAACATAAGTTTGCTATTTTGAAGAATGTCTACTATAAAAACGTCGTTTTTATAGTAGCTGGAGAGTAAGTGAAAATAACTTTTATTTTATATATTGACACCACAATAAATGGAAATTGATGAAAAATTGCATATATTCTATCAGAACACCAGGCGACTTATGTCTAAACCCAGAATTTCCTCTATAGTTTGCTAGCTAGAAACTTTCGTATAATTTGCTTGACTAAGAAGTCTGGGGTGCTGTCCTCTGAGCTTTTTACGGGAGACTATGACGTTTACGGCGTGACTGCGAAAGTGCATCATCCCTGAAAAGGGATGGTGGTCGAATGTTAGTGGCACTAAAGAGTGAACTTCAGGTCACTCGTTGCATGGAGTTAGATAGAATCTGATGCTGAGAATATCTGCTTCTGCCTCCAGAAGGCTATTGTTGAAAAAGTGTTCTTTTGCTATATCTACCTTCCTCCAGGTGACAATTCTGTTAGAAATTATGGTCATAATATTTTGTGATTTTGATTTAGCTAATGTTAATTGGTTAGAAATCATTAGAGAGAATTATTTGCATGCAATTAATGTAGACGATAGAGCATCCTCTGTTATCGACGTCCTTTCTTATTTTGGCTTAATGCAATTTAATAACAATAAACCACAATGATAGGGTTTTATCTTTTTTCGATCTAGTGTGCTTCAGCTGCTCAATGGTAAACGAAGACCCAAATCATCCATCATTAAGCTTATTCCTTTAAATAGTAAAAAATAAATCGCTCACTCCTCAGGCTCGTAGGGTTAGCAGTTTTGGTAAAGCAGATTTTGTCTCCGAGCAGGGACTTGGCATTAGTAGACTGGGAGAATTTGTTTTGCCAATAAAACTTTAGATATCATTGTTGATATATTTTATACTGAACTTAATAGAGTTATTAAGATGTATGTTCCCACTTTTAAAGTTATAATAGGAAAATATCGTGTTATTTTGAACTAGAGACTATTAATACCATTATCGGAAAAACCAACTACTATAAGAAATTTAAAACTTGTCAATTTTATGGAAATTTAAAATGAAATATTTTCAATACGGATAAAGATTTTGAGTTGCAGTTTTCGACCTTTGTTGAATCAATATCCATAGTATGCAGCCCTATGAGGGCAGTCTTAGGACACTATAGCAACCGCCTCATACAGGGGGTTAATATAAGACCCTGTCATTTTTTTAAAAGTTTGTTCGGCCAGAATTCTTATTTTGGAAGATTTCTTTTTCTGTTTGTGCAACCAAAGTAATTTAGAGCTAGGCATGAAAAAACAATTTCTACCGATTTTGAATTTTTTTCTTTTTTTCCGACAATCGGGGTTTTTTCGAAAAATTGATTTTTTAAAATAATTTGCTGAACAAAGCCTACTTGTGGTGATCAAAGGTATATTTATCAGATTATGAACAAGGTTGGCAACTCTTAAATTTTCCAACATGAATATTGTATACAGGGTTCACCAAAAACTAAGAAGTGGACGTTAAATAGTGATTTGTTGGATTTGGTTTTTTTTATCAATCTAGAATTCGATGTTGCTTCTAATGCCAGTTTTAGTAATAATGGACATTTTTACCGAAACAGTTTTTTTTAGATTTGAAATTTTCTCTAGTTCTTTCAGATATTGCCTTTAATTTAAAACAGATTTTTTAATAAAAAATGACAAATTGCCTTTTATCATTGATATAATTCTTTTTTTCCCAATAAAATACAGTTTCACATGTTATTTTTGTTTATGCCGACTTATTTAAACTGTTTACCCATCATTGCGAATTAACTGAGAATGTGCCCCAATAATACAGTGGGTAACAAAGGTCTGGGACACTACTTATCTTGCGGAGCAGAAATTCAACATTGTTAAAATTTAGAATCAGTAGAGTTTTTGGTGCACCCTGTATACCATATTTATGGTGAAATACTTAAAGATGCCAACCCTGTTCATAATCTGGTAGACCATACTGAATCTGAATACCATAAGTAGGCTTGGTTCAGCAGACCATTCTTAAAAAATCAATTTTTCTAAAAAACCCTGTATGTCGGAAATGAAGAAAAAATTTCAAAACCGCTGGAAATTGTTTTTTTTATACTTAGTTCTAGATTATCTTGGTTACACGAAGAGAAAAAGAAATCTTCCACAGTAAGAGTTCTAGTCGAATAAACTTTTCAAAAAATGACAGGGTCTTATATAACACCCTATATAAGACGGTTGCAATGCAGTCCTGAGGCTGTTCTTATCGGGCTGCATACACTAGGAATTGGTCAGACAAAGACCGAAAACCGTAACTCAAAATCTCATCCGTATTGAAACTATTTCATTTTGAATTTCCAGTAAAAATTTCCTTGGTGCACTTCGAAGTTCTCGCAAGATAGTTGCGCATATAGTCATTTAGTAACACATTTTGCTACAGCATATTGGATTCGTTCGAGTTTCTACCTATGCCACCCTTGATTTAAAATAAATTGAATAAGTAGCTTTTTTACACTGATTTCTTAAAAAATTCATTAGACCGCCATTTTGTTCCAACATATTAACTTCGTTCCAAAATTACCAGTGTATCCCTACGTCACCAGCACTTAGTTCTTGCAAAAAATGTAAAATCAATCCAATAAGAAATTTGTCAGGCTGTATTTTAAATATTTTATTAGACCATCACTTTTTGCCATCTTGGATTAGTACCAAAATATTACCAGTTCATTCTAATGTATTACTTGAGTTTTATGCAACATTTGAGATCAGTGGATAATTAGTTTTTTTTAGGAATAATGTTTTTAACATTTTACTAGTCCGCCATCTCCAGGTCATCCCCATATGACCCCTAAATTTTGACTCAAATTTGAAGTCAATCCGGTAAGTAGACAGACAGGCGAACCGAAACAATTAAGAAAATACGTTTTTTAGCATCTAGAGACCCTACAAATTTCCTTTATTTGTTTCAAAATTGGTATCTTAAAAAAAACTTAATAAATTAAAAACAATAAGTTGTTAAGAAAAAACGCACCTTTACAGTAGGTAATTTTTTAAACTTCTTACTCGTCGAACAATTCCACAGGGCTTTTTAAACTTACACCAAAAAAACATTTGGTTTTCCTTTGCGAGTTTTTCATTTTAATCAAATACAGATTAAAAAGCTTAACATTTAGTATCATATTGCTTTAAAAAAATCATCAAAATCAGCCCAGTAGAAAAATCTTTTTAAACTTTTAACTAACTAACTTTGAACTAAAATTTTAATGTGCCCGTTTTTCGTGACGGTCACAGTATTTATGCGGACTACATTAGTAAGTCTCAAGGCATGCTTTTGGTTTTCACTTAAAAAATCTTTTGGTCATTTTACATCTCAGAATGTTCATATTTTTGCATATGTACTAAATATGTTATATTTGTTTTTTAAAGATATGTATGTCCATAATGTAATTTTTAATCTCTAACCGATACTATTCAGTGTGTAATTAATAATTATTACCTCATAATGGAGCTCAGAACAGAGGTTCGGCTTCTCCAGTAAAAAGCGATAAGAATTTCCAGCTTTTGATAAAACCTGTTAATAGAAAAGTCGCTTCGGTGAGATGAAAGTTTTCACTAATA